>CM066031.1:115608228-115948634 GCA_033557465.1 Ichthyophis bannanicus
GCCGCTTTCTCTCCCATCTCAGCAACCAGGCACTGAGGGGAGGGCAAGGGGCCATCAGAGCCTAAGAGGGCAAGGACACAAGCTCTATCTTCTGCGGGGAGCGATTGGCCGGACGTGGCAGACCCAGACTGGGAGCGTGAGGAAGGGTTGGAGGATCTGGAAGAGGGAGAGATTCAAGAACCCGAGGATCAGGCGAAGATCATACGGGTCTTCCGTAGGGAGGAGCTGGCAGCTCTGGTCACGGAGTCCATGCAGATGTTGAATCTCGCGACGCAGTCTGCTAGTGATGAAGAGGTGGAAGATCCAGTTATTCAAGCGGTGCGGCAAACGCAGGTGGTGTTTCTGGTGCACCGAGTGGTCGACAAGATGATCCAGGAGGAATGGGATCAGCCAGAATCAGGGCTCAGGGGGATTCACACGATGAATAGGCTTTACCCCTTAGCCGATAAGGATAAGGAGAGATTCCGCTCCCCTCGGGTAGATGCAACGGTGGCGGCGGTTACGAAGAAGACCACTATACCGGTGGAAGGCGGTGCGGCCTTAAAAGATGCGCAGGACCGTAAGGTTGACAGCCTACTTAAGCAGATTTTTGATGCGGACGCCCTGTCCTTGCAGGCCTCAATCAGTGGGGCTTGTGTAGCGCGAGCCTGTCTGCGTTGGGTTCAACAACTTCGTCTGTTGCCGCACCTTGACCAAGAGGAGCTTAAAGAGCTGGGCCATTTGGAATCCGGAATGGCATATCTCGCAGATGTGCATTACGATCTCATTAGAGCTCTTGCGAATAGCATGGGCTTGGTAGTGGCCGCCCGCAGATCTGTGTGGTTGCGAAATTGGTCTACTGATGGTTCATCCAAGTCCCGTCTCGGCAAGTTGCCCTTTAAGGGTAGGTTGCTGTTTGGTGAAGATCTAGATAAATTGGTAAAGGATCTCGGGGAGTCCAAGAGTGGTAGACTTCCGGAGGATAAGCCGAAGCAGGGAATGTCCGGTCAGGGCTTTCGGAGTCAGTTTCGAGATTTTCAAAGATTTCGTATGCTGCGCTTTGGGAGCTCACAGAGGGGTTGCTTTATGTCGCGCGGCCAGGGCTTCCGAGGATTCCGGGGAGCCAATAGGGGTTTCTCCTCAAATTCAGTGGCAGCAGCTCAGAAACTGCAATGAAATGAGTAACACGTACTACATCAATACCGCAAGTAGAGATGAACACTAACTTTGCTTTGTCTTTGGGACAGTTAAAACCGGAGGACAATCCGGATGATTTTATAGAAGCTTTTGAGAGGATTGCTAGTAATCTTCAATGGCCATCTGAGCAATGGGCAATGCGGTTTGCAATGACCCTAAGCGGTGAAGCTTTGTCTGCATTTAAAGCTATGCCGGCCAGCCTGGCTAATAATTATGTAGAAATCAAAAGGGCTGTAAAAGACAGACTAGGCCTTTCACCTAGGCATTATAGGCGATTGTTTAGAGAGGCACACATGCATATAACTGAGACCCCGAAAGCATTGTATCAAAGGCTTAGGAATCTTGCCTATAAATGGTTAGATCCAGAAGGAAAACCAGTAGAATCAATTCTAGACGAAATTATTCTAGAACAGTTCTTGTTGGCAGTAACCCCAGAGATGAAAACGTTTCTTACGTTACAGAATTGCTCCAATATGGAGGAAGCAACTAGGATGGCTGAAGTATTCAGGGAAGCTAAGAGAACTGATACATCCAGGGGAAACCTTTTAAAAGTAGCAGGTATGGATGAGTCAGATGAATGGAAGAGGTATGAAAGAATTAAGGCACCTAGTGGTAATATGGCCAAAGAGGTTTTCTCCACAAACATTAAGAAATGTTACAAATGTGGAAAGCCTGGACACATTCGGAGGGAATGTAAAGTTAGGATGGTCTTTGTAACAGGGGTGGAAAAACAAACACCAGAGGGTATTTTGCTACAAGTTCAAATAGAGGGGATAAATACTATGGCTTTTCTTGATTCAGGGGCTGAACAAAGTTTGGTTTCACGGAAACTTTGGGAAACCATAAAACAGTCTAACCCTGATATATTGAATCAGGAAAAAGAACAGGTACAGGTACAATGTATACACGGGACACAGTTTCCATATCCCCTATATCAGGTGCATGTCAAAGGAATGGGCATCGAGAAAAAATTACAGGTAGCAGTAGTCTCTGAACTACCGCAGAATTTAATTATAGGACGTGATTGGCCGTTTTTCCAAAAGGGGTTAAAACAAGGGATGGGTTTGAAGATGGGTTTAGTCTCTACCCGATCTCAAACTAGTAAAGTAGAAACTAGGGAGTCCCCGGTAGGGAAAAAAACTGAACCAGAAGAGAAGGTTGATGTGGAAGTTCCCGGAGAAGAAGGGACAGATACACTTCCTCATCACGATGACTTGGTCCAGAGTCCGAGTGAGGGCGGGAAAAAGGCTAAGGCCAAAAAGCGCCATGAAAGGAGTCAAAGAACTCAGGGAAGAAGGGAATTGGAAACGGGGGAGGGATTACCGTGGGTGCCTGCCGCACTGGTACAAAAATTCCCATCCTTCCCAAAAGAACAAAGAGAGAATTTGGCACTCAAAAGAGCTTTTGAGTGGGCCCAAAAAGAAAGGACAGTGTTACCCCGGTTCTTTCTAGATGGGGAAATCTTGTATAGAGAGAGTCTCGATCCATATACAGATGCGATACGTAAACAGCTGGTGGTACCTGTAAATTTCAAGTCGGTAGTGTTGCGTTTAGCGCATGACCACCCAGTAGGTAGCCACAAAGGCGTTCAAGGAACGCTTGACCAAATTTTGGCACGTTTCTATTGGCCAGGGGTATACCAAGAAACAAACGGTATTGTGATTCGTGCCCTACCTGCCAAAGGGTTTCTGTAGTAAGACCCAAGGCCGTACCCTTGATACCGTTGCCGACCATCACGGCACCGATACGCCGAATGGGAGTAGACATTGTGGGCCCATTAATAAGAACACCCCGAGGTTATCAATACCTCCTAGTCATTGTGGACTATGCAACACGGTTCCCGTGGGCCATTCCACTCAGGAACATTTCGGCCAAAATAATATCACAAGAACTGATAAAATTGTTTTGTGAGGTGGGATTTCCTCAGGAAATACTTACAGATCAGGGCAGTAATTTTGTTTCCAAATACCTTGCCAAGGTCTGGGAGGCGTTCGGAATACGCCATATAAAAACAGCGGCGTATCACCCTCAGACCAATGGGTTAGTGGAGAGGACTAACCAGTCAATTAAACACCTACTGAGAAGAGGATTAAGGAGGGGGGAGATGGCGGAATGGGATACGCTCCTTCCGTTTGTATTATACGCTTGTCGGGAACGGGTCCAAACCTCCTTGGGAGTGTCACCGTTTGAGCTTTTATTTGGGAGGACACCTAGGGGGATACTAGACATTCTGCGTGAAGAATGGGTAGAACCCAAGATACCTGAAATCGGCATCCCGCAGTTCTTAAAAGAACTAAGGACTCGCCTGGAAAAGACTTCCCAAGCCTCAAGGGAGAATTTGAATCAGAGTAAGAAAAGACAAAAATTTTACTATGATAAAGGTACGCAGGCTAGAGAGCTGGCAGCAGGGGATAAGGTTTTAATTCAAGTGGCAGACCCTGGTCCCAAGTTTGAGACTCACTGGAAGGGGCCTGGCACAGTGATAAAAAAGGTAGGATTTGTATCCTATCTCATTGAAAACGATAAAGGTCGTAGACAGGTATACCATATAAATGTATTGAAACCCTGGAGAGAAAGGTCAGCCACAGCACATTTTGCCTTTTGTGAACAGCAATGTAGAATTAGGAATGGAATTACATGCTGGCCACCTAAAAAGGCGGCAGCAAGTAATGTTTTAAGGGGGGGAATGTGTCACAAGGTAAACCCAGGGGACCCAGAGGAAATGGAGATTAACGGAGAAAATCAGGCAGAACCTGATGAGGTAAACAAAAACATGTCAAATTGTTACTATGAGCAACCACAGCACACGTGGAAAAAGGGTAAAAAGACACACCCAGCCAGCATGAGAATGGAGGTTGATTTACCTGATAGGGATCAGCTGAGAAGGGGTGGAACCCAGGGACAGATACATAAGGCACACTCACAAGCAGTGAGGGAGAGTGAGCACGGACAGAGGTGGAAGCAACAACCTCAGTCGTGGGAACGGAGGGAAAGAGAAAGAAACACTATAAGCCAATCTCATCTCCAGGACCAAAGTTGGTGGAAGGAAGGAAATGAGAGAGAGTGTCAGCAACATATACCAGAGGACAGCTTGAATGAGTCTCAGGACTATGTGAGTACGTGTGGAGATCAGCTGTTGGACACAGAGTGTGTGTGTGAAAGCCAGAAGAGAAGAGGGAGGAATCCTGTTGCAGGAAGCAAGGCATTCAAAGTGGAACAGGACTGTTTTACACCCGAATGGGCTAAGTCCAGGATTAATAGAAGAAGCCAGCCTAGAGCAGAGATAAAGGGAAAAGGAAACAACTTCTTTCCTTGTACGGGCAGTTACAAGAGAAAGGAAGGTCTCTTACCTTATAATTCTGCTAGCAACTTTAAATGCTCAGACTTCTCTCGAGTGCCGTTGTCAGCACTGAAAACTCCTACAGCTGTATCAGAGGAATTAGCCTTTAACCCATTCAAGGCAGGACACAAGCTGTTTGACTCTAATACCAGTGTTTATGGGCAGTTACCTCATAGCTTTACACAGGAGGAGTGCTCTTACAAGCCATTATCCAGAGTATACGGTAATACCCAGCAGTGTTTTAGCCTAAAGCCAGGAAGCAGTCACGTAGCTGACGTGATTAACCAGAGTGAGCTCGGCAGGACAGCTGCTACAGAAAACGTAGGTACAAATGGTTATCCTTTAATGCCACATAATATTTCTAATGTACCAGATAACACTGAACCCATGGAATGTTCGTTAGTGACAACTGAAGAGGAAGAGTTTTCACTGAGATAAGAAAATACATGTACAAGGAAGGTTTAAACAGCAACACAGTAACTGGCAGAAGTTGCTTGGTTTAAAGTGAATCCTGATTGATCTATATCAGCAAAAGAAAAGGATTAAGTGCTCATGAAGAGAACTGTTTTTCTTTTGTTAAAAAGTTAAAGCTGAGGAAAGCACTTTTTGTTCAATGTTTGCTTCTGTTATTTGCCAGAGTGGCTTTTGATTATTTTGTTCTTCAAGAAAAAGAATACCTCATTGGACGGGGAATAAAGCCCTTGATTTAAAGTGTGAACTGTGTGTTTGAGTGATTACAAGAAGACGGTACAACTACCACCCACAGAGGGCCAGGCAGGGCTATCTATAACATATAGAGAGCCAAGAAAAGGTGTTAAGCTGTAATACCAGTCTCCACCGGAGGGGCCCGATGAGGGTGTGACAAGACGCTTCGATCGGTCATTGTGGCGGTGCAGCAAGGGGAATACTTGACATCTCTAGACCTCATGGAGGCATACTTACACATTCCCATCGGGGCAACTCATCAAAAGTTTCTGAGGTTTGCTTTCCCTTGGGGACACTATTAGTTTCAGACATTGCCATTCGGTCTAGAAATGGCGCCATGAACTTTCACCAAGATCATGGTGGTGGTAGCGGCGGCGTTATGCAAAGAAGGAATTCTAGGGCACCCTTATCTCGACGATTGGTTGATCAGGGCCAAGTCCGAGGCGGAAAGCGTGCAGGTAACAGGCAGAGTGGTGGAGTTCCTACAAAGTTTGGGTTGGGTGGTCAATCCGAGCAAGAGTCGGTTGGAGCCCTCTCAGAACCTAGAGTATTTGAGGGTGTGATTCGACACGAAGGACGGGCAGGTGTTTTTGCCGGATCGCAGGGTTCAAGACCTCAGGAGTCTGGTTCGCAAGTTCAGGGCATTGCCAGCTCCCTCTGCGTGGACTTACCTCCGAGTACTAGGGACCATGGCAGTGACTCTGGAAGCAGTGCCTTGGGCCAGAGTGCATATGCGACCTCTGTAACGGTCGCTTCTTCACTGGTGGTCGCATCAGGCGAATGCGTTGAACAAGCGGCTCCCTTATCCGTACAAGGTCAGGCAGGCTCTATGGTGGTGGTTGCTTCCAGCGTCTCTGACGACCAGGATGCCATTGGAGCAGCTGGAGTGGTTGCCCGTATTAACGGATGCCTGGCTGGGGGGCTGGGGAGCACACTGCGAAGGCAGGTTCGTGCAGGGACTTTGGTCGCCCCTGGAGAATTCATGGTCAATCAATCGCCTGGAGCTTTGAGTGGTGTGGCAGGCTCTACAGGCGTTCGAGTCGGCCGTAATGGGTCGGGCGGTCCGAGTTCTGTCTGATAATTTGGCGGCGGTCACCTACATCAATCGCCAGGGCGGCACGGGGAGTGCAGCCATGGAGGAGGAGGCAGATCTCTTATTCACATGGGTAGAAAGTCGATTGACGGCAATTTCGGAGGTGCACATTGTCGGAAAGGACAATGTGGCGGCTGACTTTCTCAGCAGAGTCAGAGTGGATGTGGGAGAGTGGGAACTGCACCCAGACATGTTTGCCCAGATAGTGGACCACTGGGGGAGTCCTGTAATGGATATAATGGTGACCTTCCAGTCAGCAAAGGCCAACCGTTTCTTCAGCAGAAGGAGGGAGCGGATGTCGGAAGGTATAGACGCGTTATTGCAACGGTGGCCAACCCACGGTCTTCTGTATGTCTTCCTTCCATGGGCGTTGATTGGCAGGGTAGTTCAGAGGATCGGAGCGCATCCGGGATGACTCCTCCTGGTGGCACCAGATTGGCCGAGGCGACCATGGTACGCGGACCTGGTACGCCTCTTGGATGGCGTTCCGTGGCGGTTACCGTTGAGGGCGGATCTTTTGCACCAAGGACCTCTGCTCATGCCGCAAGTGGATCGGTTCTCGCTTACAGTATGGCCATTGAAAGGTCTAGGTTAAAGAAGAAGGGTTATTCACCTGCTGTCATTGCAACTATGCTTAGTGCTAGGAAGCTGTCCACGTGCTAGCGTATGTTCGTGTCTGGCGGATATTTGAAGATTGGTGTTCGAGGAGGCAGATCCGGGCGGCTACGGTCTCCATTCCTTCGATAGAGTTTTCTACAGGATGGTTTTGATAAAGGTCTAGCGGCCAGTTTGCTACGCGTACACTTGGCAGCCCTCTCTTGTTATCGAGGTAAGGTGCAGGGCATTTCGCTGGGAGCCCATGCGGACGTTTTACGTTTTCTCAAAGCGATTTTGAAATTGCGTCCGTCGCGTAGAGTGACAATACCGCCTTGGGATCTTAATTTGGTGTTAAAAGCATTGGCTAAGCCGCCCTTTGAACCGCTGCATCGGGCGTCGGTAAAGGATTTGACATTGAAGATGGTATTTCTGGTGGTGATCTGTTGAGCAAGACGTATTTCAGAACTGCAAGTGTTGTCTTGTAGGGAGCCGTTTCTAGTTTTTTTCTAGGGAGAAGGTTGTGCTTCGACCAGTTCCATCTTTTTTGCCAAAAGTGGTTTCTCCCTTTCACCTAAGTCAGACGGTTTCTCTACCAGTTCTCGGCTCTTTCAATGAGGGCGATCAAGAGTGCAGTTTATGTTGTTTAGATGTAAAGAGAGCGTTGCGACAGTATTTGAAGATTTCTCAGTCTATTTGCAAATCCGATAGGTTGTGTTGTTTGGAGGGATTTGCAAGGGAGAGGCGGCGGCAAAGGCTTCCATTGCCAGATGGATGCGAGAGGCTATTGCTTCCGCCTATCTACTTCAAGGTCAGGTGGTACCGCCAGGGTTGCGGGCGCATTCCACCAGGGCACAAGCATCTTCCTGTGTGGAACGCAGCTTAGTTCCGCCAGGGGACATTTGTCGGGCAGCTACATGGTCGTCGCTGCATACCTTCAGCAAGCATTACCGTCTGGACATGGCTGCTGCGAATGATGCCTGTTTTGGGTCGGCGGTGTTGCGTGCCGGATGGAAAGGTCCCTCCCATTGATCACTGCTCTGGTACATCCCAGAGGTAGAGGACTGAAATGGAGGAACGATAAGGAAATGATAATTACACTTAACTGGTAATTGTAGTTCCTTGAGTGACGACAGTTCAGTCCTCATTCTCACCCGGGATCTTTTCAGGGATAGCGTCTGCCCGGCAGCAGAAAGCTCAGGATTGCAGGTTGGTCTGTTTTTGACCTTTTCATTTTCACTCATCCTTTTGTCTTCTTGTGTGTTCAGCAGGGAAGAGGTAAAGAAAAGTTTATCTTCATGGTTGCAGGGACGTTTCAGTTTAAATTTTGGATGTTGGTTAAGTTACTTATTTGTTGCTCCTTTGAGTCTGCTTTGTTAATAGTTCACACTGGGCTGATGAGAGTATCCAGCAGGCTATATCCAGTGATGTCAGAATTCTGACATGACAGTCTCCAGGCTGCAGGAGGAGGTTGATAACCCAGAGGTATAGGACTGAACTGTCGTCACTCAAGGAACTACAATTACCAGGTAAGTGTAATTATCATTTTGCAGTCAAGAGTATGGAGGGTTGCCTCTGCTCTAGATGAATGTGATCTAGAAAAAAAAGACAGGAAGGTAAACTGGCTGATTCAAATGAAAAGGAAACACCACTTTTGGCATGAAATGGGGGTGAGTCTTACGTATTACCTTATCATAGTGGAACCGGGTATGAGGTGGATCCGCCACCAAAGCTGAAGCTCACTAATGCATCTAGCTGAAGTGAGGGCAATAAGGAAGATGATCTTCCATGTTAGAAACTTTAGCAAGGTCGTGGCCGAGGGTTGAGAAGCTGCCCTAGAATGACATTGAGATCCCATGCTACCAGTGGTGGTCTGATGGAAGGCTTGGTCAGCAAAAGACCTCTCATAAAGTACACTACAAGCAGCTGTGAGGTGATGGGCTGACCATCCAAGGGATGATGAGAGGCTGTAATGCACTTAGCTGAACTCTTTCTGAGTTGCTCTTGAGACCAGATGAGGAGAGGTGGAAGAGATACTGGAGAAGCGCCTCCACTGGAGCTAAGAAGGAATTGTGATCCTTCTGGGAACACCAGTGAGAGAATCTACACCACTTGAAAGCATATGAACATCTAGTGGATGGCTTTCTAGAGGCTAACAGGATCTCCTTTACCTCCTGAGTAAGGTTAAGATCCTGTAAAGCTACGCTTTCAGCAGCTATGTCATGAGATGGAGAGACTGCACATTGGGATGGAGCAGCATCCCCTCCTCCTGAGAGAGGAGATCAGGGACAGACCCGAGATCTAGGGGTTGAGTCTGAGATAGACGTAGCAGGAGAGGAAATCACTGCTGACGTGGCCAACACGGGGCTATGAGTATCATGAAGACCCTGTCTGCCTGGAGCTTGAAAAGCATCTTGGGAATTAGGCAAAAGAGAGGGAAAGGCATACAAGAGACCCTGACCCCAATGGAGGTGGAAAGCATCCACGTGCTGGTTGCTGGACATAGGAGTCCTGGTGCAGAAGCGTGGAAGCTTGGCATTCTGTGGAGTGGCAAACAGGTCTATCTCTGGAGTCCCCCAGGTCTGAAAGATGAAGGAAGTTGTCACCGAATGGAGAGACCATTTGTGGGGAAGAAGGATCCGACTCAATTTGTCTGCTAAGACATTTTGCTCCCATGGTGGATACACTGCTTGGAGGTGCATCTGATGAGCAATGGCAAAGGACCAGAGATGGAGAGCTTCCCTGCAGAGGGGCCAAGAGCATGTTCCTCCCTGCTTGTTCACATAGAACATGGCTACCTGATTGTCTGTCTGGACCAGGATTCTGTGGGATTATAGATGCTCTCAAAACACCCTGAGGGCATTGGAGATAGCATGAAGCTCTAGTAAATTTATCTGGAGTTGCAACTCCTGCAGAGGCCCTGAGTGGAGAGAGTTCCCAAATGTGCTCCCCACCACAGTTTGGAGGCATACGTCATCAGGGTGCATTGATGTGGAGGCATCTGAAAAGATGACCCGACGAGGAGGTTTTCTGGAGAACACCACCAATGAAGAGACATGGCCAGAGGGGCAGATACTCGGATCTTGTACCTGAGACGACCTGAGGCCTGTTTCCACTCAGCCCAATGGGAGGACAGTGCTCACTGGGCTGACCGCATATGCAGACAGGCATATGGGACTACATACACTGTTGAGGCCATATGACCTAGAAGTGGTAGTATTTCCCAGGCAGTCAGGTGGTCTCTGAGACCCTCATGAGATGCCAGTTGAATGAGATGAGAACAGCGGGGCTGGGGTAGAAATGCACTTGACTGCTGAGTGTCTAAGAGAGCTCCTATGAATTCTAATGTTTGAGTAGGAGCGAGATGGGATTTTGGAAGATTTATCCCAAATCCCAAATGTTGTAGTACCAGCATGGTACGAGACAGAGACAGCTGGACCTCCTGGGAAGTGCCTGCCTTTATGAGCCAGTCATCTAAGTAAGGGAAGACAAATATTCCTAGAGATCTTAGATATGTGGCTATAACCACCATGCACTTTGTGAAGACTCTTGGGGCAGAGGCAATTCCAAAAGGAAGGACTTTGAATTGATAATGTCCTCCCTGAAACATGAAGCTTAGATATTTCCTGGATTCTGGATGAATAAAGATATGTGTGTATGCTTCCTTTAGATCTAGAGAACAGAGCTAGTCCTGTCTCTGGAGATAGGTAAGGAGGGTCCCTAGAGAGGCCATCTTGAACTTCTCGTGGACTAAAAACTTGTTCAGGTTTCTGAGGTCCAGGATGGGTCTGTATCCTCTGCTCTTCTTTGGGATGAGAAAGTACAGAGAATAGAAACCCATTCCCTGCTGAGATGTTGGAACCTCCTTTATGGCACATTATGATAGAAGAGAAGTCACCTCTTGCAGCAGAAGAGCAGTGAGAGGGAGCTGAGTGTGATATTCCCCTACTAGGGTGGAGGAGGTCAGACTTTGTAGATGAAGTCTGTACCCCTCCCTCTTTGTGGTCAGTGTCCACTGCTCTGAGGTGATGAGATGCCAACTGTGAGCATAGTGACAGAATCTGCCTACAATGTGGAGGGGGTGGGGGTTCTCCAGAGGCAGGGTGGCTGTGTTCTCTAGGAAAAAGTAAAAAATCAGGTGCAGATTGAGTCTGTGAAGTTGGTTGAGCCTTAGGAGCCTGTGGCTTCTTTTGTTGTTTGGAAGGCTGTCACTTCTGCGTACCCTGAGGTTGGTATTGAGAAGCAGGGGTATAAGAAGAGTAAAACTTCTTAGAAAAGAAAGTTTTCTTTGTAGCTGCTTTCTTCCTAGCAGGGTTGGCTATAGTTCTAGAAAGCCTACTTAGAGTGATATTCTCAGATTCTAACTGAGAAGCTTTATCCTGCCAATCCTTGCCAAAAAGGTTTTCACCTGTGCAAGGAATATTACCAAGTTTATCTTGAACCCATTGTTCAAGATCTGATGCCTGAAGCCAAGCAATCCTGCGTGCACCGATGCAGATTGATGTGGCTCTGCTAGTACACTCAAAGCAATCAAATGTTGCTCTGTTAACAAACTTTGAGACCTTCTGGGCATGTCAAACCAAAGTAAGATAGTCAGCTCTCTTATCATCCGGGAGAAGAGGGGACATGGTCTCAAGATCTCTAGTAACCTCTTTGAGGAACATACCCATATAGAGTATGTATGAGCTTATCCTGGCTGAGAGCATGGAAGTTTGGAAACACTGACGCCCAAAAGCAGCAAGGGTTCTCGATTCTCTACCCAGAGGGTTAGAAGAAAGTGTCTTAGAACTCTTGATTTGCCACATCACCTGCGTCTTTTGTAAGCCAGGACACTCCGGTACTCAATACATAGTATGGAGTCGTCAAGTATGGGGAGAAATAGTATGGGGTTTTTCCCACATCCATTGCATGAGATCATGGAGAATGCGGTGAACTGGAAGAGTGGCTGCCTCCTTGGTAGCTGTAGGGTATTAGAGGATTTCCAATTCCTCTGCCCTGGGATCCTTTTTGGATGTCGCTGTTATAGAAAGGTCCCTAGCTAGGTCTTGAATAAACTACTGTAAAGACATATCCTCAGGATGGGACATGCGCCATTCCGATGAAGGAGAAGTCTTGGTAGTCTTTGGGTATCGAGTGATTCATCATCGGAAGAATCAGAATTGGAAGACTCGAAGTATCGGCATGAACAATGTCCCTGCTCCACTAAAGCCGGTACTGATTAAAGTGAATATCAGAACAAGGGGCCTGCCTTGATGAAACTTTGGTACCGGGAACGGATTTGAGGGCAGGCATGGGTGGTAGTTCACAAGTGGACGGTGCCGGTATTGGTGTTATTGCTGATAAGGATTTAGCTGGAGCTGAAGTCGCCAGAAGAGCCACTAAGATCTGTTCATTGGCCAGGATATGCTGATCCAAAGAACCTGCCGATGCTTGGGTATTGGTACCGGAGATATGCACTACAGTCCCAGAAGATGGCACCAGGAGCTCTCTGGAGGTGGAGGCTTCGGGAGCATCCTGGAACCCCTCGATGGCTTTGGAAGGAAGGTCCTCCCGCTGGGGTTGTTTGGCTGGCCGATCCACCTCCAGGGCAACACTCGAGGCATATTGATGCTTAGAAAGAGATCTACCCTTGGGAGGATGGCCTGTCTTCGAAAAAGACTTGTGTTTCGATACCTGAGATCCATGAGAGGAAGGCGATGACGTTGATGCAAAAAAAAAAACAAAAACGAATCTGAGGCAAAGAGTGAGCCTAACTTTGCGGCTCGATTCTGTAGGCTTCTCTTTGTCATCTTACACAGAGGACATTCTGATGGCTGGTGGTCGGGCCCAAGGTATTTGAGATACCAGTCGTGTGTATCAGTAGCAGAAATGGTACTGCTACACTTAGAACATTTCTTAAACCACTAGTTAGTTTCTCCATAGTGTCTAAAATGGCATCAATGTGCCTGAAGAAAAGTTCTACTTTTTTTTCTTTTTTACAAGAAAGAGATAAGAAAGAAAGAAAAGAACCAAGAAAGTCGGTTCCAGCATCGATGGGAAGACAGACGCGAACCACAAAAAACAAAGAATTAACCTGCCCACAAACTCCATCCATTACAAATGGCCATGAATGCTGCTGCACGAACCATCTATGGTGTCTCCAAATACGAGCATGTGACACCTCTACTAATGCAGCTTCACTGGCTTCCTATAGCCGGGCACCTCAAGTACAAAAGTGGAGAAGGCTGTTTGCCTCTCTCTGCTCTGGGAAGAGCAGTGCCCTCACTGCTCTGCTAGAGAGGTGGATATTTAACTCCTGTGACAACTTGCTGTGAGTTCTAGCTGTCTATATGATTATTTATTTATTTATTGTCTTATTGGTGTGCTACTTCGCCTCCCTGTTCCATTTAGTTTTTCACTTGAGCCTCTCAGCTGTATAACTTACCTTGCTTTCTCAACTAACTGGCTTTTGTGTGGTAGCCAGGTTAACTGTTGCTTTAAATTAAATATCTCCCCCTGCTCTGTCCCCAGAACCTGCTGTGTTTTAAACTTTTTTTCCTGCTCTAGTCTACCTGAGGGACTACCCCCCTCCCCCCCTGCTGAGGGTACAGGACAGGGTACCTTGTAACAGCCCTCTTCTTTTAATAGGTCTTATTTCCCTCCCACCCTCCCCAACACCCACCCACCCCTGGGGTAATTGTTGCTTTATAGGTACTTACACATCTTAGAGGAAAGGGGCTGCTCTCAGGTGCAGCTCTTTATCCAAATCAGTCATACATTGAGGACCTGAGATTAATTAAACTTCAGGTGAACAAGGTATATTAGAGGTATTTGATACACTTTTATTAGTATAAGCACCTACACCAGCTCTTAGTGAATACAGAATTTTAAGACCTAAACACAAGATTTAAATGAAGATGCAGACAACAGTCCAGCAGCGAGATGGGGGCTTTCCATCCTTTTGCATTGAGTGTCACATGTATGATTTTCTCCCAGTTGGTGAGAGGTCTTAAGTATGCACTAAGTGCAAGGAGCTCTTTGCTCTCAGGGAACAAGTCTGTTCTCTAGAGGCTAGAGTAGCAGACCTGGAAGACATAAGAAAGACAGAGAAGTACATGGATGAGACCTACAGGGATATAGTCCTGAAGTCCCACCTCCAGTCTGGCAGCATCCTTGTTGCCATGGAGGAGAGAGGTCACGTGACAGGAGAGCATCACCCTGGTGTGGCAGGATGTGATCCTGTAACTAGGACCTGTCCTCCAGGTGATGTAAAACCCTCACACTGAGGACGTTTCTCCAGGGCCATGTGCCTATGAGGGGAGGGTTAGGACATCTGTTATAGTTGGTGATTCGATCATTAGGCATGTAGATAGCTGGGTGGCTGGTGGACGTGAGGATCGTCTGGTAACATGCCTGCCTGGTGCGAAGGTAGCGGACCTCATGCACCGCCTAGATAGGATCTTAGATAGTGCTGGGGAGGAGTCTGCTGTCTTGGTACATGTCAGTGCTAATGACATAGGAAAATGTGGTAGGGAAGTTCTGGAGGCTAAATTTGAGCTTTTAGGTAGGACGTTGAAATCCAGAACTTCCAGGGTAGCATTCTCCGAAATGCTTCCTGTTCCATGTGCAGGACCCAAAAGGTAGGCAGAGCTCCGGAGTCTCAATGCGTGGACGAGACAATGGTGCAAGGATGAGGGTTTTGGATTTGTTAGGAACTGGGGAACATTGTGGGGAAAGGAGGGGCTCTTCCGAAGGGATGGGCTTCACCTTAACCGGGATGGAACCAGACTGCTGGCATTAACCTTTAAAAAGGAGATAGAGAAGCTTTTAAACTAGAAAATAGGGGAAAGCCGACAGTCGCCCAAGAGCGCATGGTTCGGAAGAAGTTATCCTTTAAGGATACTACCGAAAGCAGTGAGGTTCCAAAAAAGAGTAAAGTAGCCCAAATGCCCTTGAGTATGGTGCAGACAGAGCGTAAAGATTCCAAATTACCCATGCCTACCAATAGCCAGATTAATATTAATAAAATACAGTCTCTGAAATGCTTGTATGCAAATGCTAGAAGTCTAAACAATAAGATGGGAGAGTTAGAATATATAGCACTAAATGAGAGGTTAGATATGATTGCAATCTCAGAGACATGGTGGAAGGAGGACAACCAGTGGGACACTGTGATACCTGGATACAAACTATATTGTAATGATAGAACTGATCAAATTGGAGGAGGTGTTGCACTCTATGTTAGAGAGGGCATTGAGTCAGAAAGGATTAAAGTTTTGCAGGAAACAAAATTTGCTGTAGAATCTCTATGGATTGAAATTCCATGAATGAAGGGGAAGGTGATGGCAGTGGGGGTGTACTATTGACCGCCTGGCCAGAATGAACAAATAGATGATGAAATGCTTAAAGAGATCAAGGAAGCTAACAAAAGTTACAGCAGAGTAGTGATAATGGGTGATTTCAATTACCCCGGTATCGACTGGGTCAGTGTCACGGCAGGACATGCTAGGGAGATAAAGTTTCTAGATGAAATAAATGACTGCTTCTTGGAGCAGCTAGTTCATGAACCAACCAGAGGGGAAGCCATACTGGATCTAGTCCTTAGTGGAACACCAGATCTGGTGCAAGAAATAAGGGTGTTGGGACCACTTGGCAATAGTGATCATAGCATGATCGTGTTTGATTTAATTAGTGGAGGAGGGATAGTAAAGAAATCCATAATACTACCTTTTAACTTTCGAAAGGGAGACTATGATAAAATGAGGAATATAGTTAAGAAAAAACTAAAAGGAGTGGTTGCAAAGGTTAAAGACTTACATCAGGCTTGGGTGTTTAAAAATACTATCCTGGAAGCCCAGACCAGCTGCATTCCACGCATTAAGAAGAGTGGAAGAAAGTCCAAAAAACTGCTAGCATGGTTTAAAGGTGAGGTCAGAGAGGCTGTTGCTGCCAAAAAAGCATCTTTCAGGATATGGAAAAAAGAGCCAAATGAAGAAAACTGGAAACAGCACAAGCACTGGCAAGTTAAATGCAAAGCATTGATAAGGCAGGCAAAGTGAGAATTTGAGAAGGAACTTGCTACAGAAGCAAAAACACGAAACAAAGACTTTTTCAAGTACATTCGTAGCAAAAGGCCTGTGAGAGAGTCAATTGGACCATTAGATGATAAAGGGGTAAAAGGGGCAGTAAAAGGAGACAAGGCTATAGCAGAGAGACTGAATGAATTCTTTGCTTCGATCTTTACTGAGGAAGATGTAGGGATGTTACCCAAGATTGTTGCCCAGCATGGTGATATTGTGTCCCCCATTTGCCGTGGTCATGTCCGGGGTCTATGTGCACGTTTGTCACCAGACAGGGTGCATGTGCCCACAGTTAAAATGCGTACAGCAGGGTTTGTGACTCCATCCTGCCAGGTTTACTACCTCCAGGGGCTGCACTATCTCTGTGGCCATAGTGTGGTGCAGCGGACAGAGCCATTACCTAGAGGGCTAGAGGTTCAAATCCCAGCTGGGGCACTTGCCAGCCCAGTCCCTATTTTTTTACCTACCACTAAACAAAGATAGCGCAGACACCCCTGTATTGCAGGGAACATAAGCATGGGGGAAACACCCATATTTTACCCAACACCGCACACACACCACAACAATGGGCATTACCTACAGCCAAGTCCCCCAAATGCAGTCCCGTAGTGCCACATTGCAATCAGGTCATCAGCTTTTTCTGAGAGAAGCTCATGCCAGCATGTTGGCGGACGAGTACATGTGGTGCAGGGGGCAGTGGCTGCTAGCCACAGAAGACAGAGGCCTAGCCATGTGCAGGCTGGCACAGTCCACTGCAACAGACAGGCCCTGCCGGATCCACAGGCATGGACATTCCAGGGAATCCAGCCAATCTGTGGCTACACCGTGGTGCAGTGCACACAGACAGTGCATGCAAGAACAGAAGGTCACAGGTTCAAAGCCCAGCTGGGGCTACCACCAATCCTGCCTGCATATTTTTCCCACAACTTCACAGTGATAGTAAGGACAAACCTTTCGTGGCGAGGACATATGCAATGGTACTACGTCTATCTTTTACCCCACTGAGCACAGACACCATGTACAGGGGCAGTACCTAGAGCAGAATCTCCCAAATGCAGTCCTGGTGGGCCACACACCAGTCAGGTTCCATGCTGCCACTCATACAAATGCCTGTGCTGTATATCTATGCACCACCCCCATGGCATGTAGATGTAGCTCATGCATATTCATGAGGAACAGCAGGAAAACCCGAACAGTGTGATGGAAACCTGGACTGGAGTTGGGAATCTCTGCCGTAAAGCAGCAGCCAACAGGGCCAGACACACCCACACACACACCCACAGGCCCCATTGGCCAATATCTTCTGGAGAGGCAGAACATTAGACCCTGCGTGCATCTCCCAATACTAGCACCTGCATACCCTAGCAATGTCACCCTACACCTGAGGTATATGGTACACAGCTCTGAGACGCTTGCTAGGAGTACTGGCAGATAGATATCCATACGTTACGCACATACTGCTAGTTGACCCCATCCGAACAATCTGTTCGGTGTTTGCGGTGCGTGCTCCAGCCCTTGCCTCTGACGGTGTTTACCACCCTGGGGAGTGACCCCCAGCAGTAGTCTTCCCACCGTGGGTGTGATGAGAGAGGCTTTTCTTTTAATGTTTCCTGGCCAATGCACCAGAAATGTTATAGCAAACGCTGTGAAAAGCTCTTGTTCAATCACTCACCCACAGAAGGAAAACTCACAGACAGGCTGGAATGCAAACAGGATCTTTAATGTGCACAGGTTCAGACAGAGAGCTGGTACCCTCCACAAAAGAGTCTGAGCCCCGAGGGACGTCCTTCAATGCCTTAAATACAGTATAATTTCAAACTCATTCTATAATCCCATTTGCCACAGGTATTTCCTGTCTACCAATCAGCAGCCCCTGGGGAAGGTACCTGGGTGACCTGTCCAAACCGGTGTGCTCTGGTCTGTTGGTTTCTGGGCTAGGGGATACTGTGCTCAGACCTGGAGTGGGGGAAGGGTGTCTACTGAAATAGCAGGCTGATTACTTTATCTAAGAGCCTCATGGCTTGGGGGAAGGGTCAGACACTTGTGTAAGAGCCTCATGGCTGCCTCATTTCCAGGTTCCTGGTGAGCTGACACGGTCAAGGCCACAGTCTCATTCTTTACTCTGTGCTTCCCAGCTAGGCATGTACACGGTCTTAAAACCCTGTTTTTATAAAAAAAAATGTAGGGTTTTTTCAATATTTATCATAATTGCACTCAAATCAACTGTGTGCCTACTTCCAGCAACACTACATCCATCTCCACTAGGCCCAGCAGTGTTGTCCTTGGCTGAAATATACACTGTCTGTGGGATCTTCTGAGAATGTCTCAAGCCAGGCTGCCCAGCCCTTTTTTCTCCTGTGTCACTGCCATGGTCTCTTTTGTCTCCACTTTTTCTTTCTTATTTTCCTCCAGCCCTTCTTCTAGCCCTCAGCCACTAGAGGCAGAAAAACAAGAAAAAAATAAATGTTGAAGCTAGTGCAAGCAAAGAAATTGTCATAAAACCTTCCCCAAAACTAGCTGTGAAAAGTGGGCCTTTAGCAGGACTCCCCATATTTCCCACCATCTTACTTTTCTCTTTCCCCTCTTTTTCCTTTCTCTCTTAAGTTTGTTTTACTACTACGTATTAGGACACACATAGAGAGTTGTCATTAGAATAAGCAGTAGTTTTAGTAGTCTGCTTCTAGAAGTTTCAACATGGAGATTAGTGTTGTAGGAAAAATTCTGCTCTTAGGCCTTAGGAAATAATTGTGCTGTGAGAACATTCCTGATGCAGCTTTAGGCTTGCTAGTTTCTATAAAACACTGTATTGCTTATACATAGAAACATAAAGCCTGATACATTTAGCTAAAAAGCAAACTTTCTCAGCTCAGATCTGAATCGACCTTATCTTAAAGAGCCCCAGCTGTTCCTGAGAGGAAAGAACAAATCCCTTGCATATAAACTTCTCTCCCACTATCACCTTCAGAGAAATTGCCTGTCAGCAATAGACTAAATTGTAATCATGGGAAAACTTTGGAATGTTGTCCCTCCCCTTTCACTTCTTTATTCCTTCTGTATGTTCCTGGCTTAGAAAAGGTATAAAAAGTTTGTACTTCCTCTAGGAGGAGGTCACTTGCTTGTATTCCATTGCAGTGTGAGCCTGTTCTTTTTTATTGTTTGTCCTAGCTCGCTGTAGCAACGAATCTGTAAGAATACAATTGGGACCTCTTACGTCAGTTTGGCACCCCAGATGCGACGGCTCCAGCCAACTTCTCTTCAACCTTGAATCTGGACAATGGCAGCGTGCGCCATAAGGTGAATAATTTGCCTTTGGCCCTTGTCAATATTTTAGGCTGAAAGAACAGGCGGTGAGTAGCTCTAAATTTATGATACTGTCTGCATTGCAAAGGTTAGTCACTGATAAATTTTATTTATTTATTTAAAAGGATTTATATCCAGCTTTATCCTAAAATCAAAGCGGTTTACACTTCAAACAAATCAATTTGGATAGAGAGAGAGGGCACAGGCATGTAGTGGCTATATTGTAGCGTTTGTGTGGGTGTTTAACTTGATTACTGATTGCTCGATATACAGGTTGAACTATATACAGTGTGCTATATACAAGGAGGGGATGTACAATTTTCTATACTGCCTTTTCATTCAGTCACTGCAGTTTACATTAAACAAACCTATACAGTAAACATATGTTTATACAAAGAACTTGAATAGTATCGGCGTATACAGTGAATTTGCTAATATCAACAGGAACATATAACTTCAAAACCTGGGTAGTCTCTTGTAACATTTTCTAGAACTATGTACATTTCAATGAGAGTAATAGGGTGTTTCTGTGTTGTGGATGTCATGTCTTGTGTTACTCATTTTGTGGGGTGGTTAGGGTGGATTGGTAGTCTTCATTGAGTTGTTCAATGAATAGGGTGGTTTTAAGTATTTTCTGGAATTCTTTTACAGTCAAACCTCGGTTTTCGTATGCCCTAGTTTTTGTACGATTCGGTTTTCGTTGACTTTTTTCGTCAAGATTTTGTCCCAGTTTTTGTACATTGTCTCGGTTTTCGTACAGTTGAAAATGGAACACCATCTTGTGGCCAGAAGTGGGATTTTCTTTATTTTGATTCTCTTGCTGATTGACTGTCTTCCATATGCCAACAAGAGTCTTCAATAAAGGTAAAAGTGATGTTAAATGTTCATTTATCCATTTCATTAGTTATTTATATTTATTTCTCATTGTTTTCTGTATGTAAAAATATAGTTATCTATAAAATGTATTTTTTGTTAATATTTTTGGGTGTCTGGAACAGATTAATTGGATTTACATTATTTCTTATGAGAAATATTGCTTCAGTTTTCATACATTCGGTTTTAGTCAGACTTTTTCAAACGGATTAATCACGAAAACCGAGATTCCACTGTATATCTGTTGTTGATTTCAGATTATTTGGGAGGTCATTCCAGATAGCAGGGGCAGCAAGAGAGAAGGCTTGCATGGATGTGGATTTGTTTGTTCTTGTGAATGTAGTAGGTGTTGGTATATTGTTTTTGGTGCTGTTTCTTTCTGGTCTTTTGCTTGTTTTGGTTCCATTGAGTTCCTGTAGTATTCCTGCTGAGATGTTGTTTTTAATTTTGAAGATGGTGAGTGCTGATTTATATTTTGCCTGTGAGGAGATTGGTAGCCAGTGTAGATCTTGTAGTATTGGAGTTGTGTGGTCTTGCATAGAGGTGCTAGTAATTTATTTATTTATTTTTTAGACTGTGCTCTTTAGAATCAGTGCTGTTTACATGTATACTAACAGGTACTTTTTATTCTCTTGTCCCTGAAGGGCTTGCAATCTAAGTGTGCCTGAGGCAATGGAGGGTTAAGTGGCTTGCCTAAGGCCACAAGGAGTGGCCATGGGACTAGAGCCCCCAGTCCCTCCAGCCTGAGGTTGCTTGTCCTCATGTGGGAATTGAACCCCTGGCCTTCTGGCCTGAGGTAACCTGTCCTAACCACCTAGCCACTCCTCCCTCCTCATGATGTGGGCAGCAGTGTTCTGGATTATTTGTAGGGGACGGATGGTTTGTTTAGGCAGACATTGGAATAGTATATTACAGTAGTCCAGCAGAGGTGTAATGATGACTTGGCATACTGTACGGAAATGTTCTTTATTGAGGAGAGGTTTTAGTCTCTGGAGTGTTGCAAGTTTGAAGAAAGCTGGGGCCGCTCCGGTAGCGGAGGCTACGTCGTTAAGTTTAATCTGTTTTCCCTCCTAGTCCTGGTACTCTTCACTTCCTCGTCTCCTGGGACGGATCACTGGTCTCCCCTACTCTCTTCGTCTGACAGGACTTCAGATACATTGCCTGAGGTACGTCTCTCTTTTTGCACCTCTGCTTCCTCCACCTCACTCCTCTATTGCTCCATGGCTTCAATCCCCGTCTGGTGGGGTAGACGTCCAGACAAACCTTTCCCCCTACGCTCTCGTTGTTCTGCTAATCTTTGTCTCTGCTTATCCCTAACGCCCCCCTCTCTCTCTGTTCCAGCCTCCTCTACTCCCTCCGCCCATCCTAATGCTTCCTCTTTCAAGCTCGGCCTCCTGAACTGTCGTTCTTTGAGATCAAAAACCCTACTTGTACAGGATCTCATTCTCCAGCTGTCTCTTGATGTCCTCCTCCTCACCGAGACATGGCTGAGGGAGGGAGAGGACGCCCTCCTTGCCCGCTGCCTTCCTGCTGGTTTTTCTGCCGCTTCTGTCTCCCGCCCAGGCCGCTCAGGGGGCGGTGTGGCAGCCATATTACACCCATCCCTCTCCTTCACCCAGGTTTCCTCCCCTCTATTACACTACCCTGAATCCCTTCTGCTTTACTTGTATACCTCACCCTCTATCCACATCCTTCTGGTTTACTCCCCTCCAGCGCTCCGTTCTGACTTATGGGATTCCCTCCTTTTAACCATCTCTGATCTTTCCCTTGCTTTCCCACATCTCCTCATAGCCGGGGATTTCAACATCCGCCTAGACTCCCCTGTTTCTTCCAGAGATCACGCCTTCATTTCCTTTCTGCAGGACCTATCTCTATCGCAACATATTCCCTTCCCTACTCATCTTGCTGGCCATACCTTAGATTTACTTCTTACCTCCTCCTCTCTTCCTCTCACCCTCCATGACCTCTGTTCACGTCCACTGCCTTGGTCAGATCACTTTTGCCTCTCTGCCTCCTGTACCTTTCCCAGGGCTTTCCCCCCCCCCTTTCCCTCCTAAGTCCCCTCCCCCTCGTTACTCGCGTCTTTTAACTCCGCTCACTCTCCAGCAATTCCCTCCTGCTACTCAACTACTGCCTGCCAACTTTACTTCCCTCTCCCCCAACTCTCAAGCTTCTCTTTGGTCCTCTACCCTCTCTGCCACCCTTGACCATCTTGCTCCCCTGCGTCCCCGTCCACCACGTCATCATCCTGCACATCCCTGGTACCACAGTGGACTGTGTCTCCTCCGCACCCACCTTCGCAGGGCAGAGCAGTCATGGCGCAAGGCCCTCTCCCCAACCTCTCTTGCTTTCTTTAAGGTGAGCTCGTCACACTATCGATCGCAGGTTCATCTAGCCAAACGTTCATACTTCTCCGACACCATTGCTAAGGCCCCAAACCAGACTCGACACCTTTATGCCACCCTCAAATCCCTCTCTTCTATACACTCCGCAACTCCTACCACTACATCCCAGCCCTCTCCTCCTCCTTCCCATCTGGCATCTTTCTTCAATGATAAAATCTCAAACTTGCGAGCTTCTTTACCTCACTGTCCCGCTCCCATTCATTCACCCCCCCCCCCCCCGGCTGCATCGCCTCCCCCTACCTTTCACCTCTCTCACACTTGGGCTTCTTTCTCTCTGCCTACCACCTCGGAATTGCATCATCTTATTTCCTCCTCTAGGAAAACTACTTGTTCTCTTGACCCTATTCCCTCTTCCTGGCTACTAACTCCCTCCCTCTCACTCCTTCCCTATATCCTCTCTATTTTTCACTCCAGTCTTTCCACTGGGACCTTTCCCCATCCCTGGAAACACGCCCTAATTCGTCCCATCCTGAAGAATCCCTCCTTGGATCCTCTGGTCCCCGCTCATTACCGCCCAGTCTCCAACCTTCCCTTCCTCTCCAAGCTTCTCGAAAAACTGGTCTTTGCACAGCTCACTCATCACCTTGACTCCATCCACTTTCTTCATCCCCGACAGTCAGGATTTCGTACCGGTCACAGTGTAGAAACCGTCTTACTCGCCTTCACCAACGCATTGCACATTGCCCATGAACACGGGGATATCTCAGTGACTGTAGCACTCGATCTATCTGCTGCGTTCGACTTAGTGGACCACTCCCTTCTTCTTCTTCGCCTACGGGACGCGGGTCTTTGTAGTGTTGTCTATCGCTGGTTTCACTCCTTTCTCTCCTCCCGGTCTTGCACTGTCCTCTCCTCTTCCCCTTCAACCCCCTCCTCTGACCCATTCCCGCTCACCTGTGGTGTCCCCCAAGGTTCAGTCTTAGCACCTCTTTAATCTTTTCCTGGCCCCCCTTGCTCTGTTAATTCAGCAGTCCGGAATATCGGCATTCTACTATGCCGATGATATCGTTCTCCTTCACCACACTTCCCCCTCCTGTCCAGATCTTTCCCCCTTAAATTCTTGCCTCACCACAGTAGCTTCCTGGTTGACACAAAATTGCCTTCACCTCAATCTCACCAAAACTATCGCAATTTGGTTTTCTCATGGCAACCCACCTCCTTCACTAGCACCTTCTTTCTCCGGCACCCCTGTCCCCTTAGTCTCTACCTTTCGGTACCTTGGAGTGCATTTCGATTCAGACCTTTCTTTTAAAGCCCACGTTTCTCACCTTACTAAAACTTCCTTCTTTTTCCTCCGCCAAATTCGAGCAATACGTCCCTTCCTCTCCCCAGCAGCCCTCACTACTTTGCTTCTGTCACTAGTCATGTCACGGGTGGATTTCTCTAACTCGGTTCTCATAGGCCTCTCTAAATCCCAGCTTGCCCGCCTCCAGAGGATCCAAAACACTGCTGCCCGTCTTCTTACTCATTCCTCTCTCCGGGATCACATAACACCTCTACTCCTTCACCTTCACTGGCTACCTGTCCCCTTCCGCGCTCAATACAAATTGCTTTCTCTAGTGCACAACATCCTCCACACCAATACTCCACAATACTTAGCCGATCTCATATCCTTTCACTCCCCCAGGCATACACCCCATTCTTTCCATCTTAATCGCCTCACTCTCCCTTCACCCTCCCTTGCCCATCTGCAATTTCCATGATCCTCTGCTTTCTTTTTATAGGACCTGCCCTGTGGAATTCACTTCCCTCATCCCTCCGCCTCGAACCCAATCATAACACTTTCAAGAAAGACCTAAAAACTCACCTCTTCTCCATAGCATTCGGCCTTCCCTCCCCCTTGTGTGACCTGCCTTAGAACTTATCCCTTTTTGTGTTTATCCCCTTCCTGTCTTGTCTTTTCTCTTTTCTCATGAAACCATTGTAATTTCCTTTCCATTTCCATGGCTTCGAGCCTTTTCCTTAAATTGTATATTGTACACCGCTTTGCTTGTTTCAGAAAGGCGGTTTATCAAATAAAATTACCATAACCATACCATAACCATAGGCAGACATTGGAATAGTATATTACAGTAGTCCAGCAGAGGTGTAATGATGACTTGGCATACTGTACGGAAATGTTCTTTATTGAGGAGAGGTTTTAGTCTCTGGAGTGTTGCAAGTTTGAAGAAAGCTGTTCTGGATATCTTGTTTATTCTAGGAGAGGTTGGAGGGTGAGTTGCTTGTCTAGAATCACTCCAAGGTATCTGACTTCATCTTTTATTGTAATCGGCGTGTTGAATATATTGATAGCAGTAGGAGGAATGAATGTGGCATCTCTCATGATGATAATTGCTTCAGTTTTTTATGTTGATGTTTAAGTTGTTGTTGGTGAGCCAGGTTGTTATCTCTTTAATGCAGCTTGATATAGTGGTATAATCTGGGGTGTCTAGTTGAATAGAGGTATATGCCATGATGTCGTCAGCATATATGGCGTATTGTATCTTGTGTTTGTTGAATATTTTGCATATGGGCTGCATATAGATGTTAAAAAGAAGAGCTGATAATGATGAGCCTTGGGGAGCTCCTTGCTTAGTCTCAAAGGGTTCTGAGGTGAGGTTTCCAGATTTTACTCTCTGCTGTCTATCTTCAAGGTATGATTGGAACCATTTTATTGTGGTATCTTGTAGTCCAATCTCCGTTAGGCGATTCAGTAGGATGTGGTGGGAAACTGTGTCAAATGCTGATGATACATTGATAAATATTAGTAGGAAGCCCTGCTTTATGTTGTCTGTTCCTTTGATTATGTTATTGAATAGATGTATTAGTAGTATCTCAACACCATGTTTTGGACGGAATCGGTGCTGGTGGGAATCTAGTGGGGCAAATTCATCAATGTGATCTTGTAGCTGTCTCTGTACAATTTTTTCAGTTATTTTGGCCAGGAATGGGAGGCTGGATATTGGGCAGTATGTTGAAGGGTCGGTACTGTTGGATGAGGTAGATTTAGGAATGGGTCGGATAGTAGATTGCTTGAGTGCTTTGGGCATGTAGCCCTGGGTTAGAGAGGTGCTTACTATCTTTTGTATGAATGTGTTGAGTTCTTCTTTGGTGGATTTAATCCAAGTTACTGGGCAGTGATCCGAAGGTGGTGGTGTTTAGAGCCGTGATGGTTTGTTCTATTTGTTTCATTGATGGAATGCTGAAGTTCCTCCATTGATTGGTAGTTGTAGAGCCATCTGTTGCTGTCTTATCCATAAGGGAGGTGTTCTTATGGTGTGTGTTGGTGCTGTTCTTGGCTTTTTGGTAGTCGGCAAAGGTTTGTGTGTGCATTTTGTTTTCATCTTTCATTGTTGGATCATTCGTTAGGGTACGAACAATGTTGAAGATTTCTTTAGGTTTATTGCAGGCTTTTAGTACAAAGTTTGTATGGTATTGTTGTTTATGTATGTTTATTAGGTTATTGTAATCTTTTTGCATCTCCTGGTATTGTTTCAGTGTAGTTTCTGATTTGTTGTGTCTCCAGCGACGTTCCAGTTGCCTTAATTTTCTTTTGGATTCTCTTATCGTGTTAGAGTACCATGATGTGGATCTGGTCTTGTTTTTGTTGTGGTGTGAGTTCATACGTGGTGTTAGTTGAGATGCAGCAAATATGGTGGTATTCCATGTGTTGATGGCTTCATCCAGGTCAGTGAAATCTTGGGGTAGGGATTGCATGGTATTTTTGAGGAATTGCTCTTTGTTAAAAGCTTTGAAGTGTTTGGTTGGCTGTTCCATTTTGCGAGCTTCCTGTTCGGTGTTGAGGTGGTGCTTAAATGATATGGCATGGTGATCTAGCCATGGTATTGGTGTAGTTGTGGGTGGTGTTATGAGATCTTTATCTATGGTGTTGTTTGGAATGAATATGCGGTCTGGTGTAGAGCCAGAGCGATGGGGTGGGCCTGATAAGATTTGCTTTAGTTGAATGGATTCCATTGCTTTGTGAAATGCGAATTCAGTTGTTGTTGAGGCAGATGTGAGGTTTAGGTCTCCTAGCACAATGAGAGTCTTGTGAGGTGAGTTAGATGCATATATTATGTCCAGTATGTTGGATGTGTCCTCTGTTGGGGCATTGGGGGGTCAGTATATTAGGCAGATGGATAGATGTTTGTTTTGAGTGTTTATGATTCACAGTGTTCGGAGCTTTTGGAGGTTGATGTCTTGAACCTTAGGTCTGATCGGGCAAGGATTAATACTCCATCTCCTAATTTGTGGGTTCTGGGGCAGTTGTAAGCTGTGAATGCTGGTGGTGTTATTTGGTTTAGTATCACCTGGTCTGTACTCTTGAGCCATGATTCAGTAATGCATAGGATGTCAATGTTGTTTTCGTAGATGTAGTCGGTAATTGTATTTGTTTTGTTGCATATTGATCTTGCATTTATCAGGCTTATGGTTAATCGGGTGATATGTGGAGAGTGTGATTGGGGTGTGTATGTTTGTGGCCATGGTTTTATTTGAGTGTGTTTGGTAGGTCTCTTGCTGTGTGGTTTGTAGTGTGAAGATGTGTATAAAGGTTGGTATATGGTAGGGAAATAAGATATATATATATATAGGGGGGGGTTTATAAGGCTGTAAAATAGTTGGTGTAGTAATGTGCATCTGTTTGGTAAGAGCATAGGGTAAGAATTAGTATAAAAGCATACATTTGTAGGACAAGTGTTCTTTTGTACTTTTGTTTTCCGTGTGGGAGTTTATAGTTTTTGTGTGCATGAAGATTGTGATGGGGTTGATGTTCCATATAAGAGTATTCAAAAGAATGGATAATACTGAATTTAGGGATCCCATTCCCTTGAAATGCATCTTAAATAACTGAGTCATTTAGGAGGTATGGACCGCCTCTCTAAACACATCGGGAGAGGACTTTTGAAGCCCCTAACCCTTTCCAGTTTAGGATGCATTTTAATGGGGCAGAAAAATACAGCAGCTAGACTATTACTTTTTGTTCGAAAGTGCTATGGATTTTTGCATGAAGCCCCTTAACCAGGGTGCTCTCATGTGCCTCAGACAAGTAAGAAAGTGCGCAGATAAACCTTAGGATAAATTTACCGCTCCTCTTAGATGCTGACTCTCTGGAGGGAGCAGTGAGGAGAGACAAATTGCTGGCTCAGATTTGGCAGCCCTAGAGGGGTGCTGCAAGCGCCTCAAGCGAAGCAGTTACTGAAACTCCAGTAGCTGGGCAAAAAAGTAAAAAAAAACCAAACAAACTGAAAAGTAGAGGAATCTGAGAGCTCTTTAACTCAAAGGAAAAACATAGAACAAAAATAAAGCCTAGTGTCGCTCCTCCTTATGAGGGCTCTGTAGTTTCCCTGCCAAGTAAAAATAGTGTGATAACCCTGAAACTACTTCTTTGAAAGCTACAAAATGAGCCAGTGAACATGAGAACATAAGAACATAAGATATGCCATACTGGGTCAGACCAAGGTCCATCAAGCCCAGTATCCTGTTTCCAACAGTGGCCAATCTAGGTCATAAATACCTAACAGTATCCCCAAAAGACACAGGTTCCATATCCTGGGTCCCTTTTTAATAATGGTTTATGGACCTTTCCTCTAGGAACTTGTCCAAACCTCTTTTAAACCCAGCTACACTAACAGCTCTTACTACATCCTCTGGTAACGAATTCCAGAGTTTGATTACACGTTGAGTGAAAAAATATTTTCTCTTATTTGTCTTAAATAGTTTACCCTGTAGCTTCATTACATGTCCCCTAGTCTTTCTATATTCTGATAGCGTAAACAATCGATCTACGTTTACCCGTTCCACTCCATTCATTAATTTGTAGACCCCTATCATATCTCCCCTCAGCCATCTCTTTTCCAGGTTGAAGAGCCCTAACCTTTGTAGCCTCTCTTCATAGGAGTAGCCTTCCATCCCCTTTACCATTTTGGTGGCTCTTCTCTGTACCTTTTCTAATAATGCTATATCCTTTTTAAGATACGGCGACCAGAATTGCACACAATATTCAAGGTGCGGTCGTACCATGGAACGATACAGAGGCATTATAATATCCTTTGTTTTATTTTCCATTCCTTTCCTTATGATACCTAGCATTCTATTTGCTTTCTTGGCCGCCGCTGCACACCGGGCGGAGGGTTTTAACATCTTATCCACGATGACTCCTAAATCTTTTTCCTGGGTGGTGGTTCCCAATGTGGAACCTTGCATCGTGTAACCATAGTGTGGGTTGTTCTTTCCTAGGTGCATAACTTTGCACTTGTCCACATTAAATTTCATCTGCCATTTGGATGCCCGGTCTTCCAATTTATCCAGATCCTCCTGCAGTTTTCTACAGTCCTCTTGGGTTTTAACAACTTTACACAGTTTTGTGTCATCTGCAAATTTGATAACCTCATTAGTTATTCCCTTTTCTAGGTCATTTATGAATATGTCAAAAAGTAACGGACCCAGTACGGATCCCTGGGGTACTCCGCTATTCACCTTTTTCCATTGGGAAAATTGGCCTGTGCTTGGATTTAATTCCTTAATTGCAGATAATAAAAAGCACTAGAGGAGCAGGCTAGCTCAAAAAAAAAAAAAAAAAAAAAAGAGAAGCCCCTCCTGCTCTGCAAATTCCAAAGCAGAGAGCTGTAAATTCTCTCCACTGACTGCAGTCAAAAGCTGAGGTTTAAAACTTTTCTTCCTGGCCAGAAGCCACATATGAGGAAAACGTCCTGTGCATACCAGGTTTAAATGCAATTTTCCCAAGAGCATTTTTTTCAGACACTAGAGCTATTTTCAATTGCAAGGAATAAGAATTGTTCACGATTAATTGATCTTGCGTTTTCTTCTGTGTTCATAGGTTCCCAAGAAGAAATTATTTTGTTTAAAACTAACTAACTTTATTTTCTCTTACGTAGGTCATTTACAGAACAGTACTCTTGAGATGAAGTGCAAGTGTGGGACAGATTGAGAGATTCACATTACATTGATAAGGATTCAGTCTAACCCATTTGCTGTTTGAAATATAAGTGCCAATTTATGTTTGAATTCCCTTGTCATTTCCTAGAGCTGCTGGGGAGTAGACCTCCAGGTGTGATTTGACTTTATTTGTATGTAAGAAAGCTTAATTTCTATTTCTAATGGTTCTCTTTAAGAGATCTTAATTCAAAATTGTATCCTTGCTCCGTCTGAATTATTAGACACTGAACCCATGCAGATTTGCTCAGGTCAAGTAATTTAAAAGAAAAAAAAAATAGGAATTGGTATTTGCTTAGGTAAAGTGTGTATACATACAGTTTTGAACTGCAAGGCTTTGGTTAATTACTTTGCATTGTTAAGCTCATTGCTGAAAAAAAAGAGGTTTCCTTTCATGACTGGATTGATAAACAGAACAGCAACACCATATGCTTAGGGTTTTGTTTGGGTTGTTTCACTGTTAGTTTTAAGGTAATTTCGCCTGTTTTGTGTATGTGAATTACACGTTCTAAAAAAACGCACTTTGGTTAAAAAAAAACAACAAATCATCCCTGATCTCAGTTTAGGAGTAAACAATTAAGAAAAACAGAAATATGTTCTAACACTATGAGATACTAATTTTATCTAGTTTATACATTGATATGATTTCCCAGAAAATATGAGAATATCTCTTCTTTTTCTGGTTTATTTGTAAATTTAAAAACACTAACTTAAGTTGCGTGGAAAAACAATCTTGCTTGTCAACAATGGTTCAGGAGAGGTTTGGGAAAGCTCACAGGCAGAGAGAGGAAATGGAAAAGCTATAGTCATTTAAGAATTTCACGTTATGTTTAATAAAGATAAAGGTTTTTTTTTATTTAGAAGGTTGCTGTTTTAGCTACAATGCTAAGCTTTAATTGTTTGATGTGTTAGAAGAGCCTTACCAAATAAGGATGCATTAGTATGTTATAAATACAAGGACCTATGCATGTAGTTTGGTGGAATGATGTAAGTGAAAAAAAAAAGTGTTGAGAGGCGTGCGATGGAATATTCATGTTGGAAAAGAGAACTCAGATTGGCAGTAAAATAGTGAAGGTAAATTGAGATGTGAAATGATGTATCCAGCTAAGAAAAACAATTGACAATGAACACTCTACAATATTTGATTATGCCATCTCCATTTTGGAAGTCATCCAGCCCAGATACATACTCAATAATTGGACATAGACATTTGGAGATAGGCTGGGCGCACTTTTCATCCTGATGAGCTTTGGAGAGACCCACACTGGCTATGTGGTGCTTCCAGATGCTTTTATCCTTTTTTTTGCCTCTGTGTATCCTGGCCCGACACATGAAGGCAAAGAAGGAAAGATACCTACACAAATTTTCACAAGGTTGGTACAAACCTTTTCTGCAATCTTTTTTCTTCAAATTTAGGAATGTGCATCGTCTGCAACTTCTCTGATCTGTAAACACCCCAGGTTTTTTTTTTTAGCTAACAGTTGTTTTGGATTGGCTGCTGTGTGCAAGCAGCAATCCAAAGGGGAATCAAAGGCGGGGAGACCTCTGAAAAGAAAAAAACAAAAACTTTGTAAAGAAACTAAACTGTCTTGCCTTTGACACTGTTCCTCATTAAAAATAAAATTGCCCCAAGGGGTTAGACTGAAAGTTTCTCCCTTTGAACTGTTAAATGGAAGATCACCTACTTTTTATACTCTTGAACCTCACATTTGACCTCTTGTATTTCCTAGCAGCAGAAGCAACTCTCTTCCCTCCACAGGTAAGCTCAGCAGTTCCAGTCCCTTCTGCTAGATGTCTCAGCTCATTCCTTTCAACCCAAAGACTGGATCCTGGTAAAGACATACACCAACACACACTACAAGCCCCTTTTCCAGTATGGGACCATTCCAAGTTCTTCTGACAACACCGACTGCAGTGAAGGTGGCTGCTAAAGGATCCTGGATCCATTGCCCTCGCTGTAAACATTCTCCGTCTCCAGATCAGGCTTCAGGACCAGGATGAGAATTATCTGACACCAGGGCAACCAAGACCCTAGCAGCTGGAGAGGGAAAGGAGAAGACTCCTGAAGAAAATCAAGGTTACTTACCTGTAACGGGAGTTCTCCGTGGACAGCAGGATAAGTCAGCCACACCAGGTGACGTCATCTGACGGTGCCGAGGACAGAAGTACTCTCTCTCTAGCCCAGAAGGCATTTCCCTTCTGGGTGTGATCTACCTGGCCCTACCCACAAGCCTGGCCCTCGCCAGCTACTATTTCCTGAGCTGAGCCAAATGCTAGGGGCGTTGAAGGCCAGGAGAAGGGCCCCTTGCAAGGGAGGTAGGGTGGGAGCGTGTGGCTGACTTATCCTGCTGTCCACGGAGAACTCCCATTACAGGTAAGTAACCTTGATTTCTCCTAGGCAAGCAGGATGAGTCAGCCACACCAGGTGCCTCCATAGTTGCGAAGGCTGAGGTGGAAGGGGCCCTGTCAGGATATACCACAAACATGGGACGCAGATACAAGGCTTTATTAATGCTGGTGGAATGCCCGCATGAACGAAACATGAACATGAATGAAGCGCAACCGTGCAAGGTCACGTAGGTGTGCAAAAAACATGTTCAATTGGTAAACAACATGTGCATGTGCAAATAGCAACACTGTGTGCAAACAGGTGCAACTTTAACATGTGCAATTCAAACATGTGCAAACAGGTACAGGATGTGCCGAATGGCAAGTAAGTGTGCAATAAAACAGGTGCCAAGAGGCAACTGCATAGTCAACATAGTCAGCAATAGTTCAGGTAGGCGAGGTGGATGGTCCTGACTGCCGACAGGACCGCCTGGCCGAAGGAGCCCATCTGCAGGTCAAGCCAGTAGTACCTTTGGAAGGTCTGATGGGAGGACCAGGTGGCCGCTTTGCAGATATTGGCTACCGGTACCGAACGCAGATTGGCAATGGAGGTGGCCAGAGCCCTCAGCTGGTGCACGTTGGCTGGGGGTGAGGGCCCAGAGCCGGCTTGGTTGAGGCAGAAAGAGAAGCATGAGGAAATCCAGAGGGATAGGGTATGCTTGGTGACCGGGCGGCCCAGCTTGTTCTAGTCATAGGAGACAAAACATTGCGTACCACGCCTCTGGATCATAGTCCTGAGGAGGTAGAGGCATAGGGCCCTGACGCAATCCAGCTTGTGGAGCCGTTCTTCCTCAGGGGAAGCGTGGGACTCCAGGTGGAAGGTAGGAAGTTCGATTATCTGGTTGATGTGGAAGGCAGAGGCTACCTTCGGGACGAATTTAGGATGCATCCGGAGGGAGGCGCGATTATCGGAGAGCTGCGTGTATGGTGGGTGCACCACCAGGGCCTGTAGCTTGCTGATATGCCTGGCAGAAGTGATGGCAACCAGGAACAAGGTCTTCCAGGAGATGAGCTTGATGTCTGCCGACTGCTTGGGTTCAGAGGGAGCCAACGTAAGCTGATTGAGGACCGCATTGAGATCCCAGTGAGGTACAGGCTTCCTGACTGGAGGATGAAGGTTAGTCAAGCCCTTCAGGGGATCTGCTGATGAGGGCAGGGGATCTGCTGATGGGGTGGAGGTCTCCAGATCTGTGGATGGGGGGTTGTCTCCTGAGGCCAGAGATTCAGGTGTCGCGTTCTCCTCTGCGTCGCTGCGGGATTCTCTGGAGGCCGGTGTGGAGACAAGGGTGGAGCTCTTGTGCAGCATCGGGGAGGGAAGCTGAGTGCTGGAGCGGTGTGAGATTCCTGAGGCAGGGATCTGTGCTAGGCCTGTGGATGTCCGAGTCCACTGCTCAAACAGATTAGAAAGAAGAGCGAAGAATTGTGCGGGGGGTTCGTGCGCTCCAGGAAGTCCAGGAGTAGTGCTGGCAGGCTCCATGGATTCTGGGAGTTCTGCATGTCCTGGTTGCCCTGGAGAGGGGGCTGTGGCAAGCAGAGGGGAGAGATTCCGTTGGAGGCTGGAAGGGGAAGCATACCTGCTGCTGGAATGAAGTCCACTGGTGCAGGCAGCTGGAGAGTAGTTGCCATGGCTGTGGTATCGATGGTGGCTCCTGCCGGTGCGGCGGTGTCTTCAGCATCCTCCATAGGAGCTGTCTGAGCTGCTGCTGCTGCTTCTTCGCCTGGAACGCTGGCCGGAGCGTTGGCGCGGGCCAGAGCGGTGCCTCCACACCAAGCGTGATCGTCGGCAGTGGGAGCGCCTGTGGTGAGAGCTACACGTGACACCCCTCCTAAAACAGCTACACTGGCTCCCCATCCAAGCAAGGATTAGTTTCAAGACCTTGCTGCTAACGTTCAAAGCGGCTATGGGACTCACCTCTTCCTCCCTCTCCAACCTCATACAACCACTTGCACCAAACAGGCCGCGAAGAACAGCAGAATTGAACACGCTGGTCATCCCAATAGAAACCACAAGATGCACCAGATCAACATCTAACAGAGCCTTCCGACTCTGCGCCCCAAATCTATGGAACACCTTACCAGCACAAATTAGAGCAATGACCAATTTGAGTCAGTTCAGAAAGGCGCTAAAACATTTCCTCTTCCTCAAATATCTCAATGACAGCTCCGATCACAACCATCAGGTGAATAGCAGGAGTGGCCAAATGGATAGACCCTCGCAACAGGCCAACTTTACCCTGTAGATAACAAACAGTTCCATATACTGTTGGTAACACCTTGTATATAGTTAACCATGATATCCCTTAATAGATAAACCACCATTGTATTTAGTTTCCCCTATTTCGCCAAGTTATACCTCCTGTTAAATGTAATGACCAGACATGTAAACTGTCGGATGTTTTCTGTTTAATGTAAACTGCGCTGATGTCTAATAGTGCGGTATATAAGAATTGTTAATAAATAAATAAATAAATAAATAAATACTCCTCCTCCTATGATGCTTGCTCCGGCGCCAGTCAATGGCGCCGTGGTGGGAGGAGCCGGGAGTGGTGACATCATTAAATATGGCCACCGCCATGGGAGCCTCGTGGGAAGTGAGGAGCAGTGTTACCTGGGGCTGCCGGTTGGCAAGAAGCGATTCCCCCAAAGGGGAGATGGTGTCCGGAGCAGAGTGGCTACAGGTGGAGGCCACAGAAGGCATACTCAGAGCCGCTGGAAGCGTCGGGAGAGGCTGCACCACTGCAGGGGAGATCGTAGGACCCAGGATGCTGTCGGGCGCTCTGGAGCTGGAAGGGAGAGCAGGCGTCCCTGGAAAGAGCTCCTTAAGCGCGTTCTTGCGGGATTTTCTCGCTCTCGGGGACATCCTCGTGCAGTGGGCAGAGTCCTCGACCTTTTGGGAGATACCCAGGCATCGGAGGCATCCCTCATGCAGGTCAGTGGAGTTCATCTTCCTAGAGCAGCCTGGGCATTTCTTGAACCCCAGTTTGGGCATCTTGAAGGAAGGTCTGTTCTTATATTTCTTTTTTTTTTTTTGTAAAATTGTTTGGAGAGAAGAAGTATCCGTCTTGCTGGCAAGGCGGAAGAGGTAAAAGTGGCTGGGTAGGGGCGGGCCTGTGGGTAGGGCCAGGTGGATCACGCCCAGAAGGGAAATGCCTTCTGGGCTACAGAGAGCAGGAAGAGCTGTAATTCCCAGAATAGGAGTGTTTATGGACCATGGTGAAATCAGAATTTTGGTTTCTATTTTTGCTTTTATTAATGAGACTGCTGAATCTCTAACAAATATCTGAGATGAGATGAGTCAGCTCTGTAGCCTAGCTGAGCCCTAGACTATTTGTTAGCATCACAGGGAGGAGTTTATTCTCTGATAGGTACTGAGTTGGTATTTGTGGATGGTTATAGAAACTTTTAATATCAGTCTCATTATTTCATTACTTGTCTGTCTGTGCTGCTGCTTTCAATGCATACCCAATCTTATTGCTGTCTTGTATCCCTAAATCCCTCTCCCCCAACTTATCCTCACTGAACTTCGGATTGCAAAGCTAGAGACACATCTATAAAAGGAAAGAATGAGGCAACACAAAGAATAAATGCTGTAAGAAAGCGAGGCTACTTACCTGTAATGAGGGTTCTCCGTGGACAGCAGGATAAGTCAGCCACACCAGGTGACATCCTCCAGGTGGCACCATGTACGGAAGTGCTCTCCAGAGCTCAGACATTTGAGCATGAGTAGGTGGTCCCACCTCCCAGGCCCACCCCTAGCCCAGCCAGTGATTAACTAGCTCTGACTTTCAGGCTAAGGTGCGAGCCGGTCGGCCGACCTCAGCCAGGGGAGGTGGGTGAGAACGTGTGACTGACTTATCCTGCTGTCCACGGAGAACCCCCGTCACAGGTAAGTAACCTCGCTTTCTCCATGGACAAGCAGGAAGTGTCAGCCACACCAGGATTAGAATGGGATGGGGCTGGGAGAGTGAAATGGAGAGGGGAAAAATATTTTGTGTGGGAGGGATGAAAAATCTACAATTGGCCGGGTATTGGGAGAGTAAGTGGGGATTGAGGATGGAGGGGTAAAATTTGAGTGGATGAAATAGGAATGAGGAAAGAGCAAAAGGAGAAAGATTAGTATGTTAAAGCAGATGTAGAGAGAGAGAATGGAAAAAAACTAGAAGAGAGAAGAAAGGACAAATGGACAGCAGACGATGGAGAGTTAGCAGAAGACACGAAGAAACCAGAAGAAAGTAGCTGGAGCAATTGCAACTGAAAAAAAAATGCACAAAAGGTAATAAAATATCTCTTTATTTTGAATTTATTAACTGGAATATGTCAGCTCTGGGAAATGTGCACATTAACGTCTGCGCTTTGTTTAGTACAAGAGGAAATTAATTTATAGTTTTATTTCTACAGTGTTGTTGTACATTCCAAGTTTGGCTTTTGGGGTTCCCAGTTTAATTATTGCCTTCTTGTTTCTAAATTGTGATTCCGAGTCTCCGCACATGGCCCTGCACCCCTCTTGGGCTGCCCCTGGTAACAATAACAGTAGAATGCAGTAACAGTGGCAGTGCAGTGCAACAGTGCAGCACAACAGTTCCTAATAGTGCAAACAGTGCATAACTTTGTGCATTATAGTGCAGACAGTGCATAATAGTGCAAATATAGCATGTAAACAGTGACAGTGCAATAGTACATGTAAACAGTGACAGTGCAATAGTAAAACAGTGCAGTAAAACAGTGCAGTAAAACAGGCAGACCTCCCAGGAGGGAGAGAGATTTCCCACCGAGCCGGGCTGCCTCTGCACGCTCCTGCTGTCCAATCGGGGCAGCTGAGCACATTTAAAAAGGAGTGCGAGGCCACCGATCCTTCTCTTCAGCCCAGGCAGACCTCCCAGGAGGGAGAGAGATTTCCCACCGAGCCGGGCTGCCTCTGCACGCTCCTGCTGTCCAATCGGGGCAGCTGAGCACATTTAAAAAGGAGCGCGAGGCCACTGATCCTTCTCTTCAGCCCAGGCAGACCTCCCAGGAGGGAGAGAGATTTCCCACCGAGCCGGGCTGCCTCTGCACGCTCCTGCTGTCCAATCGGGGCAGCTGAGCACATTTAAAAAGGAGCGCGAGGCCACCGATCCTTCTCTTCAGCCCAGGCAGACCTCCCAGGAGGGAGAGAGATTTCCCACCGAGCCGGGCTGCCTCTGCATGCTCCTGCTGTCCAATCGGGGCAGCTGAGCACATTTAAAAAGGAGCGCGAGGCCACCGATCCTTCTCTTCAGCCCAGGCAGACCTCCCAGGAGGGAGAGAGATTTCCCACCGAGCCGGGCTGCCTCTGCACGCTCCTGCTGTCCAATCGGGGCAGCTGAGCACATTTAAAAAGGAGCGCGAGGCCACCGATCCTTCTCTTCAGCCCAGGCAGACCTCCCAGGAGGGAGAGAGATTTCCCACCGAGCCGGGCTGCCTCTGCACGCTCCTGCTGTCCAATCGGGGCAGCTGACCACATTTAAAAAGGAGCGCGTTTTGGCGCACCCGCGCCTGTCGGGCCCGCGCCTGAGGGCCCTTTGGCGTGGCCCTTAGACGGGAGCCCGTAAGACGAGAGCCCTTCAAATCTCAGCAAGACAGCATCCAGACCTCCAAGTCTCACGGTCCCCCCCATCGACAGAGATTGAGTGAACAAACTCCGATCCAGTGTCTTCAAACAAATCACACCAACTTCTTCAGAGGTGATCAACTGCTACCTCAACCGGGAACCATACAACTGACCAGCTGGAGCTCCCCATCGGTCGAGCTCGCTTCAACTCAGTCAACCAAACCATCCATCTAGAACTGCAAGTACACCACCACTAAAGGAACTAATGAAATAATATTAACTGTAACTATCAGCACACTTACCCTTACTGTTGTCAGTATTGTTACCATTAATAATTTTTATGTGTACTGTTGCTATTAATGATTAATCACCTTACTGTCGCCAGTAATAATTAATCATTATACTTTTAACCACCTTACTGTCGCCAGTAATAATTAATCACCTTACTGTCGTCAGTAATAAGTAATGAATATCCAGCTGAATCAGCAATAAGTAGCCACTGTACTGTTGTCAGTAATAGCTAGCCACTATACTGTTATCAGTAATAACTAGCCTTAGTACTGCTGATATTAATGATCAATGATTAATGATTGATCACCAACTGAATTTAAGCTATCATACTGTGGTCTGTAACATAATACACACTATACTGTTGTCAGTAACCACCCAGTTCCCCGGGAACCGCTATTAACAGATATATACCTGCTGAAGAAACCAAGTAACAACTGAATTACTTGCTAATAATATAATTCTCTCACTGTCAAACTCATAACTTTAACCAGCGGTTGTTGCCCCCTGTATCTCAAAAATCTCATAATACTTTATTACTGCCATAAACTATATATTTTAGTACTAGCTTGCACCTATTACCCACAATACACTTTTTTCCGACCCTTTATCCTCACCTGCATAACTAACTATGGATCTAAAAAGATTTCTTACACTCACCTTAAACATTCTAATGCTCATATTAGGGCTTCTACTCTCTCACACCCCTCCCATTCACTCTTTAACTCCAACCACAAACATTCTCAAGCCAGCACACATCCCTATCATTCCATACAAACCCAGACACAACACACAAAAATATATTATCGGTGACCCCTCTATAAACAGACCACACACAAACCAACACATTCGTGTTCAAAGGCTAATCCAATTGAACACTTCACCAATAAATAACCCCATACAAAACACTACACATTCAACACAATTAAATTGCATACTTATTAACGCCAGGTCAATTAGGAATAAAATCCCTATCATAATCGATCTTATTATAGATAAAAATCCTCACCTACTCTGCATAACTGAAACCTGGCTAAATGAATCTGACTCAGTTCTCCTTAACCAACTAGGAGTACATGGTTATACCATACTCAACAATAACAGAGACAGAAAAAGAGGTGGCGGAGTTCTTATAATAGCAAAAACTCATCTCAATCTTTCGCCTACCTTACTAGATAAACATGATGGTATTGATATCCTCAGAATTGAAAGTCACACCATGGCCATCTGCCTTATCTACAGACCCCCCACACCTGACATACATAGCCTAGACATAATACTTGAGGTTGCATGTAACTCTTCACTGAGAAAGCCCTCTGTTATCTTAGGAGATCTTAACCTTGCCTCATTACCAGATAGCCATGCCCTATCCTTCCTTGAAGCAATGGAGGAAATGGAATTTAAACAAATAATAACCCTCCCCACTCACTGCAAAGGTAACACCCTTGATTTAATATTCATACCATCACACTTCACACTCTCATCGACTCCTACTCCACCCACCACAACTCAGGTACCATGGTCAGATCATTTCATGATACATTTCTCTCTCCCTTTACAACCCACCAACTCTACTCAAGGTAACACCAAATTCACAGAACAAAGATTCCGCCAGTTTAACAAGGAAAGTTTTCTGGAATCTATTTCCCCAAAATTAGACAACACCGCAAACAATCTTAACGAATTTGTTTCTACCTGGAACTCTATTATTGAGGCAGAAGCTAAATATTCAACCTCCAATAAAAGAAAATCTAGATCTAAATTGACTGAAAAATGGTACACCTCTGAGCTTGCTACACTAAAGAAAAACCTTCGGAAATTGGAGACTAAGTGGAGGAAGAAAAAAACCACTGAACTCAGAGTTCAATACTTCACAAGCCTTAAAACCTACAAGGAAGCCATTAACAACACAAAAAGGCTATTCCACACTAAAACATTAGCCAAGGCCATCAATCGACCCAGAGAACTTTTTGAGATTATTAAATCTCTAACTAAGGTTCCCGATAACACCTCTAACAAAACACCAATAGATCCACAACTCCTTGCAAACCATTTTGCTAATAAGCTTAAACTAAGCGTCCGTCCAAGCATTATCTTGACCTCTCCCACACCAAATTCCATCACGGAGTGGAGCTCATTCCATACAATCACCAACAAACAACTGATAGAGATTATATCAAACCTCAATACCACCACGTCATTACTTGATCCTTGCCCAGTGTCTTGGATTAAAACAACAAAATCCGAACTAGCCCCATACATTTTGAAGCTGGTAAACCAATCTCTACTTCAAGGCTTCATGCCAGATGATCTGAAATACTCGGCGATTCGCCCTTTACTAAAAAATAAAACCCTTAACAGTTCTGACCCTTCCTCATACCGCCCCATTGCCAGCATACCTTTCTTGGCCAAAATTATTGAAAAGGTAGCTCAGACACAACTTCAGGATCATATTGATACCAACTTCCCTTTAGATGAATACCAGTATGGTTTTCGCTCATATCACGGAGTAGAAACCCTACTCATATCCCTTCTTGATTCACTTATTCGAGGTATGGATAATATAAAACAGACCTTCTTGCTCATCTTCCTTGACATTTCCTCAGCCTTTGACAGCGTTGATCATAATACGCTCTTATCTAGACTATCCCAACTAGGTTTAAAAGATACCACTCTTAACTGGTTTAAGTCCTACATTTCTAATCGCTTCCAATATGTCCATTTAGACCATTCCCCCTCACTACCATTCCCCCAAGAACGTGGTATCCCACAAGGATCCTCACTCTCTGCATTACTTTTTAACCTTTATATACAACCTATCTGTACAATCTTTCAACGCCACAATCTAAAATATTTTATCTATGCAGACGACATCATGCTGTTCGCCCCGTTAGACATAGCTAACCTTAATTTCAACAAAATCGCCACCTGCCTCTTTGAAGCTGAAAAATGGCTCCACTCAATCCATATGGATATCAATTTCAAAAAGACCGAAGCACTTTTCGTAACCAGAAGTACCACCTTCACCCCTCCAACTTCCATCAACCTTATGAACATTACTCTCCCAGTCAAGTCTGAAATTAAATACCTTGGAGTTACACTAGACAAAACCCTAAGCATGACCAACCACATAAAACAGACTGCCAAAACTATATTTTTCAAACTGAGAACCATTCAGCAACTCAGACCCCTCATCGACATCAACGATTTCAGAACAGTTGTCCAGGCTCTCATTATGCCACATTTAGACTTCTGCAATGGCATACTCCAAGGAACATCCAAAAAGAATTTACACATCCTTCAAAGAGCTCAGAATGTCACTGCTCGAATCATTATGAAAGCTAAAATATTCGATCACATCTCTCCTATCCTATACGCTCTCCACTGGCTTCCTATCTATAGTAGGATTCAATATAAAACACTTGTCACCACTTTTAAACTCATTAATGACCTAGCCCCATCACAGTTGGCCACTCTACTCCAAACCCCACAAGAAAACAGAATCAGAAGAAAAACTAACCTCAACATGCTATTAATTCCCATTGCAGTGACAAAATCAAAACAAATAACCACCAACACTGCTTTTTCATATTATGCTCCCAGCCAATGGAACAAACTGCCACAAAACCTCAGAGAGATTAAAGATCTTACAACTTTCAGGAAGGAACTTAAAACCTACCTATTTAGTCAACACTATAGCAACATACAACCTGAAATCAAATTTACTACACAAAAACATGCAACAAACCAAACACAAGTCTACCCCACCTAATTCCATTTTCATATCCACCCAAGTTAGTCTACTCCCAACACTGTACTTATGATCGCAAATAACTATTATAATCTCTTGCTAACCATGTAAAGCTACTTTTTGGTTCTTTGTAACATAGTTTTATGTTTCCTTTTATGTTAATAACCCACACATTGTTTTCCATGTAACCTAGTTCTTATGTAATCTAGTTTTATGTTCACCTAATGTTTAATGTAATGCAATATTGCACTGTTTTGCTATATTGTTGTTTTAAGTTCCTTGTAAACCGCCCCTGATCTCTGGAAGAGGCGGTATAGAAAAGCACACAAATAAATAAATAAATAAATAAACATTGACTGTGTGTTACAGTGAGAGTGCACCGCAGTAGTTGTGCCACTCAGCTGACACTAGCCTAGGCCATATGTCTGCTCTGTCCACCGCCTACTGAGTGAGGGGCGTTCCGACAGTCGCTGTGAGGACTGCACGACCAAAGGCGCTGTCAGACTGTGCCTCGAGGTCTAGGCAGTAGTGCTTCTGGAAGGTGAGTGCGGAGGACCAGGTGGGGGCTTTGCAAATGTCATCAACAGGGACCGAACGCAGGTTGGCGAAGGACACCGCCAGCGCCCTCAGTTGATGCGCTCCTATCCGGTCCCCTGTGTGGGCTTCGGCCCGGTCCAGGCAGAAGGCGATGTAGGCCAATATCCAGAGGGACAGAGTCCTTTTGGTGACGGGCCTTCCAGGTCTGTTGGGGTCGTAGGACACGAAGAGTTGAGTCCCTTGCCTTATGCCTGCTGTTCTATCCAGGTAGATGCACAGGACTCTGACACAGTCCATGGTGTGGAGCCTACATTCCTCCTCAGACACATGTGGCTCCGGGAGGAAGGAGGGAAGGTCAATGGTTTGGTTGATGTGGAAGGAGGAGGCCACCTTTGGCAGGAACTTCGGGTGGGTGCACAGGAATGCACAGTTGGGGTGGAGCTGCGTGTAAGGTGGATGGGACATGAGGGCCTGGAGCTTGCTGATCCTCCAGGCAGAGGTTATTGCAATGAGAGAGCGCCTTCCAAGAGACAAACTTCATGTCCGCCGTTGGCAGTGGCTCAAAGCGTCAGCATCAGTTGTTGGTGCTGAGATCCCAGGTTGGCACCGGCGGTCGTAGGGGAGGGGGGCTGGAGATTGGCTAGGCCCTTCATGAATCAAGCCACGATGGGAAGAGACGCAAAGGAGGTGTTGTCCCCTGCTCTGCTGGCATGGAGAGACGCAATCGCGGAAATGTGTACTTTGATGGATTGGGTCTTCAGACCGAGTTCGAAGAGGGATGTGAGATACTTGAGGACCATCTGTATGGGGCAGGAGACTGGATCAAGGCCTTGGGAGGCACACCAGACGGTGAAGCGTTTCCACTTGAGGCTGTAATACTTGTGAGTGGACGGGCGTTTGACTGCCAGAACCACATGCTGTACCTCCGTAGGCAAATTCAGGGCTGACAAGTGTCTCCACTCAATCTCCAGGCCGTCAAGGTGATGGCTTGCAGGTTGGGGTGCAGCATGCTCCCATTGTTCTGAGTGAGGAGATCCAGTCACAGGGGCAGCCTCGCCGGAGGTTCTAGTGAGAAGTAGAGAAGGAGAGGGAACCACATCTGGCGGGGCCAGTGGGGAGTGATCAGGATAACATGCGCCCTGTCTGAGATGATACGCTGCAGTGTCGTCGAGATCAGAGGTTTGGGGGGAAAGGCATTTGCTAGAGACCAGTCCCCCCAAGACACGGCAAATGCATCCTGAGCTAGGCACTTGTTGGACGGGTGCTTTGAGCAGAAGAGGTGACACTTCGCGTTGTTCTCTGTTGCGAAGAGGTCGAGGCGTGGATCCCCCACCACTGGAAGATGGATTCGGCAACTTCCAGATGTAGGGACTATTCGTGGAGCTCCAGTTGTCTGCTCAGCTTGTTGGCTAGGGTGTTCTCCTCCCCGGGAAGGTTTGAGGCCTGTAGGTGGGATCTGTTGGTCAGTACCAGGGACCAGATTGCGAATGCTTCCTTGCAAAGGGATCGGGAGCCTGTGCCCCCTTGTTTGTTGAGGTAGAACATGGCTACTTGGTTGTCCATTTGGATGAGGATGACTTTCCCTCTCAGCTGTGTTTGGAAGGCCTTCAAGGAGTACCTGATGGCTCTGAGCTCGAGCAGGTTGATGTGGAGGCTCTGCTTCTTGACCGTCCATGTTCCTTGGGTTCTGAGATGTAGAAAGTGTGCTCCCCAGCCCATGGAGGACGCGTCTGTTGTGAGGACAATCTGGTGCAGGCGTTGTTGGAGGCTTTTGCCCTGTGTGAGGTTGGAATGATGAGTCCACCAGCAGACCGTCCATTGGCACCTGCATTTTCAGTTGTTGTGAGAGCTGATTCCAGTGGTCCCGTAGGTGCCATTGGAGAATTCGCATGTGCAGCCTCGCAAGGGAGAGGACTGAGGTGGTTGCGGCCATGTGTCCCAGGAGGCGAAGGATGGACCGTGCCAAGGTTAGTTTGGATGCCGACATCTTTGTAGCTAAGGATATGATGGCCGTTGCGCGCTGTCTGGGCAGGAAGGCTTTCAAGGCGCGGGTGTCAATAACAGCGCCTATGAACGAGGCTGACGAGGCTCAGTTGGGACTTTTCCAAGTTCAGGAGGAACCCAAGGTCAGACAGTAACTTGGTCATCCTTCACATTGCTACATGCGCCTCCGGGGCCGATTGTGCCGAGAGGAGCCAGTCGTCGAGGTATGGGACTCGAGGAGCTGGGCATAGGCCGAAGGGAAGCACCTTGTACTGGTAGTATTGGTTCCGCACCTTGAAGCGGAGGAATTTTATTTATTTATTTATTTACATTCTCTTATATACCGCGCTATTCTGCATCAGTGCGGTTTACATTGAACAAACTCAAATTACATTGAACAGGGCATTATAACTTGGAGATTTCCTGTGAGTGGGGTGGATGGGGACATGCAAGTACGCCTCCAGCAGATCCAAGGAGGCAAGCCAGTCCCCTGTCCAGATGAGAGTTAGGATGGAGTTGAGGGAATACATCCTGAAGCGTTCCTTCGCAATGAACCTGTTGAGTTTGCGGAGGTCTAGGATTGGGCGAACTCCTTCTGACTTTTTGGGGATGAGGAAGTATCTGGAGTAGAAGCCAGAGTCGATCTCGTTGTCGGGAACTCTTTCGATGGACTGAGATGTGAGGAAGTGTTGTAGCAGATCGGACATGGTGACCTAGAGATGCGTGGGTGGTTCGCTGGTTGGTTGCAAGCGCTGGGAAGGTGGGGATGTGAAGCGTAAGCGGTACCCTTCCTGTATGATCTGTAGCACCCAGCTGTCTGTGGTGATAGCCTGCCAGGCTGGGAGAAAAGCAGATAGTCAACCCCCTACGGGGGTGAGGGGGGGGGTGATGATGGTGCTGTCCATCATGGTTGTTGGATGCCCTCTGTCAAAAGGAGGATTTAGAGGCTGAGAAGATGTCTGCTTCTTAGTTTTGCGTTCCCTCTGGTTCTGCTTTTGGTTATTGGAGGACTGGTAAGGCTGTTTGTAGTTTCGCGGAGCCTGCCACTTGTGAGTGGAGTTGTACTGCTTGTTCGGGTAGTAAGGTTTTCAGTAATAGTTGCTAAAATTTATATGTGCAGATGCCACGTGATGCACAGACTCTAAGGAGATTTATTGTATTTCCCATTTTACAATATGGGTTAATTTTACAATAGATCACCTAGGCTGCGAGGGCAAGAAGGATCCTATTTTCAGTCTATATTATAAAAGCATTTAAACTGACAGATATGGCTAGATTGCAGCAGGTCTACATGTATGTGCTGTTACATCCTTACCTCCCAGGAGCCAGACCCTAAATAGGAAGTGAACCCCGGTATCTTCCTGCTTTTATACTGCAGTCTGCCCCAGTTTCATGATGTGGGACTACCCCATTGGTCCTTTCTGAAGATCCCTTGGACTGATTGGGTCCTATAAAAGGTAGTCACTAACGGATTTCCTGTGCCTGTATATACCCTAGAAGTCCCAATCCTCAGATAGGACTCTCCTGGGAGCTCTGAGGGTCATGTACTCTGCTGATATTTGGTGCCTGACCTTTGCTTGTCTATCGTTATCGAACTTCTTGCCTGCCATTCTTTATCGGTTCCTTACCTGTTACTTCTCCTGCCTCCTTCCAGTGAATCCAGTGACCACTCTATTCTGCTTGGAATATCTGTGCTTTAAGTCCTGACAACTTCCAAGTACTGGAGGACTCATTCCAAAGGGAAAGGGAGCTTTTAAAGGGGAAGGTGCACTTCTCTGGTGGGCCTGGCAGTGATGTAGGTGTACAGCTTACACGACAATGTATTTTTTTTTAAAGAATTTTATTTATTTATTTACATTCTCTTATATACCATGCTATTCTGCATCAGTGCGGTTTACATTGAACAAGGCATTATAACTTGGAGATAACTATTTTACAGGGAACATGAGCTATGGAGGGTTAAGTGGCTTGCACAAGACCACAAGGAGCACTTGTGGGACTAGAAACCCCAGTCCTTCCAGCCCAAGGTTGCTGTCCTCTAGTGGGATTTGAACCCCTGATCTTCTGGCCTGAAGTACCTTGCCCTCAACCACTAGGCCACTCCTCCACTCCATTACTCAATTCCACCCATGCTCTACCCAAACTCTGTCCCAGAATGCACCTACATGCAGGTGCCCACATACCCCCTGGGGTAATTTTATAAAAGTCATTTGATACATGAGGAGAAGTTTATACAATGACTCTGTACATGTATTTAGCCCCACTCTCTGTTTTCTGTCTTTTAACCAGTTCGTAATCCACAGTAGTACACTGCCTCCTATTCCATGACTTTTTAATTTCACCAAGAGTCTCTCATGAGGGACTTTGTCAAGGGCTTTCTGAAAATCCAGATACATTACATCGACTGTCCCACCTTTTGTCTGCCTGTTTATTTAGTGGCCAGCTGTTATCGACATTATCTCCCTCCACGACCTTGATATACTCTTAGTCACTGAAACATGGCTATCCGACGAAGACAACGTTATACTCAATCAGCTTCTCCCACCGAACTTCACAGCTCACACAAATCATAGACGAGACAAAAGAGGTGGAGGGGTGCTCATCCTCACCAGGACAGACCTCCATTTCCAGACGGTTGACGCCACCAACACTAATCACCTTGAGACTATCACTGTCTCCAATAAACGATGCTCACTCAACCTACTTTACAGAGCACCCTCAGCTCCACCGGACGATCTTGCTGCAATAATTGATCTCGCCTCCAACATGCACAACCCAAGCGTCCCAAACTGGATCCTAGGCGATTTCAACCTGCCAACACTGCAGGACAGTCAAGTGTTATCCTTCCTTGATGCCCTCTCAAATCTCGGTTTCAAACAGTTAGTAAAAGAATCTACCCACTCTAAGGGAAATATTCTGGACTTAGTTTTCGCCCCTCAGATATCTCTTAACACTTCGCATGACCCCATAACATCCATAACTCCTGTTCCATGGTCAGATCACAAACTGATCATCTTCCAGATTGACTCGCACAAAACTGATGCAAAGCTCAAGAAGATGCCAAGCAACATTACAAGACCACACTCCAGATGTTTCAAGCCTTTCAACAGAGACCTTATTCTCACGGAAACACAACAACTCATTAATGAAACCACCTCGAACCTCGACGACCTGATTACACATTGGAACAATTGCCTCAGTGCAATAGCCCTACGCACACCAACCAACAAGCCCCCAGGGAAAAGAACCAGCGCTCCATGGTACACAGCCAATCTTAGAGTTTCTCTTACCCAATTACGGAAACTCGAGAAGAGATGGCGTCGATCCCACTCTTCAATTGACCAGACAGCGTACAACTGTCACCTAGCTGCACATCGCAAGGCAACCACCGATGCAATGAAACAATACTACTCTGAGACCTTAAAGAGATCACTTAATAAACCCCACGATCTTTTTGACCTAGTCAAGACTCTATCTAAAGAACCAACCCCCGGACCCCAATTTGAGATTCACCCACAAGATTTTGCTAACTATGCACAATCCAAGATTTGCCAGACAATTAATATCTTGACTACAACCACCACCCCTGAACGAGACTACCCTGCAGCTCTAACTGTATTCTCTACCCCAACCAAGAATGGAATTGAAGACACTATTATGGCCCTTAACACCTCCACATCTCAGTCCGATCCATGCCCAGCCTTCTGGATCAAGGAGCTCCGCAGCCACTTCAGCCCAATCCTATCCAATATAATTAACCTCTCCTTCACAACAGGTTCCTTCCCCTCAGCTCTTAAGCGCACCTCTATCAGACCTCTTTTGAAAAACTGCAAACTTGACCCCCAAAAAGTAGAATCATACAGACCTATTTCCAGTATACCTCTACTTGCGAAGATCATCGAAAAAGAGGTACAACGACAACTACAAGATCACGTTGACACTGCCGCACCATTAGACCCCTGCCAGCATGGTTTTAGGGAATCCCATGGAGTGGAAACTCTTCTTACCACCCTCTTCTGCAAGATAATCACTGGCATTGATGACATCCATCAAGGATTTGCTCTCATCTTTCTGGACATCGCTGCTGCCTTTGATTCAGTAAGTCACGAACTTCTCATAGGTCGACTAATTGAGAAAGGCATTACTGGAAGTGCGCTTGAATGGTGCAGATCTTACCTGTCTGGAAGATGGCAACATGTGCGTTCTGGAGGCATGACATCGGAACCTTTCCACCAAAATCAGGGAGTCCCACAAGGATCCTCCCTTTCAGCCCTCCTGTTTAACATTTACATGCAACCAATTTGCAAGATCATCCGATCCTTCAATGTGGACTGCATGTTATACGCTGATGATGTCCTCCTGTACATACCCTTCTCTACGGAACATCTAGACCTCTCTCCACTGACGAGCTGTTTCAACGCAATTTCTGACTGGCTTTTCTCCCAAAACCTCCGAATACAGCATAAGAAAACGGAAGTACTCTTCATTACGAGGAACCCTAACTTCACACCACCACAATTCCTTAAAGTAAAAGATGCAGAATTACATGCTAAACCATCAATACGCTACCTCGGAGTCACCTTGGATCAACGCCTGGACATGAAAGCCCACATAGCGAATACAGTCAGGGCAGTATACTATAAGATCCGATCACTTAGGCATCTACGATCCATGCTTGAACCGAATGACTTCAGGACTATATACCAGGCGTTGATCATACCTCACTTTGACTACGCTAATGCCATCCTTCAAGGCCTGCCCCTATCCACCTTACACCCCCTGCAGCTCGCCATGAACGCTGCAGCAAGGGTCATCCACGGAGCCTCCAGAAGTGACCACGTTACACCTCTGCTGATACAACTACATTGGCTACCTATCCAGGCTAGAATAATGTTCAAGACTCTGTTACTCACTTTTAAAGCTCTTCACAAGCTCTCCCCGGAATCAATAACTGCCCTCATCCACATCACATCTCCTAACAGAGCGAGGAGATCCGCAGCGACAAACACCCTAAAAGTACCGAAAGCTTTAACAGTTTGCACAGCAACTACAGCCAATAGGGCGTTTAGCATCAGCGCACCAAGATGCTGGAACGCATTACCTCCAGATATCCGGGCTATTGAAAGCCTCACACAATTCAGGAAAGCCCTTAAATACCATCTTTTCAATAAATATCTCATAGAACCAACGCACTGAGATAGAGAGCCAATCCGCTAAGGAAATATATGGTTTCCCAACAACATGCCATTAAAGTTGCTCTAACAACAACATGCCATGAAAGTTTCTCTAACTCTTAGTGGTTCATTTGTATCTACTGAATCCCTTCCATATGACTCTATGTAACAATATTTGTAAATAGTTTACCACTGTTATCCAAGATCATGTAGCAAATGTTGTAAATAGTTACCCCTGTTATCCAAGTTTCTTACCCTGTTATCTGTAAACTCATACATGTTATCTGTACTGAGCATTTTTTGTTCTATGTAAACCGCGCTGATGCTGAATAGTGCGGTATAGAAGAGATCGTAAATAAATAAATAAATAAATAAATATTTACACATCAAAAAAGCATAACAGATTAGTAAGACAAGACCTTCCTTGGCTAAAGCCATGTTGGCTGTCAGCCATTAAACCATGACTATCTACATGTTCAGTAATTTTGTTCTTTAATGTTTTCTACCATTTTTCGCAGTCAGGCTCACTGGTCTATAGTTTCTCGAATCACCCCTGGAGCCCTTTTTAAAAATTGAGGTTACATCCTCCAGTCTTCAGGCATTACAGATGATTTTAATGATAGTTCACAGATTACTAATAGTAGGTCTGCAATCTCATATTTCAGTTCTTTTAACACCCTTGGATGTATACCATCCAGTCTAGGTGATTTGCTACTCTTCAGTTTATCAAATAGTTGTAATACATCTTCCCAGTTTATCGATATTTCTTTAGATTCTTCTGTGGCATAACCTTCAAATACCATTTCAGTCATGGGTAACATCCCTACATCTTTCTCAGTAAATACTGAAGCAAAGAATTCATTCAGTCTCTCTGCTATGGCCTTGTCCCCTCTTAGTGCCCCCTTTACCCCTCTATTATCTAATGGTCCAACTGATTCTCTCACAGGTCTTTTGCTATGAATGTACTTGAAAATGTTTTCATTCGGTGTTTTGCTTCCACAGCAAGCTTTTTTTCAAATTCTCTCTTTGCCTGCAATATCAGTGCCTTCCATCTAACTTGCGATTGCTCATGCTGTTTCAAGTTTTCATCATTTGGCTTCTTTTTCCATTTCCTGAAACAACAACAGCCTCTCTGATCTCACCTTTAAACAATGCTGGCAGTTTTTTGGACTTTTTTCCACTTTTCTTAAAGCATGGAATACAGCTGATCTAGGCTTCCAAGACAGTATTTTTAAACAACTCCCATGCTTGATGTAAATCTTTAACCTTTGCAACTGCTCCTTTAAGTTTTTTCTTAACTATTTTTCTCATTTTATCATAGTCAACTTTTTGTAAGTTAAAAGATAGTACTGTGGATTTCCTTGCTGTCCTTCCTCTATTTATAAAATCACGCCATCATGCTACGATCACTATTGCCAAGTGGCCCCAACACCCTTATCTCTTGCACCAGATCTTGTGTTCCACTAAGGACTAGGTCCAAAATGGCTTCCCCTCCTGTCTGTTTATGAACCAGCTGCTCCAAGAAGCAGTCATTTATTTCATCCAGAAACTATATCCCTAGCATGTCTTGCCATGACACTGACCCAGTCGATACTGGGGTAATTGAAATTATTACTGTACTGTAACTTTTTACATGGAATTTCAATCCATAGAAATTCTACAGTAAATTTTGCTTCCTGCAAAACTTTAATCCTTTGTGACACAATGCTCTCAATAACATAAAGTGCAACCCCTCCACCAATTTGATCTACTTTATCATTGCAATATAGTTTGTATCCAGGTATCACAGTGTCCCACTGGCTGTCCTCCTTCTGCCATGTCTCTGAGACACCACTCATATCTAATCTCTCATTTAGTGCTATATATTCTAACTCTCCCATCTTATTTTTTAGATTTCTAGCATTTGCATACAAGCATTTTAGAGGCTGTATTTTATTCATATTAAACTGGTTAGCATAGCTGGGGCCAGTTCTTCGTACAGTTCAATTTTATAGTTCTCCCATTTAAATCACCCCTTCCTGGTGGCCACCTACATAATCTGTTCTCTTAGACAGTAGTTGGTAAGGCAGGCCACTATATCCCAGGGTTTAGATCCAGGGGGCTTCCCCAATGCTCGATGGGCTTGCTTCAAGCCTATCTCAGGCCCCTCTGCATAGTCCTACTGTCGTCTCTGCCACCCTGTAGTATGCAACTACACACTGCCTTCACCACCTCCAGTGCTTGCTGATACTTTTCTGACTCTCAAACTCCTTGGATCTGGATATTGCAGCGGTGTGACCGTTTTTCCAAATCTTCAAACTTTTCTTTAACTTGCTCCTGTTCCCGCTGCCATTGCTCATGCACAGTGCCCGCCTTTACTTCTTGCTGGTCCACATGCTCCTCTAAGGCCTCCAAGTGCTGCCCCAGCTCTCGGAGATCCATCCTTAGTTCAGCCATGGCCTCTCTCAGATCCTCCTTCACTGAAGCTGCCTCCTCTGCAGCTCCTTGAACCAATGCCATATATCCTCCCTTCACCCACGAGCACTGCCGTCTCTTTTAAGCCTTTTCTTATAGGGCTATCCTTCCATCTTCTTTACCATTTTGGAAGCTGTTCTTTGCATCTTTTCTAATTCTGCTATATCCTTTCTAAGATATGGCGAACAGAACTGCACACAATATTCATGGTGGGGTCACTCCATAAAACGATACAGAGGCATTATAATATCCTTTGTTTTATTCTCCATTCCTTTCCTTATGATTCCTAGCATTCTATTTGCTTTCTTTGCCATGGCTGAACATTGGGAAGAGGGTTTCAATGTATTATCCATGATTTCACCTAAATCCTTTTCCTGGGTGGTGGTTTTTAATGTGGAACCTTGCATGTTATAACCGTGGTTTGGGTTATTCTTCCCTAAGTGCATAACTTTGCCCTTGTGCACATTAAATTGCACTTACCATTTGGATGTCTAGTCTTCCAGTTTATCAAGGCCCTCCTGCAATTTTTCACAATCCTCTTATGTTTTAACAACTTTGAATAATTGTATGTCATCTGCAAAACTGATCAACTCACTCATTAGTCCTATTTCCAGGTCATTTATGAATATGTTAAAAAGCAGCAGGCCAAGTACAGATCCCTGGGATACTCCACTATTCACTTTCTCCACTGAGAAAATTGAAAATCGAGATACACTATACCAATCAGCTTACCTTTACCTACCTGTTTATTCACACCTTCAAAAAAACAATATCAGATTAGTAAGACAAGACTTTCCTTGGCTAAATCCATGTTTGCTTTCTCCCATTAAACCATGACTATCTACATAATCAGTAATTTTATTCTTTATAATGGTTTCTTCTATTTTCCCTAGTACTGATGTCAGGCTCACTGGTCTGTAGTTTCCTGGATCATCCCCGGAACCCTTTTTAAAAATTGGCATTACATTGGCCATTCTCCAATCTTCAGGTACTACAGATGATTTTATTGATAGTTCACAGATTATCAATAGTAGGCCTGCAATCTCATATTTCAGTTTTTTTCTGTACCCTGGGATGTATACCATCCAGTCCAAGTGATTTCCTACTTTTTAGTTCATAGGTTTTCAACCCAGTCCTCGGGGAACCCTAGGCCAGTCAGGTTTTCAGGATTCCCACAATGAATATGCATAAGATAGATTTGCATACAATGAAGGCAGAACATGCAAATCTTTCTCATTTTACTCCCCCGCGTGCTCTCCCAGGAGGGATTGAGCTCCGAAGAAATCGGGACACCTCCAGCTCTTCAGCTGCCCAATCGGGGCAGCGCAGCACATTTAAAAGGAGCCTGCAAGCAGCCACAAACTCCTTTTACTCCCCCGCGTGCTCTCCCAGGAGGGATTGAGCTCCGAAGAAATCGGGACACCTCCAGCTCTTCAGCTGCCCAATTGGGGCAGTGCGGCACATTTAAAAGGAGCCTGCAAGCAGCCACAAACTCCTTTTACTCCCCCGCGTGCTCTCCCAGGAGGGATTGAGCTCCGAAGAAATCGGGACACCTCCAGCTCTTCAGCTGCCCAATCGGGGCAGCGCGGCACATTTAAAAGGAGCCTGCAAGCAGCCACAAACTCCTTTTACTCCCCCGCGTGCTCTCCCAGGAGGGATTGAGCTCCGAAAAAATTGGGACACCTCCAGCTCTTCAGCTGCCCAATCGGGGCAGCGCGGCACATTTAAAAGGAGCCTGCAAGCAGCCACAAACTCCTTTTACTCCCCCGCGTGCTCTCCCAGGAGGGATTGAGCTCCGAAGAAATCGAGACACCTCCAGCTCTTCAGCTGCCCAATTGGGGCAGCGCGGCACATTTAAAAGGAGCCTGCAAGCAGCCACAAACTCCTTTTACTCCCCCGCGTGCTCTCCCAGGAGGGATTGAGCTCCGAAGAAATCGGGACACCTCCAGCTCTTCAGCTGCCCAATCGGGGCAGCGTGGCACATTTAAAAGGAGCCTGCAAGCAGGCGCGCCCGCGCCTTACGGGCCCGCGCCTGAGGGCCGCGCAAGAGGGCCCTTTGGCACGGCCCTTAGGAAAAGGCCCTTAAAGACCTGCAAACCGGCACAAGCAACAACATAAAAGAAAAACCACGCCGAGACCACAACTTCATCAGTGTACAGCTGAGCTCCCCCAGGGTTGAGCTCGCGTACCTCTTCTTCACTGCAAACCCTCCAACCGCAGCAAGTATATCTAATACAAACATTGCCAAAGAGACTTTCTCTTAAACAACTGAATTGTATAATTATACCTCATTGTATACCTCAGCTTGTTTAACCCGTTATATTAGCTTAGTTCACAAACCTAGCAAACCCTATTCACTGTGAATTAACAATACACTGTTGCCAGTATTTATATTTGATTGCAATTAACCTCCAACCATTGTACTACTGCCAATTCATATTTCCTGACTCAATAATCGGTTCATACCTCGCAAGAGGGCCCTTTGGCGTAGCCCTTAGGCTGTGGGCCCTGATAGAGTCCCTCCGCTGCAGCAGCTTGATCTCAACACATCCACTAAGAGAATACATCATCCAAACCTCTATCAGTTTGAGACCCTCACGGTCGAGCTCGCATGATAAACGTCATAAGCCCAACTTGAACATTCCCCTTCCAACGACTCAGCGTCTGCAAGCAGTTACCTGCACCAGCAGTTGACAGTCTGTCTCCTCGACAAGCCGCAAGTATTGCCCTATCTACACCTCCATACTTAGTACTCAGTAATAAAACTTTAAATCTCTGTAATTTTCACCTGCAAGCTCTTCATAACAGCTGGTTGCTAGTATTTGTTACCACTCCCATAATAATAACTTGTATCTCTGATATCCGTCTAGCTATAATATTGTCAGCACCTATAATATTGTCTAGCTATAATATTGTCAGCACCTAATCCGTGCTAGCTGATTGTGTTATATACTCATTCCAAGCATCATTGTTAACATCCTCATAATTGTTGCTAGTATAATAAGTCTGTTACTACCGCATTCTCTTACCTGTTGATAGCTTAGAAAGTCTACTGTTACTAACACTGTTAGCAACTGTTACCAGCACCCTCTACACTGTTACCAGCTTTCTCTAAACTTGTTAATAGTTTGGAAATCTACTGCCAGATCTCCCAAATTTTACCAATTTGCCCCTACAGGCACGCTCCCGTGCATTCCAATCCCCAACATGGCCATCTCTTTGCTCACTATCTCCAGTTTATACCTGCTATCCAATATCTTCCACAACACATCTGCCCTTTCACTTTCCCACAACCATAATTCCATCCCTATTTTACACAGCATTGGCAGGAAAAACTACACTAGCTCATTCCATGCTTCCCCACACCCACACAGAATTAGACAATCTCACCTACTCTATGTTGCTATCAGTAACCCTATCAACACTAAATCTAACCCCACACCAAAACAGAGCAGTCTCAAATGTGCTCTTATTAATTCACGCTCAGCTCGTAAAAAATGGCCAGTATTAGCAGATCTAGTTGTGAATCTAAAGCTTGACATACTAATGGTCACTGAATCATGGCTCTCTGACACAGACACGGTCATCATCAATCAACTTATCCCACAAGACTTCTCTATACACCTTTGTCATAGAGCTGAACGGAAAGGAGGAGGAGTATTTATTTATATTAGCAAGAACCTCTCTCCAATTCCAGCTCCTATCCTACAGGAGTCTTAAACACTTAGATATAGTGACCATAGCCAACAATCACATCACCATTAATCTCATATATAGAGCCCCCTCATCCCCTACAGAAGACCTTACCAACATAATAGACTTGGCCTGTAACCCTGAGAGTCCCCAGAAGCCCAATTGGTTAATCGGTGACTTTAACTTATCATCCCTTCAACCCACCCACTCGAGCACCTTCCTCGAAGCCATGGATGATCTCAACTACATACAGTTGGTCGACGCCCCTACCCATCTTAAGGGTAATACTCTCGACCTCATCTTCGCCCCTAGGTCTGAGGCGAACTACAATCCCCAACTCACATTCACCCCGGTGCCGTGGTCAGACCACAATCTCCTCACCTTTCAACTTCCTTCTCATCAACCTCATGCCCCACCTGCCTCCACAGAAACAGCCCCCACAAAAAAGGCCTTCCACTCCAGACCTTTGAATATAGAAGAGTTTGTCAATAAGGTCCTCCCAGCGCTCCAACAGCCTGCATCAAATCTAGACAATATGATTGACCTATGGAACAACACTTTGAAGTCATGCTCACAACCTCCCCCCTCAATCATGTCTACTACCCCCAATTACCCTCCGAAGATCAGAAAACAAGCTCCATGGTATTCCGCCGAGTTGAAATCTTCCCTTCTGCTCCTAAGGAGACATGAAAGAAAATGGCGCCACTCCCGCTCTACTGAAGATCAAGCATCTTACAACAACCTCCTGAAGCAGCACAGGGAGCTCATAGCCGAAAAGAGGAGAGAATACCACACCGAACATCTCCTCCGCTCGATCAACAAACCAAGAGACCTCTTCAGCATAGTCAAAACCCTCACCAAAGTCACACCTGTGCCCCAAACAGCCACAATTCATCCGCAATTATATTCTAGCTACCTCCAGTGCAAAACCCTTACAACAAATGCTGTCATTAGCCCCATGCCTAGCCTCTCACCTATCATGCAGTCTTCTTTAATAGAATTTACCCCCCCAGCAGAGAGATACATTTCTGACCTTATCTCCTCGATCAACAATACTACAGCACCTAATGACCCCTGTCCGGCCTACTGGATCAGGACGCTGCGCAAAGAACTCAGTCCTACCCTAGCTCACATCATGAAGCTATCTTTTACATCTGGAGTTTTCCCTACTTCGCTTAAACAAACCTTAATCCGTCCTCTCCTCAAAAACAATCGCCTGGATCCTTCCAAAACGGAATCATATTGCCCGATTTCAAGCATACCTCTACTGGCTAAACTCATTGAGAAAGTTGTTCAAATACAGATGCAACAACATATTGATACAGCTGCCCCTCTCGACCCTTATCAACACGGATTCCGGGAGGCACACGGCGTGGAATCATTACTTACCATACTCTCCAAAACGTTATCCAGAGGCATAGATAACATTGAAGAAGGGTTCATTCTAATCTTCCTCGATATAGCCGCGGCTTTCGACTCTGTCAACCATGATTTACTTCTCTCCAGACTTCAAGAAAAAGGAATTCAAGGACTTGCATGGGAATGGTGCAAATCTTACCTATCTAATCGTCTGCAATATGTCCGAGTAGGAACATCAACATCGGAGCCTTTCCAGCAACAGCAGGGAGTCCCCCAGGGCTCCTCCCTATCTGCCTTACTTTTTAACATCTATATGCAGCCGATTTGCAACATTATCCGTTCATTTGGCATCCTCAGCCTAATCTACGCAGACGATGTCCTACTGTTCACCCCGGTTAAAATTATGCATCCTGACATCTCCAAACTAGTCGACTGCTTCAACGCCATTACTGACTGGCTCTTATCCCAGAATTTGAGGATAAACTTCAAGAAGACAGAGGTATTATTTATCTCCAGGAACAAGAATTTCTCCCCCCCCCGCCCCCGCCACCTTGAAAATATGCGATGCAGAACTCCCATGCAGATCTGCCATACGGTATTTGGGAGTCACACTCGACAACCAATTTAACTTTAAAGAGCACATAAAGAACATGACCAAATCCGTCTACAACAAGATTTCGACTTTAAGGCACCTTAAACCCCTACTAGCACCACAAGACTTCAGAACTATCTTCCAGGCACTGGTAATCCCTCATTTTGATTACGCGAACGTAATCCTTCATGGTCTCCCTAAGAGCACCCTTAACCCGCTCCAAATGGCCATGAATGCAGCAGCACGCATTCTAAGCGGCACAGCCAGAAATGAGCACATTACGCCCATATTGATGGAACTCCATTGGTTACCGCTGCACAGTAGACTTACTTACAAAGCTCTACTGATAACCTTCAAGGCCATTAATCAATTGTCTCCGTCATCCATCTCAACACTCCTTACAATCAATCCTAACATCAGACTGAGAAGATCAGCAACCGCCAACTCCCTTACTATCCCCCGTGAATCCATAAAGTGTAATCAACTAACTAGGAACAGAGCCTTTTCATTCTATGCCCCAAGAATCTGGAACAGCCTCCCCCCACACCTCCGAGCAATTAGGGACCTTCCCCAATTCAGAAAAGCTTTAAAGCATCATTTATTCCTCCTTCATTTCTCTCACCTCATTAACCCCCCTCCACTCTCACAACCTGCCTCATAACCAAGAATATACCCAACTACCACGTCGGGTACATCTCACTGTCTCCACTTTCCTACACTATTTAATTCCATCCTGTAAATATGTAAATAGTTTATACTCCTATTTTAACTCTGCTATTTAACCCTGTCAATAGCTTATTAGTCTCCTTCTCCCCATTCAACCCAAGTTGATTTCCCTGTTACAATGTAAGCATTGATATCACTGTTCCAATGTAATGCAAATGTTATGTTTTATGTAAACCGCACTGACTTTGAATAGCGCGGTATATAAGAATGGATAAATAAATAAATGTAAAACTTGTAAGCTCTGATGAGCAGGAACCATCTAGTCAAGACAGAGAACACAACAGCAGATGGCAGGGCTATATCTAGGTGAATGATAAGAAAACACACAGGAGACTAAGCAAATTAGGATCCAAAAGTGGCCTCAAAGAGTTGAGTTTTCAGCCTGGATTTAAAGGTCCAACTGACTCTCTCACAAGGTTTTTGCTATGAATGTAGTTGAAAAAGGTTTTATTATGCATATTTGCTTCCAAGGCTAGCATCTTTTCAAATTCATCTTTGTTTGCCTTATCAATGCCTTGCATCTAACTTGCCATTGCTTATGTTGTTTCCCATTTTCATCATTTGGCTCCTTTTTACATTTCCTGAAAAACATTTTTTGGGCTACAACAGCATCTTTGACCGCATCTTTAGATCATGTTGACAGTCGTTTGACCTTACTTCCACCTTTTTAAAGTGAAGAGTTAATTTGGTCTGGGCTTCCAAGATAGTATTTTTAAAAAATGCCCATTTCTTTTCTTCTTCTCCGTGCAAGTTATGTCTCTCTATGCCTTTGCTTAGGGTGGTACCAGGCACTCCTTGCATCACTTAATAATAAAGATAAGACTGGTGAAAAGAGGAGCCATATGAAATCCTACAGGAGACTTTAGGTACACAGAGAACCTGCAGCTAATTTTCATAGGTAAACTCCCCATGGAGTGTACAGGGCTGGATTCACATTGTACTGGGCCCTAAGCAAATATACGTATGTGAGGGCCCTACCATTCAGAACCATTTACTTTTTTATTACCCCTCACAGTCGTATTTGCTCTTTCCATGCCCTCTTCCCAGGATCTTGGTTCATGGCTTTCTCCCTTCCCAGGCTTCCACACTTCACCTCTCCATGGGAAAAACTGCAGGGCCTAGTTTTGGATGTAGCAGCAGCAGCAGGTTGTGAGTGAGCAGGGGACTGTGCAAGCAACTGCTTCAAGTGGAGTGGAGTAGTCTACTGGCTAGAGCAGAGGTTTGGAACCAGGGAGACTGAGCAATTCTTTTTCATTCTCTATTGGTACAAATCAGAGATGCCAAAGATAGACTGCTTCAAAGAGTGAGATTTATGAGTGATGTTGTGAGCAACTTGACAAAGAGTTGAACCTACAATCACACATCAGAAGAACCACCAAAAACGCATACTACAAAATGAGAATAATCAGATGCCTCAAGCCCCTTCTCTCACATGAACACTTCCGCACAGTCTGCCAAGCGCTTATAATTCCCATACTTGACTTCTGCAACCCGATCTACAACAGAATGCCAAAACAATCACTCAGGCCGCTTCAAATGGCTCAAAACACGGCAGCCAGAATAATCACCAGTTCTCCAACACATGCCCACATCACCCCAATCCTAAAAGACCTCCACTGGCTCCCAATCAGCCACCGCATCAAATACAAAATGATACTAAACATATTCAGAATCAGACACAAGAGCTCTGCACTCAGCCTCCAAGCCCTCATACTTCCTGACGCCAGCAATAGACCGAGAAGAAAGACCACAGCAGACACACTCAGCACCCCAAGCAACTACACAAAAGCATGCAAATCCACCACACAAAGAGCCCTATCACTGGAAGCTCCAACAATATGGAACACACTCCCAGACGACCTACGATTAACTGAAGATCCGAAGGACTTCCGGAAACACCTAAAGACAGTACTCTTCACTGAGCACTATGGCCCAAGCGCACAGCCAGACTCTACAGACCTGGACCAACATAGACTCGATTGAAGTTCAATCACAACCCGCTACAGAACCAGCAAACCCATGTATATAACTGTAAAAAGCGCATGCTGTAAATAGCTCACACTAATCAGCACACCCACACCCATGCACCCTCATTGTACATAGACTGATCTAACATAAACACCATTGCCATTGATTGTTTGATGTGTACACCAGCTTGATTGAAGGATAAGGCGGGATAGAAATACCCTTAAATAAATAAATAAACTCCCCCCACCCTCAAAAACTACCTTCTGCCACTAAGCCACACCCCTGCAAACTATTCCCACCCTCCCCTTCTTATTTATTTATTTGTTTATTTATTTAACAATTTTTATATACCACCTTATCATGGAATCAAAGCGGTTTACATTATAACTCATGCTTTTACATAGAACTTATATTCACACATGTACAGAGAGCTGGGTGTCATGCAGGGTGGGGTGTCATGCAGGGGGTGCTTTGCAGCATAACTTATATGCAAATGAAAACTACTTACAACAGAGTATAGTAAATGTCTAGTTAATATGGTGTTAGGTGAGTTCATTGAAATGATCGTAAGAACATAAGAACATAAGATATGCCATACTGGGTCAGACCAACGTCCATCAAGCCCAGTATTCTGTTTCCAACAGTGGCCAATCTAGGTCATATGTACCTAGCAGTTTCCCCAAGAGACACAAGTTCCACAATGCTTGTACTGGGTCAAGCATTGATATCTTCGGTCACTTCTTAATAATGGTTTATGGACCTTTCCTCCAGGAACTTGTCCAAACCTTTTTTAAACCCAGCTACACTAACAGCCTTTACTACATCCTCCGGTAGCAAATTCCAGAGTTTGATTACACGTTGAGTGAAAAAATATTTTCTTTTATTAGTCTTAAATAGTTAACCCTGTAGCTTCATTGCATGTCCCCTAGTCTTTCTATATTCTGATAAGGTGAACAATCGATCTATGTTTACCCGTTCCACTCTGTTCATTAATTTATAGACTTCTATCATATCTCCCCTCAGCCGTCTCTTTTCCAGGTTAAAGAGCCCTAACCTTTTTAGCCTTTCTTCATAGGAGTATCCTTCCATCCCCTTTACCGTTTTGGTGGCTCTTCTCTGTACCTTTTCTAAAATCGCTATATCCTTTTTAAGATACGGCGACCAGAATTGCACACAATATTCAAGGTGCGGTCTCACCATGGAACAATATAGAGGCATTATAATATCTTTTGTTTTATTTTCCATTCCTTTCCTTATCATACCTAGCATTCTATTTGCTCTCTTGGCCGCCGCTGCACACTGGGCCGAGGGTTTTAACATGGTATCCACAATGACGCCTAAATCTTTTTCCTGGGTGGTGGTTCCTAATGTGGAACCTTGCATCGTGTAACCATAGTTTGGGTTGTTCTTCCCTAGGTGCATAACCTTGCACTTGTCCACATTAAATTTCATCTGCCATTTTGATGCCCAGTCTTCCAATTTATCAAGATCCTCTTGCAATTTTTCACAATCCTCTTGGGGTTTAACAACTTTAAATAGTTTTGTGTCATCTGCAAATTTGATAACCTCACTCGTTATTCCACTTTCCAGGTCATTTATAAATATGTCAAAAAGCAGCAGACCCAGCACAGATCCCTGGGGTACACCACTATTCACCTTTCTCCATTGGGAAAATTGGCCATTTAGCCCTACCCTCTGCTTTCTATCTTTTAACCAGTTCCTGATCCACAATAGTACACTGCCTCCTATCCCATGACTCTTTAGTTTTGCCAAAAGTCTCTCATGAGGGACCTTGTCAAAGGCTTTCTGAAAGTCCAGATACACAATATCAACCGACTCACCTTTGTCCACCTGTTTATTCACTCCTTCAAAAAAACATAACAGATTAGTAAGACAAGATCTTCCTTGTCTAAAGCCATGTTGGCTGTCTCCCATTAGGTTATGACTATCTACATGCTGAGTAATTTTATTCTTTATGATGGTTTCTACCATTTTTCCCGGTACTGACGTCAGGCTCACTGGTCTCTAGTTTCCTGGATCACCCCTGGAACCCTTTTAAAAAATTGGTGTTACATTGGCGATCCTCCAATCTTCAGGTATTAGAGATGATTTTAATGATAGTTCACAGATTACTGATAGCAGTTCTGCAATCTCATATTTCAGTTCTTTCAACACCCTTGGATGTATACCATCCGGCCCAGGTGATTTGCTACTCTTCAGTTTATCTAATAGTTGTAAGACATCTTCCCGATGTTTCGATATTTCCTTCAATTCTTCCGCACCTTTAAATACAACTTCAGTCATGGGTAACATCCCTACATCTTCCTCAGTAAAGACTGAAGCAAAGAATTCATTCAGTCTCTCCGCTATCGCCTTGTCACCTCTTAGTGCTCCTTTAACCCCTTTATCATCTAATGGACCAACTGACTCTCTCACAGGTTTTTTGCTACGAATGTACTTGAAAAGGTCTATATTTCGCGTTTTTGCTTCCGCAGCAAGCTTCTTCTCAAATTCAATGAAAAGGAATGTTTTTAATTGCTTTCTAAAGTCCTTCATATCAGTGGTAGTTCTCAAATACCCAGGGAGAGAGTTCCAGATGGCAGGTGCAGCAAGAGAGAATGCTCTCCTAGTGGTGGATTCATTTTCTCTTCTGTATGAGCAGAGTATTGGAATTGTATCAATAGTGCTCTGTCTTCTTGGTCTATTGTTGGAACTGGTGCAAAGCAATTCCTCTAAAGCTTCAGCTGACATGCTGTTTCTGACTTTAAAGATGGTCGAGGCAGCTTTGTATCTAGCATGGGCGGTGATTGGAAGCCAATGAAGCTGGTGTAAGAGGGTCGTTATATGATCCTGCTTATTTGATCCAGTGATGATCCTAGTGGCGGTATTATGGACAATTTGTAATGAATGTGTTGCTTGCTTTGGAAGTCCTTGATAAAGTGCATTGCAGTAGTCTAGAATGGGTGTAATAATGGCTTGACATACTGTTCGAAAATGAAGTTGGTTGAGGAGGGGCTTGAATCTTTGAATGGTATCAAACTTGTATAATACATTACTGGTGGTTCTATTAATATGTGGTTGTAAGCTTAGATTGCGGTCAAGTGTTACACCAAGGTATCGAACTTCATCCTTTATAGGGATTGTAGTGCCAGCTATTTTGATTGAGGTAGGGAGGATGGAGGAGGTATTCTGTGTGATGATTAGTGCCTCTGTCTTTTTCATATTTATGTGTAGATTGTTATTGGAGAGCCAGATGTTTATCTCCTGGAGACAATTGGACAAGTTAGTATAGTCTGGAGAGTCTAGGCTGATTGGGGTGTAAGCCATGATATCGTCTGCATAGATAGCGTATTGTAACTTGTGCTTTTTGAAGATATTGCAAACAGGCTGTATGTATAAATTAAAAAGAAGAGCAGACAGGAAAGATCCTTTAGGGACCCCTTGAGTTGTGTGAAATGGAGAGGAGGTTTGTGACCCTACTTTGACCTTTTGCTGTCTGTCATGAAGGTATGATTGAAACCATTTATGTATAGTGTTGTATAGACCAATGTCAGTTAGTCTATTCAAGAGGATAGTGTGGGACACTGTATCAAATGCAGAGGAAATGTCAATGAACACTAACAGGAAACCGGTCTTAATGTTGTTAATTCCTTTGAGTAGGGTGTCAAATAAGTAGATGAGTAGAGTCTCCACACTGTAGTTAGGGCAAAAGCCGTGTTGATGAGGGTCTAGCGGGGCATATGAGTCCAGCTGGTCCTGGAGCTGTCTCTGCACAGTTTTCTCAATAATTTTGGTTAGAAAAGGGAGGCTGAAGGATCTGTGGGGTCTGGTGAAGGATCTGTGGAGTCTGGCGAAGTGGTTTTCGGGATTGGTCGGATAGTTGCTTCTTTGAGGGCAGTGGGCATGTAACTCTTGTTTAGGGATGCACCTATTATTCTGTGGATATCTTTGACAAGCTTTTCCTTTGTTGATTTTATCCAAGCCACTGGGCAGGGATCTGATAGAGCTGTACTGGAGTTTAGCTCAGTGATTGTGCATGTAACCTGCTCGGTTGTAGGGATGAGGAATTCACTCCATGTCCCTGGTGAGGTAGTTCCTGTGCTACGTGAAGGAGTGGAGGTATTGGTGGGGTTTTGGGCTCTCAAAGAAGAGTTGGTTTTGGTGAGGAGGTAATCCGCAAATGCTTGAGGGTGAATCTTGTTTTCATCCTTTTGTGTTATATCTTTTGTGAGGGACCTGACTATCTCAAAGAGCTCTCTTGGCTTGTTACTAGCCTTTAAGATGAGGCTGGTATGATATTGCTCCTTTTGGCTGTTAATAAGGCTATTGTAATAGGGTTGTATTATCTGGTATTTTTTTAACCTATTTTCAGAGCGGTCATACGTCCATTGCCACTCTTTCTGGCGTAGTTTTCGTTTACATGCTCTTACAGCTTCAGAGTACCATGGGGCCAGATTTATTCTGGTATTCTTGTGATTTGCATTGTCTGTGGTGGGTGCTCTAGCTGCTGTGCTGATGATGGCGTTCCATGTGTTGATAGTCTCGTCGAGATCTTTGCAGTCTTGGGGGAGGTTCTGTAGACCTCATTGAGGAATTTATCTCTATTGAAACCTATAAATCTTCTTCTTGGGCTGGGATTCTTCTGAGGATCACATGTAGTTGGGAGCTGGATCTTAAAATGAATTGCGTGGTGGTCTGACCAGGGAATTGGCGTGACTATCGGAGTTGTTATTTTATCTTGTTCTAGGAGGCTTTTAGCAACAAATACAAGGTCTGGGGTGGATCCTGAGCAGTGTGTAGGTTGCGTTATTATTTGATGTAGTTGAAGAGGTTTCATAGCTTGGTGGAAAGTTGTTTCCTCCTTTTTGGATGCTGAGGTAAGGTTTAAATCCCCTAGTAAGGACAGAGGTTTGTGAGGAGAAGTGGCTGCACATATTTCTTCTAGAAGTATAGATGTATCTTCAGTTACCACGCTAGGGGATCTGTATGTTAGACAGCTAGCTATCTGTTTGTTTTCAATAGTGATTATATCGCAGCTCTTAGAACTTGAGGAGCTGGAGGTCTTAAACTTGAGGTCAGATAGGGTTAGGATTAGAACTTTTCCTCCTTTCTTGTGGGTACAAGGACAGTTATATGAACTGTGTGTGGATGGAGTTATTTGATTTAGAATAACTTGATCTGAACTCAAGCCACGACTCTGTGATGCATAGTATGTCAGATTCTGAAAAATGACCTCCCTCTCTGTCCCCCGCTCCCAAAACCAAATCTCCTGGAAAAGCCCTACCACACCCAGAAACTCCCCTCCTATGCACAGCACACACAGAACATACAACAGAGCTACCCATACAGAGACTCGATGATTAGAATTAATTTGTTAGCTGTGATGGACTGCATTTTAAAAGTTTTAGGTTTATATTTAATTTTCTTTGATATTACTTCTCATGTGTAAGCTACTGATTGAACTGTATTACTTTCTTCTTGGTTTCTATGTGCTCTCGCAACTAATATCTGTAGCCATGGGTAGGGCTAGATTAAGGCACTGGCAAGCTAGGAACATACCTAGGTTCCAAAGTTTAAGGGGGTGCTGTCAGATGTGTTCTGTAGTCAAGAGATTAGGATTGACAACTGTCTGGCTTTATTCAGGATTCTACTTATTCTTACATTAATGTTTGGAAGCTGGAAGGATGAGTAATATGTCTGGACATTTTTCAGAGCTTAAAACTTCTATCTGCTTTTCTCTAATCCTCCCTCAACCCCCTGCCCTGTCTGTTTCCAATGTAACCAGCAGCAGAGATTGTGCGTACTATTACTACTATGGCTGCTACTACTACTTGGCAGTTATATAGTGCTACTAGGTATTGCAGTGCTGCACATATACAAGTTTTCAATGTATTTAGATTCAGCCAGTGGGAAAGCTGTGGTGGCAGAGCACTGGAATGCTGCTTTAGTTACAGAAGCACTTCTATAGGAAAAGTGATTCCAACAGCTGCAGCAGACCAACACTGATTCCCAGATATATAGCAATTACAGAATTGCACCTGTCAAACAGCCCCTCCCCTCATCTCTCCCAATCACAGGCACACAGAGAAACAACACAGATATAAACACACAAGCACATACTAACATGTTCATGCATGCACAGACACACATGCAAGCGTGCACAGATACATAACACGTAAACATACAAAAAAGAGATATGCTTTTGTACTTCCATAAAGCAGGTCACTAGTTTGATTCTCAGATCAAGACTTCCACTCTCCAAGCCAGTGATGGTTGGCATGCTGAGATGGGAAACTGCCGATGTTAAAAAAGAGCAGTTCACATAAAGTATACTGATGCTGTATAAGTGGGCTTATTCTTTAGGCAGGACACAAATGGCCTCTTTTGGCTTCTCTAGAAAATATGAGCGCTGTGAAACTGGGCAGGTCACACTTCTCTCACAGCATATCAGAGGAGCCCCTAATCCTGTGTTTGAGGAGCGGGGATTTCCCTCTGCTTGAGAAACTGGAGCTGTACCTTGCTTAGTATTTGCAGGAAGGAGTGAAGTGGCTCTTTTCTCCTGTTCAATTAAACTAAACTTGATTTGTCTTTTTTATAAATATTGCCAGTTGTTACTTCACTGAATGAATAAATGTGAGTCCCTGGTGACGTGTAACTGTAATAAACGAAACCAGTCTGATGTGTGACATGGATTGCTAATTCTTCTCTGGGTCTGCTGCTGTCAAATGGGTGTGGGAAGCATGGAATTAAAATCTCCATGGGCCACACACAGTAACACAACTCCTACAGGGTGACGGGATGGTACATATTTGAAACCAGCTGAAGTGATGAGAAGAACCTCGCCCATTCTGTATTATTCTGGAAACCAGTGTATTACTCTGGAAACCACTGTCCACTAATAACCCACTTCCCTTTGGGGAAAATAGATGAAAGTAGCAGGACTATGAATTTCAGTGCTTTTACTTTATTGAGGAAGCGGTACAAGGGAGAGCAGAATCATGAGAATCTCTACAGTATAAGATGCTTCATGGGCCAGCAGACATGGAGGAAGATCCCTTGTAGTGAAGAGAAAGGAGCGGAGATGATTGAGCTGTTTGCTGTCATCAATGGAGATGTGAGTCAGGACCCTCTAGAACAGAGAATAAGACCAGTAAATGCAGAGCAGGGTTAGAAAAATGCCAAATCCTTCTGAAAGGATCACTGTAAGCAATATTAAGGAGGGAGGTGCTCCGAGGGCATGAGGACGACACATTAATTAGCTGCTCATTTGCTGATTGTATAATCGGAAGTATCCTGATTACTTGTTAGCTCTGATTGCAGTATAGAAAGATTCTGATTGGCTGCCTATTACCCTTTTTTTGCCACTATAGAAGGATTATGATTGGCTGTTGTTTTGCTCTACTTGGATCTTAAAGAGGATAAACCAATCCACACTCATTAGAGGAGATATTCAATGGCATTACCTGACTAGTGTCTCTGAAAATCCGCTACAGCGTGTTTATTCAGGTAGCGGATCCTGCTAACTGAATAAACCCCTTTGAATGTCGGACCCTGTATGCCTTATGTATTATCGTTTTAATTGCTATGTAAGCCCCCCTATTTTGAAGTATTAAGTGTTCAGTGCCATATTTTATCTCTGGTTTTTAGGCTTGATAGACTAATCCTGAGAGGTTCATTGCTCTTTTTGGTTGGTTTCTGATATATATTAGGGGTCACTGATATTTTGGTTGGGCTCTTTACACCACCCACAGCTGTGGCTGATCTAGAAAGGCGGAGCTATGAAAGCGTAATTTAAAACTCTGCTTTTGAGAATGGGATGTTTGTTTAAAGAAATGTGAAGCTGTGTGTGTGGTGAAAATTCTGGATTAAAATCTCTGCAGCTCTACAGAGATACATAGGCCCAGGGCCAGTACGTCCACTAGGTCGACCAGGCAGCTGCTTAGGGTGGCTGATCCCAGTGGATGGCACGGCGGCTTTGTGCCACTGCTTTGATGCCTGTGGCAAGCCATGTACTTTTGCAGCCATGGTTTGCTGCTTCTGACCCCTCTCCAACATAACCTCCTGTTGGAGGCGGATCAGAAGTGACAGGCCATGTGTGCCAAAGCACATAGCCTGCTGCAAGCATCAAAGCATGCCGCTGCCACCAACCACCCCCTCCCCACCCCCCATGGCATTGGTGCAGCATGGTGGGGGGGGGGGGGGTAGCCAGGGTTTTTGCCTGTGGCTGCAGAAACCCTTGAGCCAGCCCTGCATGAGACCTGTCCATCTTCCCGTGGTGGGGATGGGGGATGGGTAGCGTTTCATACTCACATTATCCTCCATTGGTAGAGCAGAAGAAAGTCCCAGAGATCATTCAAGCAAAGCACAACAGCAAGACAAATTTTCTTTAAAATGAAATCTGCAAATATAAAACCCAGAGACTATGTATGTTGGAGGTGTAAACTTCCTATCTCTAACTTCCTAAGGTGCTGAGTAGTAACATAACCAGGTCCTTTTCTGCACCCTATCAGTCCAAACAGGCAGAATTAACCGGTAAATGGAAAAATGTTTCAAAGTTATCTGGGAAAAACTTTGAAAACAGAGCCATTAATTTTTAACTGGAATTCATCCTGTTGGCTCTGTTTTTCAGGATATTTTGAACCAACCCTGCTGTTCCTGCACTACGGAAACTAAGAAAAGATCATCCAAAGAGAGATTTACTGACCGAAAGAGTGAGATTTGTCAGTGTGCCCAGGGAATAAATCTAGAAAGATTTAAGTGTCCTATTGCTTTGCAAATGAAAGAAGCTACTTAAAAATATTTAACTTTATTTGGTACCTTGGAAATAATATACAGCAAAGTGAAGGCAATATGGGGGTAAGTTTATAACTACTTCTATTTACTATTACTTATCATTTCTGTAGGGTTAGTAGGCATATGCAGCACTGCACAAATACACATAGAAGACAGTCCCTGCTCGACAGAGCTTACAATCTGCTAAGAGAGACAAACAGAACAATAGAGGACTAGGGAGTTCTTAGGGGAAATTATTAAAATGCACATGGGAGCAGACAGAAGAATAAGGAGTCAGGATCTAAAAGCAGCCTCGAAGATGAGTTTTTAGCCTGGATTAAATAAGGCCAGAGAGAGAGCGTGTGACTACCTGATTCATGGAGTCTACTCCAGGCATAAAGTGCAGCAAGGTGGAAAGAACGAAGTCTGGAGTTAGCAATAAGAGAAAAGTGCAGAGATGAGCTGTAGGGAGAGATAACAAAGGAGAGATAGTGAGGAGCCGCACAATGTATGTATTTGTAGGTCAGTAGGAGCTGTTTGAATTACCAGTATACTGCATGTGAAACACATAGAGAGCCAATGAAATGACTAGAGAGGAGGGATTGCATGAGCATAGCAAGGCTGGTGGAAGATTAGCCAGGCAGCTGAGTTTGAAACAGATTATAAGGGAGATAGATCATTCAGTGGGAGACCAGTGAGGAGCAACTTGCAATTTTCTAGACGGAATGTGATGAGACCATGGATATGGATTTTGGTAGTGAATTCTGAGTGGAAGAGACAATGTTTGCTGATGTACAGAAAGAAATGACAGGTTTTAGCTATCTGTTGGATATGTGCAGAGAAAAAGAGAAAAGAACCAAAGACCCAAGGATGTGAACTGAGAAGACAGAGAGCATGACAGTGTTAGCCACAGAACTAGAGATGGGAGAAAGGGGGGAGGTAGAGTTAGGGGGAAAAATAAGCAGCTCCTTCTTGGCCATATTCACTTTCAGTTGGCAGCAGAACATCCAGGCAGCAATGTCAGACCAGCAGGCTGAGATTTGGGCCTAGATTCTTGGAGATATTTCTGGGGTAAAGAGGTAAATCTCAGAGTCATAGAAACATGATGGCAGAAAAAGACCATATGACCTATCTAGTCTGCCCTTCCATATCAACTACCACAGTCCCTTTTTTTCTTTAGAGATTTTTTGTGCTTGTCCCATGCTTTATTGAATTCAGATACTGTCCCTGTCTCTGCTACTGTGAGACTATTCCACACATCTACCACTCTTTCTGTAAAGAAATATTTCTGCATATTACTCCTGAGTCTATCTCCTTTCACCCTCATCCTATGCCCCCTTGTGACAGAGCTTACTTTCAATCAAAAGAGGCTCTCCTCTTGTACATTTATGCCAAGGAGGTATTTAAATGTCTCTTGAAAGGCCTGGCAATCTACTTCCGGTGACACTGCCAAGAAAACCCAGGAGCTTCTGGGTCGCCAGGAGTCAGGACTGACTCGAAGGCACACATTGCATTTTTGCATCATATCTTCTGTATCCTGCCTTTCCTCTAATGTATACATACTAAGAGTTTTGTCTGTCCCCATATGGTTTATAACAAAGACCACTGACCATTTTAGTAGCCACCCTCTGCACTGACTCCTAAAATGGTCAGTGGTCTACAGCTAAAGATAGTACTGAAAGCCCTGGGAGGAGATTAAGGCATCAAGGGAATGAGTGTAGAGAGAGAAGAAAATAGTTCCCAAGATTGAGCCCTGAGGTACAGATAGCGGTGGAGGAGGATCCACGAGCGCATATACTGAAAGTGTGATGTGAGAGATAAGAAGAAAACCAAGACAGAACAGAACCCTGAAATCCAACTGAAAGCAGGGTATCCAGAAGAAAGTGGTGATCAACAGTGTCGAAAGAAGCAGATAGGTCAAGAAGGATGAGAATCGTGTAAAGATCCTTGGATTTGGCCAGGACCAGGTCTATAGAATGTAGAGAGTGAACGCCAGATTACAGTGGATCCAGAATGGCTTTAGAGGAAAGAAAGTCAAGACAGCAGCAGTGAACTGCACATTTGAAGGAGGGCAATGGGCCGATAATTTGAAGAGCAGGTAGGATCCAGTGAAGGATGTTTGAGGAACGCTGTAACCCCAGCATATTTTAAGTCAGCAGGAGCAGTTGCAGTGGAAAGGGAGAGATTGAAGATATTACAGATAAAAAGGATGACAGCAGGGGAAATAGAATCTAGGGTGGGAATGGGATCTGAGGAGCAGTAGTGAGTTTGGAGGAGGTTAGAAGACGTGCAATTTCTTCCTCAACGATTTTAGTAGAGGAAGAAAGGGTGACAGGAGTTGAAGAAAGAGAATCTGAGAGTGAAGAAGGGGAGGGAGGGTTCTAGATGACCTAGTGGAGAAGTCAAGAGTAATCTTGTGAATAGTGTCATGAAAGTAGTCAGCCAAAATCTGGGTAGAAAATGAAGATGAGAGATGAGTGTAGCAAAAAGATGGGGATGGTCAGAGGCAAGAGAGTTTGTGAGATGGACATAGTACCCTTGCTTGGGAAGTGCTATGGCAGGCTTGAAAGAAGTTAGCATGAATTTGAAATGTATGAAGTCAACATAGGCATGAGAATACAGCAGAATGGGCATATGTATATAGGTAATAGATTTTGGAGGTCAGCCAAGACTGAGATACAATACTCCTCGCAGGTAATGGAATGGGTAGGTGAAAGCATACAAGGCAGAAGAGTATATGAAGAGACTCATCAACAGATTCAGAAGATATTGTGGCTGAGAGAGGAAACTGAGAGAACAGTGGAGAGTGCTGAAAGGTCAAAATCTTGAATAATCCTAAATATGTTAGTGGAGATTGGTTGAGAATGCTGTGGTTTGTGGCTAAGAGTTAAAGTTAGTAGATGATGTTCAGATAAGGGAAGAGGTGAGATGAAGAAGCTTGAGGGTGAGCAGCTAGAGAAAAAAACAAGGTCATGGCAATGACCATGATGAGAAGTAGTAGCATAGAACACAGTTGGAAGTGGAATGAGGAGGTTAAGACAAGGAGCTTTGAGGCAAAAGAATCAGAGGCCTCATCAACATGGTTGCTGAAATCCCCAAGTATGAGAGAAAGGGAAGGTGGTTCAAGAAAAAAGGAAAGCAGAGTCAAGGTCAGTGAGAAAGGAATAGGTGGACTGGTAGATAAGTCATGACTATATGGGAAGTTCAAAAAGATGCCTGCTATTGCATTGGTGGCCTTCCTCTTTTGCATTGACCTTCAGCCTTGCCAAGTCTTTCTTTAATGATATTTCTCTTTATACATCGTAAGATGTATCTAAAGTATGAAAGTCAAATTCTTGTCATTTGAACTTCCATGGAAAACTCAAGTTTGATCTCCTCTAGTACCAGTTGATTTATTTTTCGGTCAGTCCAGGGTATTCACAATATTTGTCACCAGCACCATAATTTGAAGGCCTCAGTTTTCATCCTATCTTGCTTCTTTACTGTCCACTTTGCATCCATATGAAATTATTGAAAATACCATGACTTGGACATGTTGAATCTTTGCACACAAAGATACATTTCTGCACTTGAAAATGTTATGTAGGTCCTTCATATCTATTCTGCCAGAGCAGTGCATTGTTGGATTTCGAGACTGCTTATCCTTTCTTTATTGACTATGGATCCAAGCAGGTTGAAACTACTATTTCTAAATCATCTTCTTCATCAAGGATGAAATTATTGATTTCACAGTCTCCTAATGCATGGGTAAAAATAATGTTTGCACCCAATGCCGTATTCACATTGTATGTAAATAATTCGTGGTCAAAAGATGTGCGCAAACATGGGAGAATATGCCAATTGCCATGGAAACATGCATACATTCATGCTTTAGCAGCATAATCAGAATTCTGTGCACAAATTTTGAACACCTAAAGGAATTGCATGCACATATATTATGCACAAGTGTGTGTCTGAAATGCTATTCCACAGACAAATATTGGCTTGGCATCATTTTGGTTTCTATGGTCGAGTGTTTTACTCTTCATTCCACAGCAATAGCACCTTTCCTTTCACACCACATTCATCAATACACTCACCTCAGCGCCTTATCCCCCGACATATTTTTCATTTTGTTTGCCCGCTCTCTTCAATATAACAAACAGAAAAAGTTACTGGCAGTTCATGCTAACACAAGAAAACAAAATGGTATTCACTAATATTAGTCACAAAATGGGAGGGAGCCTTATCAAAAGGTATCGAGACAGTCACAAACTCGAGCATGACTCGTGCATTCGTTGTCATACACTTGCTGTAACTTGTCATAAATCTCTGCATGAATCTCCAAGCTTCTGGCAGCATTTAATGCAAATTCATTCTTCAATTTTTTCACTCATCGTAAATCTGATGAACTGCTCTTATACGATACCAAATATCACATGATTAAAAAAGTACAGGTGTGCTGCAGCCACATTACACTCTGCACATGCCCAGTACATAACTAGGTCACTGCATGCTTAATAGCATCATGGTGCAACGTCTCGATGCTTTTTGATCACATCTCGTACTCGTCTCAGAGCATGTGCTAAACCCCTAGCATTAGAAAGCCAGACATTAAGTCTTTGGATCCTGTGCACATTTGTTAGCATCAGGATTAAATATCAGTATCATTGGAATTAAATGAGAAGCGTGCTGATAGCTATTCAATCATTTGCATACATACTGTCTTGTGTACTAAACTCCTTTAAGCTTAGGCTGATCATAATAGTGTAGAAAACTGCGCACAGAGCCTGCACTATGCTGTGCACAAAGCCTTCTACACTGTATTAACGTGACCTCTTGTGTCCTTGAAACGTTTTCCCCAATACAACTATTTAATTCCCTGCTACTAAGAGCTAGCTGGCTCTCAAAGGTGAGAGCCCCAATCAGCCACTGGGGGCAGGAAAATGCCCTCAAATTTCTTCTTTCTAATGGCGTCAATTAGCTATTCTTCTCTTAGGCTTGCCTCTGATAAATGCAGTAATTGGTGCACTGGTACCGAGGCTCTGATAAGTAAGAGCAGGGGCCGAGAGAATGTCAGACCGAGACAACCTTAAACATGAGTAGTATGCTTCCAGTGAAAGAGAGAAGGGGTTCATAGAGTATGAGAATGAGCTTCCATATAAGTATGACACATTCCTAATGAGTCAGAGAGGGAGTTCAGAGAATCTTCACATAAGTGTGGCGCACTCCTAATAACTGAGAGAAGTTCATAGTGTGAGAGAGATTTCAAATGAGTGTGACACACTCCAAACGAGTCAGAAACAAGACTCAGAGTGTGAGAGTGAGAAAGCCTTCTACTGAATGTGACACACTCCTAATAATGAAAGAGTGGCCTCAGAGAGTATGAGTCAGAGGGCCTTCTATTGAGTATGACACATTTCTAATGAGTGAAAGAACATAAGAACATAAGATATGCCATACTGGGTCAGACCAAGGTCCATCAAGCCAGTATCCTGTTTCCAACAGTGGCCAATCTAGGTCATACGTACCTAGCAGTATCCCCAAAAGACACATGTTCCACAATGCTTGTATTGGGTCAAGCATCTCTAAGAAGGGTCTTAGAGAGTGTAGATTGAGAGAGCCTTCAAATAAGTGTAACATGCTTCTAATGAGTGAAAGAAGGGGCTCAGAGAATAAGAGCGAGAGAGCATTCTACTAAGTGTGACACGCTTTTAATGAGTAAGAGAAGGGACTCAAAGAATGTGCGAGTGAGAGAATATCAAAATGAGCATGACACACTTCTAATGAGAGAGGGGGCTTAGAGAGTGTGAGAGTGCCTTCAACTGAGTGTGAAAGTCTGAGAGTAAAAAAAACCTTCAAATAAGTGTGACACATTCTTAATGAATGAGAGAAGGAGCTCAGAGTAGGAGAGAGAAAGTCATCAAATCAGTGTGATGCACTCTTAATGAGTGAGAGAAGTTCGAAGAGTGCGTCTTCATCTTCGACAGTATGAGAGCCGTTAAATGAGTGTGACACTTTTCTAATGACTGAGAGAGCAGTCTCAGAGAGTGTCAGAGAGTATTCTAGTAAATGTGATGCACTCCTAATGAGTGAGAGAAGGGGCTCAGAGATTTTATGAGAGTGAAAATGCCATAAATGAATGTGAGACACTCCTAGTAAATGAGAGAAGGGGCTCAGAGAGTGAGAGAGCATTTAAAAGAATGTGATACATTGCTAATGAAAGGGAAAAAGGGCTCAGCGAATGTGAGAGTGAAAGAGCCTTCAAATGAGTGTGACACACTTCTAATAAGTAAGAGAGTAAGAGTAGGAGTGTGAGAGCCTTCTACTGAGTGTGTCACACTCCTAATGAGTGAGTGAAGGAGGTCCAAAAGTGTGAGAGGGAGACAATCTTCAAATGAGCATGACACACTTTTATGAGTGAGAGAAGGGTCCCAGATAATGTGAGAAAAAAATGTTTTAAAAATTAGTGCATCAGATGCTTAATGAGTAAGGGAAGGAGGTCAGAAAGTGTGAGATTTAGAAAGTCTTCCAATGAGTGTGACCAACTGAATGAGTGAGAGAAGGGACTCTGAGAGTATGAGAACAAGAGAGTCTTTGACTGAGTGTGACACACTTCTAATTATAAAGACCCCTTATGTTCTGTGGCCGGATTCAGTTTTGGCCCAGTGCCCCTTTGATCAGAGGTACAAGTAAAGCACAGTTCAAAGAGTGGCATATCGGGAGAACTGTCAAAAAACATGTTGTAGTTGTGATGGACCAAGGACTCGGAGAAAAGTGATAATCCTTGATCAGGATCTTCCCTGGAGGGAGTTGCTTAAAGAGCCTGATCTGCACTGATACAGACTTTGAACCGAAGGGTTTTTCCTAAGCTGTTATATACTGGTTTGTTTGCTTGCTAATGTTTTTGCTTTACACATTTAATTTACAGGTACAGTACCACCCAGACAAAATGAGTGGCAGTGGAGAGATGTCTATATTGAAGTGCTATGATTTTAACACATGCAAGAGAAAGTTTCTCTTTTGTTGAAGGAAGGAGATAATGGCAGAGAAAATACTAAAATATTTCATAAACAATTTACAAAATGTCAAAAAATATAATAAAAGTATTAAAGAGATTAAAATCCCATTGTATGAACATTAACAAATTAAGAAAAGCTATTCTATAAGAAATCTAAAGAGCTCAAAAATATTCTGAACTATTTTTGTCCTTTATTAGTGGTTTTGTTGTAATTGCTATTACTGTATTACATCCCAATATACATACAAATGCAAGCATTCAAGCACATTACCTTCTAATACCCCACACTGATGATGTCCCCTCAAATGGTGATGAAATATCTGCAATCAAACTACCAAGCTTGGAGAACAATCTAACATCATATATTACATCCTATTTCTAGTTTAACTACTTCTACTTGAAACATGATTTGGATATGTCTGTGTCTATTATTCCTTCACAAAAAAAACCCTCTAGGAAATATGTGTAGTAACCATGGATTCCTACCTCCATGGTGCACTTCTAAGGAAATAAAACATCTATTGATTTGTGTGTTGCACCCTATCAGGTGCCCAATAGAAGGGGTCTCAATGTGTGGATGAGAGGATGGTGCAAGGATATCGGCTGCACGTCACCAAGCTGCCGTCTCCATATGACCCAAGGGAGTACACCATGGACTCCACGCACTGGAGCCTGCTGCAGACCGAGGTCGAGACCCTGCTGTCCATCCTCGTCATCGAGCCAGTTCCCACGTGCTCAGATTGGGCAGAGCTTCTACTCCAGGTACTTCCTGGTCCCCATTCTGGATTTGTGAAACCTCAAGCGGTTCCTGGTTTGTGAAAAGTTCACAATGAACTCGTTCGGGATACTGCACCCATACCTTATACAGAACAATTGGCTATGCTCCTTGAATCTGCAAGATGCGTATATGCATTTCCGATCCACCCGCATCACAAGCAATACCTTTTGTTCGTGAAGGGAGGCCGGCACTATCAGTACTACAGTAGGTGCTTCCCTGTGGGTTGGTCACAGCCCTCAGGGTCTTCACAAAATGTCTGGTGGTCATAGTGCCTTCATCCAGACCTGGGGTGTCTTTGTCTTCCCGTACCTGGCCGATTGGCTTATCAAGGGTCCCATGCCAGCCAGAATTTGGCAGTCTGCTGCACTCACAATTCTGGTGATCGAAGGCCTCGGATTTGTGGTCAGCTACCAAAAGTCCCACCTCCAACCGACGCAGCAGCTTGAGTTCATCAGGGCCCTCCTTGATACCACTCAGGAGCAGGCTTTTCTGCCGAAGGACCACCTTGTCAAGGTGGTGGGCACATTGCAGTGTCAGTGTAACACCATGGCTAATGGCCTGTTGAGACACAAGTCTGCTATGGTACATGTCAGTCCTCAGGCCTGCCTCACCATGCAGCAGGTGCATTGGACCCTATGCACGCAATGGAAGCAGGCATTGGGCCATTTGTGGGACCATACCACTGGCTCAGTGCTTGGAATGGTGGCTCGAGATAGACAACCTGCTTCGGGGCCTACCGTTCCAGCCAGTGGCCTCCCGCAAGACATTCATGACAGATGCATCCAAGTTCAATTGTGAAGTGCCTCAGCACCCAGGGTCTGTGGTTTGAGCAGCAGAGTCTCCATCAAATCAACTTTGTTGAGCTTCAGGCTATAGTGAATGCCCTCCGCACCTTTCGTGTACACCTGATGAATCAGGTGGTCCTGATTCAAACATACAACAAGGTGGCTAAGTTCTGTGTGAACTAACAGCGAGGGACAGGCAGTCCGCCTCTGGAAGTTTTCCCTGTTTCATAGCATGGACCTCAGGGTGATGTACCTGCCTGGTGAGCTCAGTGGTTTAGTTGCATCCCGCAAAGGCTTGACATGCAAGGCCTATGCATTCAAGTGGCAGCAGTTTGCCATCTGGTGCATGGGTAGGGCACTAGACCCCTCCTTCTGCCCCGTGGACTGGTTGCTGGAGTACCTATTGCACCTCTCCGACTCCGGATTGAAGTCTAACTTGGTGCAAGTTCACCTCAGCATGATTGGGGTATATCATCGCAGCTGTGGGAGAAGCTCATTTTGGCCCAGCCTCTAGTGGCCTGCTTCATGTGGGGCCTGCTTCTCTCAAAGCCCCTGCTCAAGCACCCTATGGTCACTTGGAACTTCAATGTGGTCCTTGGCCAGCTGATGCAGACTCCTTTTGAGCCACTGGACTTGTGCCTGCTGAAGTTCTTGAGCTGGAAGGACCTCTTGCTGGTGGCTGTCATGTCGGCGTGATGTGTCAGCGAGCTCCAGGCTTTGGTCACTCACCCTCCATATACCAGGTTTCACCAGAACTGAGTGTTCCTCCAAACATAGCCCCGCTTTCTACTGAAGGTAGTCTCGGTTTTCTACCTCAACCAATCCATTGTCTTTCCGACGTTCTTTCCCTAGCCTCATGTGAACCACGGTGAGGTGGCCTTGCACACACTGGACTGTAAGCATGTGTTGGCCTTCTATCTGGAGTGCACAAAGGCACACCATCAATCCACCCAGCTGTTCGTTTCCTTCAACCCTCATAGGCTAGGTGTTGCTGTCTTGAAGCATACACTATCTCTCTGGCAAGCAGAGTGCATCACTCATGCATATTCTCTGGCTGAGTTGAGTCTTGAAGGTCATGTCATGGCTCATAATGTCCATGCTATGGCTACTTTGGTAACCTACCTCCGTTCTGTGTCTGCAGAGGAAATCTGCAAGGCTGCAACATAGTCTTCAGTCCATACCTTCGCAACCCACTACTGTCTGGATGGGGATTCCTAATGGGACTGCAATTTTGGCCAGGCCATACTCTGGTATCTGTTTTGGTATTAGAGTCAACTCCTACCCACTGGCCCTTCTGTCCATCCAGGCCACCTGCTCAAAATCCCCTCAGGTCGATGTCTGCTGAGGATACTGAAACAGATGAGTCCCTTGGCAGGACTACCTCTCTGGTCTTTCTGACGTCTCCAGTTCTCATTGCCGAGCTGGGCTGCTCATCTCCTCGGGTTCTGGTAGTCTGAGAGTCCCATATGTGAGGACTTATTTTCTGCTTGTTCATTGAGAAAGCATAGTTATTCACCTGTAGCAGGTGTTCTCTGTGAACAGCAGGAATAAGTCCCCACAACCCTCCCACCACCCTAGGGAGTTGCCTTTTTGGCTCCTGCTATGTTATTCTACTGGAGAATATGGCACCATGGTGGGTGGGAAGGCAGATGCGCATGCACGGTGTTCCATCCAAAAGCTTCCTTTGGAAGCTGGGGAGCGTTCCGTGCAGGGTTCCATCAGTGATGTCAACCATACGTGAGGACTTACTCCTGCCGTTCATGGAGAACACCTGCAACAGGTGAATAACTATGCTGTTTCTGCATAACTCAGCCAGGGACCAAAAGGCCCTACGTAGTGACAAGGATGGCTCAGGCCACTGCAGTACAACAAAAGGAGTAAAGGAGAGAGCAGGAGAGATGGAGTCTTTGAGACAGAAGGATCAGTAGGAAACACTGATCAAGGATCAAGGAAGTACTTCTCACAGAACTATCCATTATCATAGCAACAATTCCTATGCTTATCATAGCAGCAATAACTACACTTTCTCAGACTCTTCACTTGCCTGGCAGAAATTGGAGGAAATGGTTTCATTCATACTTATCCAACCGCACACAATAGGTTAAAATACAAAGCAGAACATCAGAACCATTTCAAATTCACCAAGGACTGCCTCAAGGATTAGATCTCTCAGCTCTCTTATTTAACTTATACATCCAGCCCATATATATCATCCTCTGGAAACACAGGATAATGTTTCATATCTATGCAGATGATATCATGCTGCACACCCCAATTGCAACAAGGAACTTCTCCAACATCCTCTCTTGTCTCCCCCATCCTCTCTTGTCTCCAGGAAGCGACCAAATGGCTACATGAATACTCACTCACACTGAATGTAAGCAAAACCAAGGCACTTGTTGTGAACAGAGACCCCAACTGCATTCCAGTAGAGAAACGTACCTTCAACAACTACGATATCCCCATTAAATCTGAAATCAAATACTTTGGTGTAATACTAGACGAGAAACTCAAATTCCAAGCACATATTAAGAAAACAACTGCACTGACATATCAAAGGATAAGAACCCTGCATAACCTGGATATGAGATATGCAGCTAACTCCCCACATGACCCTCATTGTGCTAGGAGACCTAAACCTCACATCTGCCTGAACAACAATTGAATTGGCTTTTCACAAAGCAATGGAATCCATTAAACTCAAGCAAGTACTATCGGGCCCATCCCACCGCTCTGGCACTACACCAGATCGCATATACGTACCAACTAACACTCTAGATCATGGCCTCATGACACCACCTAAGACTACACCAATACCATGGTCAGATCACCATGCCATATTATTTGAACTCTACCACAATACCCAACAGCCAGCTTGGAAAACTGAACAGCCAACCAGATGCTTCAAAGCCTTTAACAAAGAGCACTTATTTTATTTATTTTATTTTATTTAGGAGACTTGATAAACCACCCAAACCGGAGTATCAGAACGGTGTACAATAAAAGCAGGCTGCCAGAAAATTAAAGAGGGAAAAGGAACGCCATTCAAATGACAGGAAAGTGCTGTAGAAATAGATAGAAAGAAAGAAAGAGACAGAGCAGTATGGCTAAAGAGTTAGGGGCAACAGGAAGGACGAAGGAAGAAAGGGAAGGGTTGGAGTGGCATATGGTGTAAGGGCCTGCGTAACTGTCAGGGGGGTGCTGGGAGATCAAAAGCCTGGGAAACCAGATGGGTCTTGAGAAGGGCTTTGAAATGTGGAAATGAAGGTTCGGTGCGGAGTGAGTGGGGAAGAGAGTTCCATAGAGTAGGACTTAAGAAAAAGAAAGCGGAATGACGGGTAAGTTCGAGATGGGCTTGAGACGGGGAGGGAAGAAAAAGGCGGTTACTGTGAGAAGAACGGAGAAGGCGAGGGACGGGTTGATGGAAGATAAGGTCAAAGACACCATGCAGTCCCTACCCCAAGATTTCACCGACCTGGATGAAGCCATCAATGCATGGAATACCACCATCCTTGCCACATCTCAACTCACACCTTGAAAAAATCCACACCACAACAAAAACAGGCCCAGATCTACACCATGGTACTCTAACACAATAAGAGAATCCAGAAGAAAATTACGACAACTTGAATGGCGCTGGAGACGGAACAAATCAGAAACTACTTTGAAACAATACCAGGAGATGCAAAAAGACTACAATAACCTAATAAACAAACATAAACAACAATACCACACAAACATCATACTAAAAGCATGTAATAAACCTAAAGAACTCTTCAACATCGTTTGTACCCTAACAAAAGACCCGACCATGAAAGACGAAAGCAAGATGCACCCACAAACCTTTGCTGATTATTTACTAGCCAAGAATAGAACTACCACACCCCAACAGAACATCTTTCTTATGGACACAGCAACTGAAGATGGCTCTACAGTGACCAATCAATGGAAGAACTTCTGCATCCCATCAACTAAACAAATAGAACAAACTATCACTGCTCTAAACACCATTACATCTCCATCGGACCCTGCCCAGTGACTTGGATTAAATCCACCAAAGAAGAGTTCAACACATTCATCCAAAAGATAGTAAGCACCTCTCTCACTCAGGGCTACATGCTCAAAGCACTCAAGCAATCTACTATACGCCCCATCCCTAAAACCACTCCATCTAATAGCACCGACCCTTTAACCTACCGCCCAATAACCAGCCTCCCATTCCTGGCAAAAATAACCAAAAAAATTGTACAGAGACAACTCCAAGATCATATTGACAAATTTGCCCCACTAGATCCCCACCAGCATGTATTTCATCCAAAACATGGTGTTGAGACACTTCTCATGCATCTATTCGACAACCTAATCAAAGGAATAGACAAGATAAAGAAGGGCTACTTACTAATATTTATCGATATATCATTCTCCTTTGACACAGTTTAACATCACATCCTTTTGAAGCGACTAATGGAGATTGGACTACAAGATACCACCATCAAGTGGTTTCAATCATACCTAGAAGATGGACAACAGAAAGTAAAATCTGGGAACCTCACCTCAGCACCCTTCAGTATCAATCAAGGAGTTCCCCAAGGCTCATCACTACCAGCTCTTCTTTTCAATATCTATATTCAGCCTATATGCAAAATATTTAACAAATACAAGATACAATATGCCATATATGCTGATTATATCATGGTATATACCCCTATTGAACTGGACTCCCCAAACTACACCACTATATCAACCTGCATTAATGAAGTAACAACCTGGCTTACTAACAACAACTTAAACATCAACATAAAAAAATCTGAAGCAATCATCATTACGAGAGACTCCACATTCATTCCTCCTACTTCTATCAACATATCCAATACACCAATCACAATAAGAGACGAAGTCCGATACCTTGGACTGATTCTAGACAAGTAGCTTACCCTCCAGCCACATGTCGACAAGATATCCAAAACAGCCTTCTTCAAAATCGCAACACTCCAGAGACTAAAACCTCACCTCAATAAAGAACATTTCCGCACAGTATGCCAGGCCATCATTATACCTGTGCTGGACTACTGTAACATCCTATTCCAAGGTCTACCCAAACAAACCACCTGCCCACTACAATTAGTCCAGAACACCGCTGCCCACATTATTGCTAGCGCTTCAATACAAGACCACATAACCCCAATACTAAATTATCTGCAATGGCTACCAATCTCCTCACCGGCAAAATATAAATCAGCACTCACTATCTTCAAGATTAAAAACAATATGTTAGCAGAAATACTACAGGAACTCATTGGAACCAAAGCAAGCAGAAGACCAGACAGAAACAGCACCAAACACAACATACCAACACCAACTCTATTCACAAAAACCAAAAAATCTACATCCAAGCCAGCATTCTCTCTTGCTGCCCCTGCTATTTGGAATATCCTCCCAGATACTCTAAAATCAACAACTGATATAAAAGAATTCCGAAAGCTGCTCAAAACCACCCTATTCATTAAACAATTCAACGAAGACCATCAAGCACCAAGCACACCAATCACTCCACAAGCCGACTTACACAAGCCATGACACATAGACCTCAAGGACTTCAAAGAGGTACTCAAAACAAGACTCTTCACAGAACACTAAAAGGACTTCATGTGAAACAGCTACTAGCCTTCTCCAACCTACAAATGACCCCCGCATCCCCCCTGCCACCTGTATATAACCCCTGTACATAGCTCACAATGTATATAGATCACCAGTTAATCATTCACACTACTCACACACACACCACACAAGCCGATGTATCCACCACATGTATTCACCCTCCCACTACTGATTATTTGATGTGCGGTAAAGATAAAGCGGTATATTAAATCCTTTAAATAAAAATAAATAAATAAATAATCTCTGTTCATTGTTCGACCACAACCTATTCCACACGGTCTACCCAGCAATCATTACTCCAATCTAGGACTAATTCAGCTCAGTACTCCAAGGCCTACCAAAAGGTACTCTCCTGCCACTCCAGAGAGCACAAAACTCTGCAGCTCACTTTAATATTAAGTAACTACACTGGCTAGCCATCCAATCTTGAATACAATACAAAGCAACCATGAACACCTTAAGAGTATACATAACCTAGCTACAGCCTGTCCACAATCCCTTGTACCCGCACCTTCAGACAACAGACCAAAAAGAGATCAAACCATGAACCTCCTTAAAATCCCCAGACAGAAAACAACCAGTACACAAGAAATATGCCATCGCACCTTCCCCATATATGGACCTACTCCTATGGAACGCCCTTTCGGCTAATCTTAGAGTAACTACCGACTTAAAGGAATTCAGGAAGATGCTAAAAACACACATGTCCAAGAAATATTATGGGATGGATAGCTAAACTCACTAATAGCCAAAGCACTCAAATAAACCTAAATGATTCAAATACAAAAAGTATGGACTCTATACTACACAAATGTAAATAGTTATCAGCCCTTTACTGCCTTTCAGTTAAAATGTAAATAATCGCTTGCGATTCCAGTTGCCTGTACCTATTTAGTTGTACCATGTTCCTTGTAACTCTTGTTTTTGTTCATGTAAACCGCCTTGATACCACTGAAAAGCGGTATATAAGAACTGTTATTAAATAAAATAAATAAATAAAATTCTTCCCCTGAGTCTCTTCTGAATCCTGCTTGACTATGCTCTTAGACCTCTTGTAGGTCAAATGATCTGCAAGCCAATGTGCAGCCTCTTTTGCCAACATTTTAGAAAAAATAGTAAATTAGTTATAGACCAATAGCCTGCAGTCTTTATAATCTAGTACTTTATTAACATTTATTTATTTATAACTTGCTGTACCGCCTTTCACAATTACACCAAAGCGGATTACTATAATGTCATGGGGAAGCAATGAAAATAAACACATCTAACAGACTATTGCCAAAACTAACACTAAAGGAAGGGGACAGGACCTAGATATGCCACAGCTGCTGACCTTGCCAAACAACCCTGTCCACAGCAACCCTAAGAGGTATTTTAGTAAAGGGCGGCAACCTGTTATCGGCACTCTTGCATTAGCGCTGCATTAACAAGTTTTTGAATTGCCGCGGCTTTAGACTTTTTCGGTTCGTCACTACTCGGTATACAATTTGTTACTGACCTAAGACTGACACATGGTTGTCCACTATTGTTAGATATGTTTTTTGATTTCTTTATTGTTTTAAGGTCACCTCTTAATTAGTTTTGTGACCGTGCCATTTCAATTTCCACGGTTTAAATGCTGTCTTCAATGCTGTTTCGATGAACAAAACCAGCACCTTGCAGATCTCATGTTACTGATCATCGATAGATGTTGATTTTTCAGAATATTGTAACTATCCACATATGAATATACTTGTTCTCCACTTAGCAACCTTCACACATTGTTGTACTCTATCATTTTAATTGATTGAATAATTTACCATTTGATGTTCATAACATGTTCCGCATCTTGGGCACCTTCTCCTCTCCAACAATCTGCCCTTTTATGTTATTTTGATTTGTCTTTACATTGTTTTGATGTATTTTATGATATCCATGATTGTTACATAACTTAATATTTATGATTTCTCTATTTCTAGCTCTCTGCAATCTGTTTAGCTACTTTGTTGGTACATAATAATTGATTTTCAGCTTTTGGTGAGTTTTTATTTCACGTTACTATTTATATATGTTTCACATATTATACAATTGTATTTTTATTCATTTGGGCTACCGGCAGTATTTGTTAATATTATAATATGTGTATCATGTGTAGTTTTTGATTCTTGTTGTTTTATGGTTTGATCTTAATCTGTACACATTTTTTATCATCATATTTATTTTCATGTAGTTTTAACCTTTTATTATTTGTAAGTTAATATTTGTTATCAGCCTACATTGTCCGATTTTATGAAAATGGATATATTTATTATGATTATTTATTTATGTATTTTTATGATTTTATAGGTCACAGTCCCGTGAGGAAGGCTAGATTGGCCAAAACATGTGTAGGGTGAACCTTAATAAAGGGACCTTGTTGTCTGTTTTTGCTTGTCTGTCCCACTGAGGCAACATATCCCATGTGTAAGACAGGAATGTCAGTTGCACCAGAGCATACACAACCATTGCAACATACAGATCAGACAGCACGTTCCTCTCCAACACTTGCCAAACACAGACAGGTATGGCACAGAGCATGCAGAGATCATAGCAGACATAGGAAGACCCCTATACATGCCTGCATTAACCCTGTCAATAACCACAGCTCCACACAGGGCCTGCTAGCTCCTTATGGCAGCTTTGGGGCTTAACACACAAAGACAGTATGTTATATGGGTGGAGAGTCATAAGTTCAAGACCCAGCTGTGGATCATGTATTCCATGTCCCTGTGGGTAAGCTTTATTGTACAGGTACAGCATGAGCATGTGCAACCCCCAATGAATTGGCCAGCAAGGGTACAGACACCCATCAGGCAAGCTTCAATAACAACAGCTGGATGGAAAGGCAGCCCGATAGCAAGGGGCATGAATGACAGAGTGCCCTAACAGCACCTGCACAGTGAGTGCACTTTAACAATGCTTGTGCTGATATGGAGACCAAAGCGGCAGGCAGCAGTGCCAACCATCCCCACCTTTGCACAGTGTAGCGATGTATGTGTGTCTCTCCAGAGTTTTGTGGCCTTCTGCACTGCACTGTGCCTCGCATTGCCTAAGCTGTTCCCATTATTAGGATTGTGGGTATGGCCTTAAATATAGCGATTTGGCCAGGATGTGTCAGCATTGAAGATAGGGTCAATGGCCGTAACTGCGTAGTGCCCGTCGCCCATATGCATGGCCTGGGTGGCCACAGCATTTCATGCTGAGAGGGCACTCTCACTCTGACTGATCTGTGACCATGGTATAGCTATGTATTCACATAGTGCAATATAGTGTACAGCTCCAGTGATGTGGGTGCACTCCCTGTCTTGGGAGCCCAATCCTGAGCCAACTGCTGGGTGTCCATGCCATTTGTCCCAAGCTGGGGTGTAAATGGTTGCTCTGTGCACATGCAGTGTATGCTGACCAGCAGACTGGGCACAGTTGGCATGTGCATGACTGAGACAACCCTGTGGTGGGCAGCAGGTGCAGTCTGACTGTGCTTGTTGTGGTGGATTGGTAGTTCCAGATGGTTGGGACAGTGGCTGTCCTTGGCCTTCTCCTTGTGGTCATGGCAAGACTAGCAGGATGGTATCAGCAGCCCCATGCAAGCCTAGACAGTCCTCACTCCATAGCATCAGCTGCTGCCACAGTGGACACTGACAGGAGATGTTCTAGCAGAGTCCCTGTCCAACAAGGGTAGGACACAGGGTTCAGATGTGACAACTGACTCCGGCATGCTACAATTGTGTAGGAAATAAGGTGACTAGAATAACACACTGCAGACAATATTTGCCACGTACTGGCAGTGATGTGGATCTGTGGTATGACTGGCAAAGTCCACCTCTAGTAGTGCAAGCTCTGGGGACCAGGTGCTGGGTGCCCAACCTCACCCTCAGGGCAACCGCTGAAACTGCTCAGTAGCACAGTTAGCAGCTGTTATGTGTCTGTAGCACACACTGTCAGTGCTTCTTAGTGAGCTGATGTCATGGATCATTGCATTCTCCATTTGGTGATCAGCTGCAGAATGCTGTTCTGCGTATGCAGTACATCATGGACACTGGAGTGGCTAACCTATACTGGCACACACAGCAGGCATTTTAGGCAGTGACTTGCAGTCTCTTTGATTCCAGACATTGCTATGTAGAGCAGTCTGGAGGTGTAGCCTAATGGTTAGTGCAATGTTGTGTCACAGCCCCTCCTAGTGGCAGCGTGCAGAAAGGAGAGGGCGGACACTTATTGTTGGTTGAAGAAGGAAAAACTTTTCTAGACCAGGTGCATCATTGTCTTTGTAGTACCACATCATAAAGAAATAGTTGTGAGCCTTGTGCAGGGTTAAACTTAAATGGTTTTTATTCCCTTTGTTGCGCAAAGGTTCTCCAGGAAGACAAAAACAGAATGTACCTTACTTCAGGGTTTATGCCAAAATATTTACAAAGTTAGTAACTGTTACAGGCGCTTCACAATTCTTTGCATTCAAACAGGTTTTCAACACCAAGAGGAAAAACAAACACAAAACTTCTTCTTTCAGCTTAGCAAAAGCAAAAAGATAGGTTAAAGCATGTCCTGCCGGTTACAATTCTGTGAGAGACTCTAGACTCTTGGCAACACAGAGTGAGCAGTCCATCGGGTGCTCTAACTGCAACGGCTCTGGTTCTATCACCTCTATTTGCATAGGTTCCTGTTCAGTCGTGTTGTCAGCTAGTCCTGAGCTGTCCCTGGATAAGGCAGGTTGTAGTTCAATAGATCTTTCCAATATTCCCCAGCCTTGCTGGTCTTGGTTTGGCAAATAACTGATATGGCTTTTTACTATGCCTCTCTGTAAAGGTTTCACAAGCCTTTCCCAGCTTTGTTTCCTATCAGTACGGCTCTCTGGGTTATAAGCTTTTCTAGGAGCTGGCTCACATCTTGGAAAGGAAATATAACTGTACCTTGGATCTTTGAGGCGTGCTCTGCTGGTATTTGCTCTACCCTGCAGTCTCCTTCTATCACCGTCTTCCCTGAAGACTGGCTCCTGGAGCTTTCTGGAACGGGCTTGTCCTCCCTGGAACTTAGCTCTTCCTTGTAAGTACTCCAAGCTTCTCTGCCTTTCAGTATGTGAGGTTCCTCTCTCAGGTCCCCTCTCAGTTCCTCTCTGAACTTGTGTTCCTCTCCAAACTTGTGGTCCTCTCTGAGCTTGAGGTCCTCTCTCAGCTCCTCTCTCAGCTTGTAGTCCTCTCTCAACTCGAGATCCTCTCTGCTTTCTTCCTTCTGAGCACTGTTTATAAAGCCGTTTCTCCACTGAGCTTCCGGGCTCTCCACTCAGGTGTACCTGATTAGCTCCTGCATTCTCAAAACCTGGGTGTGTCAGCTTAGCTTCTGCAGCCTCGTGCCTGCTCCCTCTAGCTGCACTTTTAGGTAACTGCGCCCTCTGTGAGTCAGTTGCTTTATAATAAACAGTGTTTTTTTCTAAGTCTATAGCTTCAATGGCTTCAGCTTCATCACAGTTGCCATATGCAAGAGAGAAGGGATAGATTCCCACTTGTTCTTTTTGGGCCTGTGTGCTATTCAGTTCAATTTCATGCCTGTAAGAGTCCAGGCTCTGCTGTGACTGGCAGATACACATTCTTTGACTTTGTTATGCATTTTGGCCACAATTTGGGTCAGCAAACATGCTATTCCCCATCAAGCCCTTCTGAGGGCATGACTTTATTGGCGCTACTGCAGGCCATTAAGGGGGTCCAACATGTTCACTCTGCAGATGTCTGGCACCTGTTTGGAGGGGTGGCATAATGGTCATGGCACTAGCTAGAGAACCAAGGTACCAGGGTTTGAAGCCAACTAGCATTCCTTTTTTTGTGACATTTTGGACTATGTTACTGTTGTGTTTTATTTATGCCACAACCTTCATGGAATGACTACACCTCCTTGTGACCTTGGGCAGGTCACTTAATCCTCCATTGCCTCAGCTCACTGCAGGTTCCTACAGTCCCTGCTTTTCATCAGACATTACCAAGTTTTCGGTACAATGTACCCCGATGTGACTGCACTGATACAGAGGTATACTAACAGGCAGTTACATGCATACAGATGTAACTTACATGAAACATGAGCCAAGTATGACATCATGACTGTGACTGTACAGTTTTGGCTCCATCACATCTCTGCATTACATACAGATGCATTCTACCCCTTGGATTGACACCTGTAGGTATCAACTCATGTCCGTATATGCCCCTTTTGCCCAGTTTGAGCGACTTCTATCCAGTTGTATGTACATTTGTTTGGGGTATTCTATGATGTTTGAGTGCCTGGGACAGGTGTGCGACCAACATGTCTGGTATCAGGCTTTCCACGTAGCACTGGCACACATTTTTTCCCCACAGTACAAATGCATTGGGGATGGCACCTCAGATTCATCGGTACTGCCAGTCCATACCATCCTCTTATCTACTATCATCCTTCTTTCAGCCCATCCATCAGCCTCTGGCAGCTATATGCAGTCATGTCTTCTCATGCAAACTGCTACACCATGGCCTACACAGGTACTCTTTTCTGCATTTCCGTGCTTCACTCATGCCTCTCCTGTGCCTGATTTGCACATCACCACTCCTGCTCTGTCCTCCTTTCGCTGCAAACATCATGTCACTTCTCACTCCACTGGGGGACACATCTTCCCCATCCTATGCCACACACTGACATTATGGCATTTTATGTGGACACCCCCCAGTGCACTGGTACAGTTGCCTCCCACATACTCTTCCAACTTACTGACTACCACATATACGATGCACACGGATCTGTCAGGTCCATCAGCTCCCACCTATCCTTACATCCATCACCTTTGCATTGACTTTCGCTGGGACTCCCTTATCCAGCGATAAAGTCACAGCTGTTTTCAGGCATTAAGGTGTCATGCTTGACACCTTAATGCCCAATGTCCTGTTAGCGCATTTTAGCACATGTTAACCCAATGTTCCTGTTAGTGAATGCCTCCTACCCCCCCAGAGCCTTTTTCACAAGGAAAACCCTTATTACTGCCGTTGACCTTGATAGCACCTTCTACCTTAAAGCCCTTTAGTAAACATAACCTCTAAGTCTCAAATGACTGTTGATAATAGTAGGTTATAAAGAAGATTTAGTCCCTCATCTGTTGCAGTCAAAGAGAAAGCAGAATCTGTACCTTAAGGTCTATAGAGGCACCCATGGGACCTATTTTAGTGGATAGGGCAAAGGATATGAATGGTGGATGCACTTACACTTCAGCTGTACATATTTCACAGACTCTGCGATTTCTTGTCCAAACCACTAGCCGCTGAAACTCGCAGACTGGAGAGATTAGTTTTGCACACACTGCCTTCAGAGGTTTTAGTAAACCACGCACGCAATCAAGCTGCAGAGGAAATAAATAAGAGTCAAAGTTCTGCTGTCCTAGAGAAGGCCTCGCATACATGGAGGCTCAGAGTGTGCATTTACAAAGCTGAAGGGGAGGGGTGCACCTCTGCATATCTGGAGGTTGGCAAAGCTTTATGTATTGGTTCCAGTGGGATGGGTGGTGTTTGAACTCAGGCACATCTGGAGGTAATGCACTCCTTCACAGATTTATTTATTTATTTATTTTTATTTATTTAGCTGTATTTATATCCCGCTTTTCACCAGGTCAAAGCGGTCAATTGGGAGATACATTTAACACGAGGGGATATGACACACATACGCTAATACTTACAGGGAACATGGGCAATGGAGGGTTAAGTGGCTTGCCCAAGACCACAAGGAGTGCCTTATAGGACTAGAAATCCCAGTCCCTCCGGCCTGAGATTGCTGTCCCCAGGTGGGACTTGAACCCCTGGCCCTCCGGCCTGAAGTACCTTGTCCTAACCACTAGACCACTCCTCCCGTGTAATGTAGGTAATGCAGGTGTTTGGTCTCAGACATTTGGCCAGTGAAGGAGTAGCCTAGTGGTTAGAGTGTGCACTGTCGCGCACGCCTCCCTGGTGGCCAGTGGACGCCAGGGCAGGTGGGACATAAAAATTTTAATATTAAGATAGGAGAGTCTTTTAAGGGCCAAAAGGCACTTGGTCCTTGTAGTTTTTAGCTCCAATCTTTAAAGAAACCATTAAAGCAGAGTGGTGGGAAAAAGAAGGATTTTATTCCCTTTACACAGTGGTTCGAATTGTTGGGTTACAACTCAAAGTAAATGTCCTTAATTCAGGTAAGAAAGAAAACTCAGGGTTTAAAGCAAAACTGTTGAATTTCACAGGAATAGCAGTGCTTAGTCAATTAAAGAATGCTCGGTTAGCAATTCAAGCAATTCACAAGTCTGGCAAAGACTCTATGCTACCAGATACACAGAGAGTACAATCCATTTCCTGGTCTGATAATTCTCCTGCCAGTTTCACTTGCATTGGCTCATAATCAGATATGTTTGACTCTATCCCTAGTCTCTTGGGAAACACCTCCAGGGGTTTTGTATATCTCTTGCAGTACTTGCCAATGTTCTTGGCCTAGCCTAGGGCGTCGGCCACGTGCTGAATTAGGATTAAATGTGTTCTCTCTTCTTAGAGGTTTTATAGCAGCTTTACCAGAGTCTTTAACATTTATAGCTTTCTTCATAGGCATATATTTATCATACCTTGTATTGCAGCAACAAGCAGGTAAATGGCTTTCTTCAATTGCTTGCCTCTCACAGTCAGCAGCTTGATGAAATCCTTTTCTTTGAAAGTTTGGTTTACCTTGCAGCCTTTGAACCCATTCTCCTGGTAAGCGCCTGCTTCTGCATAAGCCCAGCTCCTGGCTTTCCTGCTCAGCGTGGCTTAGCTTCTCCAGCTGATTCTCCTTTGGCTTCTGCTTGCAATTAGTACAGTGCTTTTGCCTCTTCGGGCAAACAGCTCTCTCTCTATCTTGAGCTGGTCCCTCCTTAGGTCCTTCCTCAGCTCCTGGTGAGTCACCTCTCACTCCTGGTGATCCTCTAGCTCCGGAGAAATCAGGTTTCCACTTCAACCTCTCCCCTCTCCAGTCTTCCACTCTCCCCTTATAAAGCACTCCTGCCTTTGAGGATTGGGAGCTGATTGTCAGTTCCTCGTGACCAGCTGGTCGTGGCCCTTCAGTCTCTCCGAATGCCCTCCTGCTCCCTCTGGCTGGTTCCTGCGAATATTGCAACTTGTGCACATCTTTTTTCCTCTGAAAAACAGCTTCTTTTTTCTCCTCTGGGCTTTCATCAGCCCTCACTGCATTACAGCACTTAACAACTGAAAGACTAGTGTTTGATTCTCACTAACACTCATTGTGGTCTTAGGAAAGTTACTTCACTCTCCATTGCCTCAGAAGAAAAGCCTAAAAAATATTCACCCCAATACGTGAACAAAATAAAATAACAAATTCTAAGGTTCACTGCAAAAAAATAACACCCCTATATTTCACTTTTTTTGTCGGAGCCAAATGTAGGAGAGGTAGTATGGACACACCACTCACACCAAGCAGTTAGCTACATTTTATTCATAATAGGTTCTTCAACCAGTTAAAACTTCTTATTAAACACTTATCTTGTTACTAGCGGATATCGTTGAACAAACTCCACCGGAGGATTATGATGCTCCAAAGATCATCTTTACACGACGTGCACGTTTTGGGTATCCAACCCCGTATCAAGTGCTCACCAACAATAAATAAAATGGCAACATTGATGAAAAAACGCCGTCTTCTGCGGCCACGGTAGAGGAAATTTGCAATAGGCTGAATGAAAGCGTTTTAAAGCAAGAACCCTCCAATAGAAAAGGGAACACCCACCACAAAGGGAATCCCAAATCTAATTGGTGCAGCAAATCATCACAGAGTCACACTCATTTGATACGTCAAAATACACTCAACCAATCGATTTCTCGATTCAGGCCAGCCGGTTCCATTGAATTTAAAATGAATATCCATCTCTGTTCAAGCCACTGAAGATGTTTCTCACGGTCTCCCCCACGGGGATTCTCAAGTATATGATCAATTACAGTCCATCGGAGATCCTCAAAAACATGCTGGAAAGCTATACAATGTGCTACTATCGGAGCTGTATCTACCCTTTGCCGCAAACGTGAGGCATGTTCAGCTAATCGCTTTTTGACCGGACGAATGGTTCTGCCCACGTAAAGTAAATGGCAAGGACAACATAGTAGATAAACCACATATGTAGAAATGCAAGAAGTGTCCCACCGACGTCTATATACCTGTAAGCATACCTGACAGCCACTATAACATTATGAGAACTCTTCTATTCCAAAAGACAATAATATATAACAAGTAATTCCTCCCTCCCATCAAACACACAAATGCCAATCAATTTGAGAGTTCAAACCTTTAGGATATACAGTTGTGATAAGGAAGCTTATCATAGCTCAGGTAGGAGCTATAGAAAAGATGATGTGACTCTGAACAAGCAACCTGTCAGTTCTGATAGAAGCAAGAAAACAGAGTTTTCACATAAAAGACTACCAGTCCCAGAATGCACCAGGTTTCCAGCAGCCATGAGAGGGGCTGAAGTGAGAGAATGTGTGTGCAATCAAGAGAGCTATGAGGTAATCCCTAAGCACTCATCTCAAAGGGCAGGGCCTGATTCAAGACAGCTGCGCTGTGTTAGGGAGCAGCACACATTAGGAAAGAATAAGAATAGAGATTGTTCTTCAGATAACAGTTTCAAGAACAGCTTCAGGAAGAGATACAGAGGGGAGAGTTTCAGCAACGGCTACAAGCACCAGTATCACCTGGAGAAACAGAAGCCAAGCCAAGCAGATAGAGAGAGAAGGAAACTCTCTGGAAGGAAGAGAAGAAAGGCCATTGGAAGGTCTGGGAGATTCCAAGGCAGTACTCATACTGGGAGGTATTCCAAAAGCCAGCAGAGTCCATTGGACTGGATTCAGCCAGAGGAATGGAGTGGCAGAGATAGGAATCACCAGTGGCTACCTGGAAGAGAGAAGACTGCATGTGGAAGGGACTTTCAGACCAAGGCCAGAAGGTATGTGAGAGGAGATCCAGTGTCCAGGGATCAAGATTGGAAGGCTGGACATCAGAATTGGATTACATATTGGCCAGGCTTTACAGAGAGGAATAATGATAGCAGGAGAGGCTCAGGTATGAACACTGATCCAGACCCTATCTATAATAGAGAATGGCAGCAAGGGAATAAGCATTCTCATGATAGTGCCTTAATGAAAGACTCATCTGTGCCAATGTATGATATTGACCATATGATTGTTGATGAAGGGATTGATACAGCAGATGAAAATACAGTTTACATGGACTGTTCTCTATCTAAATGCTATTGCTAGCTTTCTCTGAGCAAACACATCAGCCATCACAAAGAAACCTAACTTTGTTCTTTATTTCCACTGCAAACAGCTCTTAAAGCAGGATTTGGGCTCACACAGTAGCAGCCAGCCAGCTAAAGGCTTTCAGCTGGTCCATTGATAGTAATTAGGGCTGCACCTGATTGTGTGGGTGAGCAAGGGAGAATCACTGCTGAGATCTGCGTGGAAAATAAGCAGAAGTTAACCTAACCAGCAAAGTTTATTCTTTTTCTTTGTGCCTTTGTATTTGGTAATTATTTGCTAAGAAAACATTAGCTAATTGCCTGACTAGCTGAAGGTTGTTTCTGGTTTACTTTGTGACTTTTTGTTATCCATTTTTAAACACTGCAAGCAAGTAACCTCATTTATAGTGCTATCAAGCATACATGTGCTGGGTGAATTAAACCCCATCAATAAAAGAAGTATTTTATTGATCTTACCACTTGGTTTCACAACTCAAATTATTGTCATCAGCTGTGTTTGGGAGTGAATGAACTACAATACCCACAATACCTTGCAAGAATCATATGAATATATGCATCGTCAAGATTGTGTAAGTTCTCACCCTAGGCAGCCGTCGGACAAATGGCGTAGTTTTTCGGATTGCTCTTGCACCAAGAGGATTTACTTGTTGTGGATTACAAATAAAAGTCAAGTTTAAAGCTGTAAGAAGATTTCTTTCCCTCATCTGCACTTTGGAAGAAAAGTGGTTGTTCCAGGAAGCTGTCCCAGATGAAAAGACCCTGTGAAAAGCTGGATTCATCACTGAGACAAGGTAATATGTACCTCGGCATGTCTAGTGGTGGATGTGTGTAAGCACAGGGGGTAATTGAAAAAAAAGTTGAAAAAAAAACCAAAAAAAAACAAACCACACCTGGTTGGAAGGTGCTGCTCTTTGGTTTTTTTTTTTTCTTTTCTTGCAGGGGTCAAGATGGATCCGAAGGAGATGGCTGAGTGGATGGCAGCCCAATTTTGCAAGCAGCAGGAGCTATCACAGCAGGCCCAGGACACTGCTATGAAGGCCTTAATGGAACAGCAGAAACCAGTGCTTGATCTGGTGCAAGCTCTAGTTCAGCTGCAGAGCCAAAGTGGAACAGATGCAAGACCAGCAGTTAGTACTGGTACACCACATGTGAACACTGTGGGACTCAATCAAGGGATTGGGGCATTTAATTTTGGGAAATTAACTCCAGAAGATAATGTTGATGATTTTCTAGAGTCTTTTGAAAGAGTGGCACAGGCTTTAGCATGGCCAGAGACCCAGTGGGCAGTAAGGCTGGCAGCCTCATTAACTGGTGAGGCACTAGCAGCTTACAGAGCAATGCCAGCAGCCCAGGCTTTGATTTATAAGGATGTAAAGGCAGCTATTAGAGATCGCCTAGGGTTGTCTATTTCAGAGTATAGGCGAATGTTTAGAGCTGTTACATTGAAAGTGGGTGAGACACCCAGGGCTCTGAGTCAGAGAATTAGAAGTCTAGCTGTAAAATGGTTAGAGCCTGAGCAAAAGACAGTAGAAATGTTATTAGATATTATAATGCTGGAACAATTTATGCTTGGGGTACCTAAAGATTTGAATGTTTTTCTTATACAGCAAAATTGCCAAAATTTTGGAGAGGCAACCATGCTAGCAGAAAGATTCTTGGAAGCCACGCAGGCTTGCCATAGAATGGGTGGCCCTCTAAAGATGGATGCTGAGGCTAGATGTGCTGTATCAGAAAAAGGAATAATTAAGAATGTTTCTAAAAATGAATGTACTGTATCAAACCAGATGACACAGTGGAATAGAAAGAAATGTTTCAAGTGTGGGAAATTGGGACATTTAGAGAAGAGATGCCAGACACACACTAGTTTAATGGGTCTGGATTTAAAACAGCCCAAGGAAGGATTTCTTTTGATGGTTGATGTGCAAGGAATTACCACAAATGCATTATTAGACTCTGGGGCAGACCAGAGTATGATGTCAAAAAGGCTTTGGAAGAGGATAGAGGCCCAAGAAAGATTTGTGCCTAGAACCCCTGAAAGCCAAGTTCACATCAGATGCATTCATGGTGCTGCATCATCATATCCCACCTATAGGCTTAAGGTTAAGTACCTGGGGGAACAAGAGGAAGTCCTATTAGCAGTGGTGCCTAGGCTACCCTTTGATTTGGTTCTAGGGAAGGACTGGCCAAGATTTAAGCAGGGTCTAGTGAAAGGGCTAGGAAAGAAGGAGGGAGAAGGTTTAATAATGAAAATAGCTCCCGGGCCTTTCTTTGGAAGTCCTCAGTCCCTAGCTAAAAAGATGGTTAAGCTTCCAGATGGCCAAACTATGGGTAATAAGAGGGGCCTTGTATCCACCCGCTCGCAGGCTAAGTTAGAGAGCCAGCAGAAGGAGGAGGGGGAGCAGGCAGAGTTATTAGGAGATTTACCCTCTCATGATGATTTAATAACCCCATCATCTGGTAAAGTAAGAAAGTTGAAAGCACAAAAGAGGCGTGAGAGACTTTGCAGAGCACAGGGTAGGGCTGAGATATTAGCTGGTCAAAGTTTACCCTGGGTGCCAGCTGAGTTGGTGGCAAAGTTTCCTAACTTTCCACAAGAGCAGCGAGCTGATCAAGCTCTCACCCGAGCTTTTAAGTATGCTCAGGAGGTCAGGGAGGAGTTGCCCAGATTCAGACTAGATAATGACATATTATATAGAGAGAGTCAGGACCCCAGAAATGGTGCCATACGTAAACAATTGGTGGTACCCACAACTTTCAAAGGGCTAGTACTTAGGCTAGCACATGATCATCCAGTGGGAGGTCATAAAGGTATGCAAGGAACGCTGGATCAAATACTTGTGCGTTTTTACTGGCCAGGTATCTTCAAAGAAACTGCCCAGTTTTGTGCTGCATGTCCAGCGTGTCAGCGAGTTACAGCGGCTCACCCACCGGTGGTGCCATTGATCCCCATGCCAATCATCACAGACCCAATTGGTCGCATTGCCATGGATATTGTAGGCCCATTAGTTAAAACGCCCCGAGGTTTCCAATACATCCTAGTTATGGTAGATCAGGCAACAAGGTTTCCCTGGGCCATACCATTGAGGAATGTTTCTGCAAAAACAATAGCTTTAGAGCTAGTAAAATTGTTTTGTGAAGTGGGATTCCCAAGAGAGGTGTTGACTGACCGAGGGTCCAATTTTGTATCCAAATATTTGGCCCAGGTCTGGGATGCCTTTGGCATTCGTCACGTGAAAACCTCAGCCTACCATCCACAATCAAATGGTTTGGTGGAGAGATTCAACCAAACTCTCAAACAAATGTTGAGAAGGGGGTTAGCAGGGGAGGTAAAAGAATGGGATATGTTATTACCCTTTGCCTTATATGCCTGCAGGGAAAGAATTCAAGTGTCCCTAGGTGTAACTCCTTATGAGTTGATGTATGGTAGGGCTCCCCGGGGTTTGTTGGATATTTTGAGGGAACAATGGATTGATCCTGAACCGGGAAGTCAGGAGGTGCCACTGTTTCTACGTGACTTGAGAGCACGTTTGAAAAGGACGTCGCAGGTTGCTGAGAGGAACCTGCAAGACAGTCAAGTTCGCCAGAAAGGGTGGTATGATAGAAAGGCCAAAAGCCGCCAATTAAGCATTGGTGAAAAGGTTTTGGTTCAAGTAGCAGGAACTGCTCCAAAATTTGAGGTACAGTGGAAAGGGCCATGGGAGGTTGTTAAACAAGTAAGCCCAGTGTCTTATATGGTAGAAAATGCCAGAGGGCGTAGGCAGACCTACCATATTAATGTACTTAAGTCTTGGAGGGAGAGGCCTGTAGATAATGACCTTGAACCCAGTCAGGAAGTAAGTGAGCTTCAAGAAGATAACACTCTCGTAGGTATTACGGACTGTAGAGAGGCAGTTTCACCAGTAAAACCAGTCCGTAATAACTTAAGCAGGGGGGTATGTGATAAGGAAGCTTATCATAGCTCAGGTAGGAGCTATAGAAAAGATGATGTGACTCTGAACAAGCAACCTGTCAGTTCTGGTAGAAGCAAGAAAACAGAGTTTTCACATAAAAGACTACCAGTCCCAAAATGCACCAGGTTTCCAGCAGCCATGAGAGGGGCTGAAGTGAGAGAATGTGTGTGCAATCAAGAGAGCTATGAGGTAATCCCTAAGCACTCATCTCAAAGGGCAGGGCCTGATTCAAGACAGCTGCGCTGTGTTAGGGAGCAGCACACATTAGGAAAGAATAAGAATAGAGATTGTTCTTCAGATAACAGTTTCAAGAACAGCTTCAGGAAGAGATACAGAGGGGAGAGCTTCAGCAACGGCTACAAGCACCAGTATCACCTGGAGAAACAGAAGCCAAGCCAAGCAGATAGAGAGAGAAGGAAACTCTCTGGAAGGAAGAGAAGAAAGGCCATTGGAAGGTCTGGGAGATTCCAAGGCAGTACTCATACTGGGAGGTATTCCAAAAGCCAGCAGAGTCCATTGGACTGGATTCAGCCAGAGGAATGGAGTGGCAGAGATAGGAATCACCAGTGGCTACCTGGAAGAGAGAAGACTGCATGTGGAAGGGACTTTCAGACCAAGGCCAGAAGGTATGTGAGAGGAGATCCAGTGTCCAGGGATCAAGATTGGAAGGCTGGACATCAGAATTGGATTACATATTGGCCAGGCTTTACAGAGAGGAATAATGATAGCAGGAGAGGCTCAGGTATGAACACTGATCCAGACCCTATCTATAATAGAGAATGGCAGCAAGGGAATAAGCATTCTCATGATAGTGCCTTAATGAAAGACTCATCTGTGCCAATGTATGATATTGACCATATGATTGTTGATGAAGGGATTGATACAGCAGATGAAAATACAGTTTACATGGACTGTTCTCTATCTAAATGCTATTGCTAGCTTTCTCTGAGCAAACACATCAGCCATCACAAAGAAACCTAACTTTGTTCTTTATTTCCACTGCAAACAGCTCTTAAATCAGGATTTGGGCTCACACAGTAGCAGCCAGCCAGCTAAAGGCTTTCAGCTGGTCCATTGATAGTAATTAGGGCTGCACCTGATTGTGTGGGTGAGCAAGGGAGAATCACTGCTGAGATCTGCGTGGAAAATAAGCAGAAGTTAACCTAACCAGCAAAGTTTATTCTTTTCTTTGTGCCTTTGTATTTGGTAATTATTTGCTAAGAAAACATTAGCTAATTGCCTGACTAGCTGAAGGTTGTTTCTGGTTTACTTTGTGACTTTTTGTTATCCATTTTTAAACACTGCAAGCAAGTAACCTCATTTATAGTGCTATCAAGCATACATGTGCTGGGTGAATTAAACCCCATCAATAAAAGAAGTATTTTATTGATCTTACCACTTGGTTTCACAACTCAAATTATTGTCATCAGCTGTGTTTGGGAGTGAATGAACTACAATACCCACAATACCTTGCAAGAATCATATGAATATATGCATCGTCAAGATTGTGTAAGTTCTCACCCTAGGCAGCCGTCGGACACAGTATCTAAGCAAAAAATCTATTTTTGCTCCCTAAAGAGCAAAGATTGCTTTCTAGTGCGCTCACCTATAACCGCCTATATTTGATAAATACAAAAATACAGAAGATCTGCAAATACATGACCCTTCTCCTTACAATGCTGGACAATCAGAGCCTCTAGTCTTCCACAATGCAGACAATGTTTATGCTCTCCCATATGCAACTTAAAAGGTCGAGTGGTCTGTCCAATATATAACATAATGTTGAAATGTGACAATATGGTTTGATATAAACAAATATGATATGTTATTTTTACAATGTAACATAATTCTTGTATTCCACTCATTTACCATTCTGTAATATAATTTTGTATGTAATGACTTTCTGACTCCCTTTTCTGTATGTCTGCATCCTGGGAAGAGAGATTACATGGCTAGTAACACGTAGCCTGACAAGATGCGGAAGTACTAAAAAGTGGAGTGAGACAAGTATTAACCAATGAGTTATAGACATGCTGAAAGAGGGAGAGGACATAGTATAGTATGTAATGACTTTCTGACTTCCTTTGCTGTATGTCTGCATCCTGGGAAGAGAGACTATGTGGCTAGTAATATGTAGCCTGTCACAGGTGCAGAAGTACAAAGAAGTGGAGTGAGACAAGTATTAACTAATGAGTTATAGACATGCTGGAAGAGGGAGAGGACATAGTGTAGTATGTAATGACTTTCTGACTTCCTTTGCTGTATGTCTGCATCTTGGGAAGAGAGACTACGTGGCTAGTAACATGTAGCCTGTCACAGGTGCGGAAGTACAAAGAAGTGGAGTGAGACAAGTATTAACCAATGAGTTACAGACATGCTGGAAGTGGGAGAGGACATAGTGTACTATGTAATGACTTTCTGACTTCCTTTGCTGTATGTCTGCATCCTGGGAAGAGAGAGTATGTGGCTAGTAACACGTAGCCTGCCACAGGTGCGGAAGTACAAAGAAGTGGAGTGAGACAAGTATTAACCAATGAGTTATAGACATGCTGAAAGAGGGAGAGGACATAGTGTAGTATGTAATGACTTTCTGACTTCCTTTGCTGTATGTCTGCATCCTGGGAAGAGAGACTATGTGGCTAGTAACACGTAGCCTGCCCAGGTACGGAAGTACAAAGAAGTGGAGTGAGACAATTATTAACCAATGAGTTATAGACATGCTAGAAGAGGGAGAGGACATAGTGTAGTCTGTAATGACTTTCTGACTTCCTTTGCTGTATGTCTGCATCCTGGGAAGAGAGACTATGTGGCTAGTAACACATAGCCTTAAACAGGTGCGGAAGTATTAACCAATGAGTTATAGACATGCTGGAAAAGTGAGAGGACATAGTGTGCTATAAACGAACCATGAAACAGAGGATAATTGTGAATGCTTAGTCAAGCATTCACCCTTTCTTGCAATAATGTAATGTAACCTTTTGCTTCACTGAGGAGTCTGTTATTGTGTAAAATGCTATGTTTTATTACAGATTGAAAATTCAAAAATATTGAAAATATATTTATAAATGTTATATAGAAGAGGGTTTTTTTCTGGCCGTTGATGTAATGGATGGAGACATAGGTATGCTTTGCTACCCTAGCCTGATCCATGTATTCTGAGGCCTTTTTTCTCCGCTTTGTAATGTCTGTAAAAAGGATGTTATTGACATCTGATATTTATTTATTAATTTATTTATTTAGACAGATTTGTATGCCACCTTTTCCTTCAATCAATGTAGTCACGTCACATCACGAATGGAGGGTTACATTTAACATTAGGGTACGTGTAAGCATTTAGACATTACTGTTACTTAGCAGCATTTAGACAGTACAGTTACTTAACAGCATTTAGACAGTACAATTGAGGTAACATTTAACATGAAGGTATTTAATAATATGGTATGATAGGTTTGTGTGTGTGTGGATAGGATGGGTGTGCGCTTAGTTGGCAGTGGTAGTAGTATTTCTGCTTGAGTAGGGGATGTTGCCTGAATGCTCATAGGTTTCTATAAATAAAAATGTTTTGAGGTCTTTGCGGAAGTCTGTGAGGTCATCTAATGCTCTCAGGCTCGTTGTGAGGGAGTTCCATAGTGTGGATGCCAGTAGTGATGGTGCTCTTTTTGAAGTTGTTTGTTTGGTTTAGCTAAACCTGTAATTCTAGTAGAGTGGATTTTTGTTTTCTTGAACTTCGTTCTTTTCACTCTGGAAGTGACAACATTTAAATTGCGTTAAACCTTTTTTAAACCCAGCTCACTTACAGCTTTTACTACGTCCTCCAGTAACAAATTCCAGAGTTTGATTACACATTGAGTGAAAAAATATTTTCTCTTATTAGTTTTAAATAGGTTACCCTGTAGCTTCATTGCATGTCCCCTGGTCTTTCTATAATCTGATGATGAAAACAATCGATCTACATTTACCCGTTCCACTCCATTCATTAATTTATAGACCTCTATCATATCTCCCCTCAGCTGTCTCTTTTCCAGGTTGTAGAACCCTAACCTTTTTAGCCTCTGCTCATAAGGGTATCCTTCCATCCCCTTTACCATTTTGGTGGCTCTTCTCTGTACCTTTTCTAATAATGCTATATATTTTTTAAGATACGGCGACCAGAATTACACACAATATTCAAGGTGTGGTCGCACCATGGAATGATACAGAGCATTATAATATCCTTTGTTTTATTTTCCATTCCTTTCCTTATGATACCTAGCATTCTATTTGTTCTCTTGGCTACTGTTGCACACTGGGCAGAGGGTTTTAACATGTTATCCACAATGACACCTAAATCATTTTACTGGATGGTAGTTCCTAATGTGGAACCTTGCATCGGTAACCGTAGTTTGGGTTGTTCTTTCCTAGGTGCATAACTTTGCACTTGTCCACATTATTTTCATATGCCATTTGGATGCCTAGTCTTCCGATTTATCAAGATCCAATTGCAATTTTCCACAATCCTCTTGGGTTTTAACAACTTTAAATAGTTTTGTGTCATCTGCAAATTTAATAAACTCACTCATTATTTCCATTTCCAGGTCATTTATGAATATGTTAAAAAGTAGCAGATACAGCACGGATCCTTTGGATACTCCACTATTCACCTTTCTCCACTGGGAAAATTGGCCATTTAGCCCTACCCTCTGCTTTCCGTCTTTTAACCAGTTCCTGATCCACAATAGTACACTGCCTCCTATCCCATGACTTTTAGTTTTACCAAAAGTCTCTGATGAGGGACCATGTCAAAGGCTTTCTGAAAGTCCAGATATTCTCTATCAACCAACTCACCTTTGTCTAACTGTTTATTCAGACCTTCAAAAAAACATAACAGATTAGTAAGACAAGATCTTCCTTTTCTAAAGCCATGTTGGCTGTCTCCCATTAAGCCATGACTATCTACATGCTGAGTAATTGTGTTCTTTATGATGTTTTCTACCATTTTTCCCAGTACTGACGTCAGGTTCACTGCTCTGTAGTTTCCCATATCACCTCTGGAACCTTTCAAAAAATTGGTGTTACATTGGCCATCCTCCAGTCTTCAGATATTATAGATAATTTTAATGATAGTTCACAGATTACTAATAGCAGGTCTACAATCTCATATTTCAGTTCTTTCAACACCCTAGGATGTATACCATCCGGATCAGGTGGTTTGCTACTCTTCAGTTTATCAAATAGTTGTAATACATCTTCCCAATGTATCGATATTTCTTTCAATTCTTCTGCAGTATCACCTTTAAATACCCCTTAAGTCATGGGTAACATCCCTACATCTTCCTCCGTAAAGACCGAAGCAAAGAATTCATTCAGTTTCTCCGCTATGGCCTTGTCCCCTCTTAGTGACCACTTTTACCCCTCTATCATCTAATGGTCCAACTGACTCTCTCACAGTTTTTTTTGCTATGAATATATTTGAAAAAGCCTTTATTATGCATTTTTGCTTCCACAGCAAGATTCTTCTCAAATTCTCTCTTTGCCTGCCTTATCAATGCCTTGCATCTACCTTGCCAATGCTCGCCTGTTTCCAGTTTTCATCATTTGGCTCTTTTTTCCATTTCTTGAAAGATGCTTTTTTGGAAACAACAGCCTCTCTGACCTCACCTTTAAACCATGATGGCAGTTTTTTGGACTTCCTTCCACTTTTTTTAAACGGTGGAATACAGCTGGTCTGGGCTTCCAAGATAGTAATTTTAAACAATAGCCAAACTTGATGTAAGTCTTTAACCTGTGCAACTGCTCCTTTTAGTTTTTTCTTAACTATTTTCCTCATTTTATCATAGTCTCCCTTTCACAAGTTAAAAGGTAGCACTGTGGATTTCCTTACCATCCCTCCTCCATTAATTACACAAAAGCGGAAGTAAGGATGTGGTTGAAAACTACAGGCCGGTTAGTTTAACTTCGGTGGTGAGTAAATTATTGGAAACGCTGCTGAAAGAGAAAATAGTGAGGTTTCTGTAGTCCAGCGGATTACAGGATCTGAGGCAGCATGGATTCACCAGAGGCAGGTCTTGTCAGACAAATCTGATTGATTTCTTTGACTGGGTGACCAGGGAGTTGGACCGAGGGAGAGCTCTAGATGTGGTGTATTTAGATTTCAGTAAAGCCTTTGACATTGTTCCTCACAGGCGACTTATAAACAAACTGAGCACCCTAGGGATGGACCCTAAAGTTACTGCTTGGGTTAGAAATTGGTTGGGTGGGAGGCGACAAAGAGTACAAGTAAATGGAGCTCACTCTGAGGAGAAGGATGTTACCAGTGGTGTGCCCCAGGGATCTGTCCTTGGTCCGATTCTTTTTAACATCTTTGTTAGTGATATAGCGGAAGGGCTGTTGGGCAAGGTTTGCCTCTTTACAGATGATACCAAAATCTGCAATAGAGTAGACACCCAGGAAGGTGTAGATAACATGAGGAGGGATCTAGCTAAGCTTGAAGAATGGTCTAGAAGTTGGCAGCTGGGATTTAATGTTAAAAAATGTAAGGTCATGCATTTGGGCTGCAGCAATCCAAGGGAGCAATACAGTATAGGAGGTGAGTACTTTTGTCCACTAAAGAAGAGCGGGACCTAGGCGTGGTTGTGTCTGATGATCTTAAAGTAGCTAAACAGGTAGAAAAGGCGACGGCAAAAGCTAGAAGGATGCTTGGGTGCATACGGAGAGGAATGGCTAGCAGAAAAAAGGAGGTGATAATGCCTCTGTATAAGTCTTTGGTGCGACCTCATTTGGAGTATGGTGTGCAATTCTGGAGACCGCACCTTCAAAAGGATGTGAACAGGATGGAGTCGGTGCAGAGGGTGGCTACTAAAATGATTAATGGGCTTCATTATAAAGCATATTAGGACAGACTTAAGGATCTTAATATGTACACCTTAGAGGAAAGGCGGGATAGAGGTGATATGATTGAGATGTTTAAATACCTCCGTGGCATAAATGTTCAGGGAGAGAGCCTCTTTCAATTGAAAGCAAGTTCTGCTACGAGGGGACATGGGATGAGGGTGAAGGGAGATAGATTCAGGAGTGATATGTGGAAATATTTCTTTACAGAAAGAGTAGTGGATCCATGGAATAGTCTCCCAGTGGATGTGGTAGAGATGAGGACAGTAACTGAATTCAAAAAAGCATGGGACTAACACAGAGGATCTCTAAAGGTAAAAAGTGGACTGTTGTAGTTGTTATTATGGAAGGACAGACTACATAGGCCATGTGGTCTTTTTCTGTCATCATGTTTCTATGTAAATCAAACGCAATCATGCTGTGATCACTATTGCCAAGTGGCCCCAACACCCTTATCTCTTGCACCAGATCTGGTGTTCCACTAAGAACTAGGTCAAAAATAGCTTCCCCTCTGGTCGGTTCATGAACCAGCTGCTCCAAGAAGCATCTAGAAACTATCTCCCTAGCATGGCCTGCTGTGACACTGATCCAGTCAATACCAGGGTAATTGAAATCACCCATTATTATTACTGTGCTGTGACTTTTGTTAGCTTCCCTGATTTCTTTGAGCATTTCATTATCCATTTCTTCTTTCTCGCCAGGCGGTCGATAGTACACCCCCACTGCCATCGCCTTCCCTTTTTACATGGAATTTCAATCCATAGAGATTCTACAGCAAATTTTGTTTCCTGCAAAACTTTAATCCTTTGTGAAAATGCCTTCTCTAACATAGAGCGCAACCCCTCCACCAATTTGATCAGCTCTATCATTACAATATAGTTTGTACCCAGGCATCACAGTGTCCCATTGGTTGTCCTCCTTCCATCATGTCTCTGAGATACCAATCATATCTAACCTCTCATTTAGTGCTATATATTCTAACTCTCCTATCTTATTTTTTAGACTTCTAACATTTGCATACATATTTTATTCATATTAATCTGGCTATCGGTAGGCAGGAGTAATTTGGAATCTTTAAGCTCTGTCTGCTCCATACTCATGGGCATTTGGGCTGTTTTTGTCTTTACTGGACGTCTTGGCAGATATGACTTAACTTCATTTCTTTGGTAGTATCCTTCAAGGATACATTGTTCCAAACCATGCGCTCTTGTGTGACTGCTGGCTCTCCCCTATTATCTAGTTTAAAAACTGCTCTATCTCATTTTTAAAGGTTAATGCCAGCAGCCTGGTTCCATCTCGGTTAAGATAAAGCCCATCCCTTCGGAAGAGCCCCTCCTTTCCCCAGAATGTTCCCCAGTTCCTAACAAATCCAAAACCATCATCCTTGCATCATTGTCCCATCCATGCATTGAGAATCTGAAGCTCTACCTGCCTTTTGGGTCCTGCGCGTGGAATGGGAAGTATTTTGGAGAATGCTACCCTGGAAGTTCTGGATTTCAGCTTCCTACCTAAAAGCCTAAGTTTAGCCTCCAGAACCTCCCTACCACATTTTCCTATGTCATTGGTATGGACATGTACCAAGGCAACAGACTCCTCTCCAGCACTATCTAAGACCTTGTCTAGGTGGCTTGTGAGGTCTGCTACCTTTGCACCAGGCAGGCATGTTACCTGGCGATCCTCACGTCCACCATCCACCCAACTATCTACATGCCTAATGATCGAATCACCAACTATAACGGCTGTCCTAACCCTTCCCTCATGGGCACATGGCCCTGCAGAAATTTCCTGAGGGCGAGAGGGTTTTGCATCACTTGGAGGACAGGCCTTAGCTACAGTATCCCTTCTTGCTACACCAGGGTGATGCTCTCCTGTCATGTGACCTCTCTCCTCCATGGCAACAGGGATGCTGCTAGATTGGAGGTGGGCCTTCAGTACTATATCCCTGTAGGTCTCATCTATATACCTCTCTGTCTTCCTTATGTCCTCCAAGTCTGCTACTCTAGCCTGCAGAGATCGGACTCATTCTCCAAGAGCAAAGAGCTCCATGCACCTAGTGCACATGTAAGACCCCTCACCTACTGGCAGAAAATCATACATGTGACACTCAATGCAAAAGACTTGAAAAACCCATCTTTCTGCTTGACTGCTGTCTATATCTTAGTTTTAAGGTTGTGTTTACGGTAGCTATTTAAGTTCTTTCCCTACTAAGGGTTGGTAGGGATACTTATACTAATAAAACTGCACCTAATACGTTTAATGTTCTTTGTTCACCTGAAGCTTAATTAATCTCAAGTCCTTAATGCATGCCTGATGAGGACAAACAGCTGCACCTAAGAGTGAATATGATACCTCCTTTCCTTTGAGAGGTTTATGCACCTATAAAGCTACAATTATCCCAGGAGTGGATGGATGTTGAGGAGGGAGGGAAAAAGACTTATTAAAAGCTTGCTGCTACACAGTACCCTGTCCTGTGCTTCTAAGGTAATCTGTGACCAATTTCCAGGGGGAGTCCCACAACCCTTACTTGGATAGAGGGAGTCTTAGGTTCTAAATTTAACCAGAACGCTCTCTGCTGTGTTTTAAATTTAAACTGAAAGCTCTTTGCTGCTACCAGGCCCTGACTAATTTAACAAATATACTGGGCTCGCAGATTATTCAGCTTTAATCTAAAGAATTCCTTTTTCCCCAAGATTCTGAAAAATTTCCATAAATAAATACTTACAATTGAAGATCTCTCTCCAGAAGTAGCAGTCCCCTTTTGTAGTCCTTCAAGACTGAGAATCACAGAACTCTGGTTGAACTATCTATGCCTGTGCTTCTGAGGTAAGCTGTGACCAATTTCCTGGGTGATTAACATAATCCTTGCTTGGATAGAGGGAGTCTTTCAAAATGGCCCTTTGATCTGCCACCTGGCTTTAACACCTATTTAAAGAATGTCATAGGTCTCTTGCCCCCTATGTAGAAGGCCTCTTTGTAAAGGTCTCTATAAATAATTTATTGCTCAAAGAATACTAAATGTGAAGTATCCATTTTACTCAAAGTATTGCAGTAAAAGCACCAGAAATGACTTAAGCAAACAAGCAAAGAGCAATTAGCTTGATCCAAAGTGGACAGTCCTCTAACATACATTCTCAGATAGAGGTACACATGACACAGTACCCCGTTTCGAGTCCAATTACGGGACAAGTACCTTATGCTGTATTACACCGTCCATGGAATCAAATGAATACCTGAAGCAGGGTCCTACAAATGAGGATTGTACCTGAAACGCAGTACTGTGTCATGCGTACCTCTATCTGAGAACATATGTTAGAGGACCATCAGCTTTGGATCAAGCTAAGTGTTATTTGCTGTTTGCTTAAGTCATTTCTGCTGCTTTTACTGCAATACTTTGAGTAAAAATCGACATTTCACATGTAGGTGTGTGTTCCTCACATTGAAACATTTGACTAAAAAAGTGTTTGATTTGGGGTTGGCCTTTTTTGATGTACTGATTTCCTCACATACAACAATATTGTACATGTTATATTAAAGATGTCTGGGTGCCCCAGTGTTCCCCTCTTACCCTGCCCCCTCCTTATCTTTGTAATCAATTACTGCAGAAGCACACATGTCAGCATTCCTACATACAGGAGGTACCGTGTGCCCAGCAAGGCTAACATTAGGCATACCATCATAATGTGTCCTCACGCAACTGGTGCTTGCTTTGAATCATGAGATGAAAACAACATGCCTCTGATGACTGTGCACTCAGCTGCTTCAGGGATACGGCGCACAGTTAGTGGCTTCCCATTATGTTGCTAAAACCTAGAAACATTGCACTTCTACAACTCTAATCACTCTTGCTGTGCAACATGTCCACCAGTTATAGAAACATGATGGGAGAAAAAGACCAGAGAAGAGCCACCAAAATGGTAAAGGGGATGGAAGGCTACTTCTATGAGGAAAGGCTACAAAGGTTAGGGCTCTTCAACCTGGAAAAGAGACGGCTATGGGGAGATATGATAGAGGTCTATAAATTAAGGAATGGAGTGGAACGGGTAAACGTAGATCGATTGTTTACGTTATCAGAATATAGAAAGACTAGGGGACATGCAATGAAGCTACAGGGTAAACTATTTAAGACAAAAAAGAGAAAATATTTTTTCACTCAACGTGTAATCAAACTCTGGAATTTATTACCGGAGGATGTAGTAAAGGCTGTTAGTGTAGCTGGGTTTAAAAAAGGCTTGGACAAGTTCCTGGAGGAAAGGTCCATAAACCATTATTAAAAAGGGACCCAGGATATAAATTCTTGACCCAATACAAGCATTGTGGAACCTGTGTCTTTTGGGGAAACTGCTAGGTACGTATGACCTAGATTGGCCACTGTTGGAAACAGGATACTGGGCTTGATGGACCTTGGTCTGACCCAGTATAGCATATCTTATGTTCTTATGACCATATGGCTTATCCAGTCTGCCCTTCCATACCAACTACTATAGTCCCTTTTTTTCATTTAGAGATCTTCTGTTTTGGTCCCATGCTTTCGTGAATTCAGATACTGTCCTAGTCTCTACTACCTCCACTGGGAGACTGTTTCATGCATTTACCACTCTTTCCAGAAAGAAATATTTCTGCATAATACTTCTGAGTCTATCACCTTTCATCTTCATTCTATGGCCTCTTGTTGTAGATCTTTCTTTCAATTGAAAGAGGCTTACCTCCTGTGCATTTATGCTATTGAGGCATTTAAATGTCTCTATTATATCTCCATTGGTGATGAAAGAAGAAGTCATAGTCATTTGCCAGCAAGGTGTATGACAAGGCTGTATACTTCCCCCCTACCTGTTTAATTTATATCATCAGAGAAGTAGGACTGTATCAAAGAACAAAGCAGCAGGCATTGATAGCATTCCCATAGAAGTACTAAAGCAATTGGATGAAGTTGTTACCATACTGACAAGGAAATTTGGAAGACAAATTCATGGCCAATTTACTGGAAAAGATTTGTGTTTACTGTATACCAATACTGAAGAAAGGTGACCCGACTAACTGTGAAAGTTATAGCACAAGTGTTCTGATCCCATATGCCAGCAAGATTCTACTCAAGATCATTCAGCAGAGACTATAGACATACCTGGAATGAGAACTGCTTGAAGTGCAAGCAGGGTTCACGAAAGAGCGAGGAACAAGAGACATCATTGTGGATGTGAGGATCATTGTGGATCCTTGAACAAAAGAATACCAAAAGGATATTCATATGTGTTTTATTGACTAAAGCAAGGCTTTTGACTGTGTAAACCATGAGAAACATTAAGAAGCATGGGTATACCAGAACACCTGATCGTTCTCTTGCACAATCTTTACACTGATCAAGAAGCAATTGTTGGAATGGAACTAGGAGAAACAGAATGGTTTAAAATCAGCCAAGGTGTATGACAAGGCTGCATATTTTCCCCCTGTTTCAATTATATTCAGAACAAATCATCAGTGAAGCAGGACTGTATGAAGACAACAGAGGTGTGAAGATAGGTGGAAGACTCATCAACAGCCTTCGCTATGCTGATGATACCACATTTCTGACTGAAAGTGAAGACAATCTGAAACAATTGCTTCTCAAAATCAAGGAACATAGTCTTAAAATAGGCCTGCACCTTAACGCTAAGATCCTGACAACTGGCAAAAATCAATAAGTTCATCATTGATGAAGAAGAAATCAATAAAAAAAGACAAGCAGTCAAGAAATCCGATGACACATTTCACTTGGCAGAATGAGCTATGATGGACCTAGATAGGATTCGCAAGAGCGGAGATGTCTCTCTCCATACAAAGGTTCAACTTGTCCAGGCCATGGTATTTTCATTAACATTATATGGATATTAAAGTTGGACAGTGAAAAAGATAGACAGGACGAAAATTGATGCCTTTGATTTATAGTGCTGGTGACGAATACTGTTTATCATGGACTGCCCAAAGAACAAATCAATCAGTACTAGAGGAGATCAAACCTAAGCTTTCCTTAGAAGCTCAGATGACAAGACTTTGACTTTCATACTTTAGACACATCATGCAAGAAGAGAGATAACTGGAGAAAGACATAATGCTTGGCAAGGTAGAAGGTCAATGTAAAAGAGGAAGGCCGGCAATGGGATGGATCGATTCAATAACAGCAGCTATGGGTGCCACTCTATCAATAATAAGCCGCCTGACTGAAGACCAAATACGGTTTAGGTCAACTATCCAAAGGGTTGCAATGAGTCGATACCGACTCAATGGCACTTAACAACAACAACAACATCATATCTCCTCTCTCCCGCCTCTTCTCCAAAGTATACTTCTTGAGATTTTTCAGTCTGTCTACTGATCATTGTAGTAGCCACCCTCTCCATCCTTTTGGCAGCGTGGTCTCTAGAATTGCACATAATACTCCAAATGAGATCTCACCAAAGACTTATACAGAGGCACAATCACCTCCTTCTTTCTGTTGGCCATTCCTCTCCCTATGCACCCTATGTACCCAAGCATCTTTCCAGCTTTTGCCGTCACCTATCTTACCTGTTTAGCCACCTTAAGATCATTAGAAACAATCATGTCCAGGTCCCCTCTACTTTCGTGGACAGATATACTTCACCCCCCTACAATGTACTACCCCCTTGCATGACCCTGCATTTTTTAGCATTAAATCTCAGCTGCCAAATTCTTGACCTTTCCTAAAGTAGTCTTAAATGGGCTATATTGTAACTTCATTGCCTGTCCCCTAGTCTTTCTATTTTTTGAAGCAACAAACAATTGATCTATGTTTACCATTCCATTCCACTCCATTCTTTATTTTATAGACATCTATTATATCTCCTCTCAGCTGTCTCTTTTCCAAATTGAAGAGCCCAAATCTTTTAAGCCTCTCCTCATAGGGGCATCCTTCCAACCCCTTTAACATTTTGGTGGCTCGTCTCTCTATCTTTTTTAGTTCTGCTATATTCTTTAAGATACGGTAACCAGAATTGTGCATAATATTGAAGGTGTGGTCGCACCATGGAATGATACAAAGGCATTATAATATCCTTGGTTATATTCTCCATTCCTTTCCTTATGATTCCTAGCATTCTATTTGCGGAGCAAGAGCAATGACAGGTGAGGTTAACGGTTTCATAGTCCTCTGTAGACAGCACGACGACTTCCCAAATTTCCTTTCTTACCACTGCATCATTCACCAGCAAGTTTTGGCAAGCAAGAGACTCAATACAAAGACTGTCATGGACATCACTTTAAAAATTGTAAATTCAGTTCATGGAAGATCACTTCAAAGATGGCTTTTGAATCGTACTCTTGATGAAGGGGCAGCGGAAATCATTTTGCACACCGATGTAAGGTGGCTAAGTAGGCACAAATTTCTGCAAAGATTTTGTGATTTGCTGAATGAAATAAGAAGTTTTTTGAAGGAGAGGGGAGATGACCAAGCAGAGTTGGAAGATGAGGAGTGGTTATGTGATCTGGCATTTCTCGCTGACTTTACAGGTGAACTATTGTGGCACGTTTCTGCCTCCTGTTTTTCTTTGTAATTTGCACCTAGTTAAATTTTCTAAAATGTTCATTGTAAAAATAATAATAATCTTTATTATTATAGTTTTTGTTATATGTAAACCGCCACTGATCTCTGGAAGAGGCGGTATAAAAAATGTACAAATAAATAAAATAAAATAAGTGATATGAACCTTGAACTACAAGGTAAAAACAAATACATTGGCGAGATGATGAGTACAGTTTCATCCTACAAGAGCAAATTTGAGCTAATGATGACTGATCTTGCAAACAACACTTTTGATCATTTTCCTAATACACAGGACCATCTGTGACAATATCCAAATTTTGTTTTTCAAAACGAGAAGTATGTGACAGAAATCTGTTCTGTTATCCAGGAATTCGAAAATAGATTCTGTGACTTCCAAAAAATTGGAACAGTTGTGAAGTACTTGTCATACCCATTCAAAGTAGATATGGACATTAAAGAAACTGCAGCTGCTATCAGTAAAAATTACTCATTGAACAAGCCATCTCTTGAAAACGAAATATTAACCCTTAAAAATGACATTTTTCTCAAGACCTGTGCTGAGCAAGAATCGTTTTGGAAGCTAGTGCCTAGAGACAAATTTCCCAACTTGAGAAGATGCAGTGAAGCTGTACACTCCTGTTTCGGTTCAACTTATTTGTGTGAATCTGCATTTTCCCATCTGAAAATGACAAAGAGTACACAATGTTCCAACAAGACAGATGAACATCTCCAGGATTCCCTGAGACTGGCCCTCACGCAATATTCACCCAACTTCAAAAAGCTGGTGGATGACATGCAGGCTCAGACGTCTCACTAATGAGCAAGAGCGAAATATTAAAGATTGTGCAAGATCAGCCTGGATGCATACTCGACCTAAATTTAACACAATTTACTCAATAAAAGTTAAAGAAAGTTATTAAGACAGTTAAAGAAAGTTATTACTCAATAAAACTTTAAGAAAAAATGTACTTTCCATTTCCCCTCGCAGTTCTTACTGGATCTTCGTCTCTCTGTTTTGTTTTTGCTTAATTTGCTTAACAGCTGATCACATCCAAGTAAATGACAGAAGGTTCATTAAAAATGGGGGGTGGGGGATCCTCCATCTTTATTGGGTTAAAATTTAATTTGAAACGAATTTGAAACTTAATTTTCATGGTGGTAGATCAGCGGCACTTTTGGCCGGAAAAAGTAGATCACGACCTGTTCAAAGTTGGACATGCCTGTTCTATATGAACAAACAAGGGGGCACCGGCTCTTACAGCCTCTGCCTGGAGGTGGTAGCCCTGTGGTCCTTCATGGTTCACCAGGGCATAGCCCTATGGGTCACGACAATGTCTTGGCAGACAGGTTAAGCCAGCTCCTCCAGTTGCATGAGTGGCGCCTCTGCCTGCAGACCGCGCAGCAGCTGTTCCAGCATTGGGGGACTCCTGTCCTAGACCCCTTCACCAGCATGGTGAACCTGCAGCTCTCACGACTGTCTGGCCCAGTTCCACAACCAAAAAGGGAAGCTCACAATGCTTTCCTCCTGTCTGGACGCACAGCCTCCTGTATGCGTTTCTCCCCACTCCGTTCATAGCATGAACTCTCCTCAACATACAGCGGGACAGGGCCTCTGTGATTCTTGTGGCTCCACGGTGGCCTCAACAGCCCTAGTTCCCACTGCTGCTCCGCCTCTCATTGGAGCCTCCAGTTCCCCAGGGCAATGCGCTGGGCTTGTTGACACAGGAGGAAGGTCTGCTACTTCACCCAAACTTGAGGTCCTTATCCCTCATGGGTTGGTGGCTAAGCGGGTCATTCTAGCCCCCCTTCATATCCTGGTGGAGGTCGAGGACATACTGTTGGCCTCGCGCAGGGACTCGACTAGGAGAGCTTATGCCTTTAAATGGCGTCAGTTCTCGGAGTGGTGCTCTGAGATAAGGGCTGACCTGTTCTCTTGCCCCACACACTTGGTCCTGTGGTACCTGCCTCATCTCTCGGTCAGGAAGCACCTGAGTGTTATCTCTGCTAACTACCACCCTGTCAGGGGTGGTCCTCTCTTGGGTCAAATACCGGTTTCCCATTTCATGCATGGGCTACTTCTTTCCAAGCCCCCCATCCAGTCACCTCTGGTGGAGTGGGACCTCAATATTGCCCTCATGCAGCTGACTCAGCCACCCTTTGAACCGATAGTGTCCTACTCACTTCGGCACATTTCCTAGAAGGTGGTTTTTCTGGTGGCCCTCACCTTGACCCAGAAGATCAGTGAGCTTCTGGCCCTGATGGCCGACACCCCCTGCACGAGATTCTACAGAAACCAAGTGGTTCTCTGAATGCACCCCAAGTTTCTCCCGAAGGTTATCTCAAATTTCCACCTCAATCAGGAGATAGTACTGCTGACCTTCTTCCCGAAGCCTCACACCAACCGGCCGTTGGCAATCCTCCATACCCTTGACTGCGGGAGGGCTCTATCCTTCCACCTGCAGCATACTAAGCTTCACCGCCAGTCTGAGCAGCTTTTTGTCTCCTATAACCCTGCCCACATGGCGCTTGCGGTCACTAAGTGGACCCTCTCCAGGTGGGTGGCGGATTGCATCGCCTTTGCCCAGGATCAGGCGGGCTGCCCTTGGACCGCTGAGTCACAGCGCAAGGTGTTTGTGCGAGGGCAGCATCAGTGGCCCACCTACACTCCATGCCGCTGGTGGACATCTGCTGTAAAACCCTCTCGCACCGAGGAAGTTTCTCCAGGGCCATGTGTCCATGGCTTTCTTTCTGCAAAACTATGGCTTTTATTCCTTGGAGAGCCACCTCAATCATGTGTGTAGGGCAATAGGAATTGCCCAACACATAATTTTGGTAAGTTTTTTATATGTCTATATTAGTTAACCTGGTTTTTAGTAACTGATGAGTTGAGGAAATGTTTTCCTTCCCTGTGGGTGGAATCTGATAAAGGAGGCTTGCTGTGATCTCCAGAGTTCATGTATAAAATCTCCTCTGGATACACTTTATGATGCAGCCTACAATGAATCTCCAGGTAACCTACAGGAGAGTGAAAGGTGCTGATATCATAATGAGGCATTATGACAGCGGAATCCTGGCAAGAGAAAGTGTCTCTCTCACCACAGAGATTCATTTGTTTGTTTTCAAACACTGAGGAGTTTGAAGAGAACAAAGATAAACAATGGAAACCCTGAAGTGTAAGAGGACTGGAAGTTCATCTGATATCACCAGTGCACAAGTAGGAGCTGGAAGCGATGCCTGGTCCAGTTGATTACCTAAATGAAAGGCAGCTGCACTTTGTCAGAGCTAGAAGAGCCTCCCAGAACCACCCAGTATTGTAGCAGCAGATAAGCATGCAATAAATAAATCCAGGAGTCTTTTCAAGGATCCAAGCCAGTTTAATGTGCACATGGCTCAAGCAATAAGCAATTTCAAAATGGCTGAGCAATGGCTTCTAGTAAAACAACAACTTTTATAGCTTTCTTGTCCATTCTAAGCATAGGCAAACTTTTCATTGGTCCCAGTACCCCTCTCACCCATCTATTGGTCCCGGTACTGATATGGCTACCCAATAGGGACTCTGGTCTGGGCCCAGCACCTGGTTGCCCCCCTTCTAGTCCCAATTACAATGGTCAGTGTCTCCAACTTGTTACTTCTCTCCTCCAAGGTCGCTGAGCTTGTTAAAACATATGGGAAGCAGAGGCACTGTGACCTTGCTCTCTGCAGAGTTAATTAATTCCATAGAAGCATAGCACACCTTATCAGTACCAATTAAACTTGTTTTTTCTTTATTTTCTAAGTTTCGTTTCTGCTTAGCTATGTTCAGTTAAACTGAGTTAAGTTTCAATTCTATGGTGTCATCATTCAGGGGGGTTTTCATTCCTCTGGGCCTAACTACAGGCTTCAGTTACAGGTCAAGCTGCTCAGGCCTGTCTGCTTAGTTCAATTAGCATGGATCATAGGCCGTCGCCTACCACATTCCCCCCTTTGATTATTCTCACCCGCATGTTAATAAGGTGTGAGAATCAAATCACATAATACTAGGTAAAGGTATCACTCTGTGGTATAGGGTAGTAAGTTCACATAGCTAGCATCTTTGTAGCTGTCTTACGCTCTACAGTGTTATTAATAACTGAAGTTATCATTTGCAAGCAAAATGGCAAGAAACAAGGGAGCAACAGGCAGATAGTCAAAGTCCATAGTTTGGCAAGAGTGGGAAAAAGAACTAAAGGATTAGAAGGTTCGGTTGCATCTTTGTTGTGCTGTCGTAAAGCTTCTGATTTAGACAGACCAGCTGTCCATCCTTCGTAGTAGATTGTGGTCCAGTCCGAACAAAACACAAACTGTCAACAATGGGGTGGGCCAATACCCACTCACTAGTAGTATTATGTAAATCAGTCTGATTGTATAGGATAGAATAGTTCAGTTCTTGCGTCTCCCAGGGCCACTGATCTCCCATCTTAGTTCCTCCACAATAGAAACAGTCAGAAGTGTGGAGACTAGATGCTATTGCTCCAGTAAGTTCAAGAAACAAGTTCTGGTGGTGGTATGAGGAATTGCAACGGTGGCTTGCATAGCCTTGTAGAAAGTCAAGATCTAGAACAACTTTTGGATTGGAGAGTATACCAATGCAAGTATAGGAAGAATGATAAAACAAGGTCTGAGTGACCTTCGGTCCAGTTCATGTTGTACTTATACAGGCTGCCCAGGGAGATAAGGCAAAAGTCATTTCAAAGCACTCCAAGGCTGCTGCCAAAATAAAGCAATAATAATAATTCATAATGGGCATAGTCTCTGGAAAATTGGTGGAACTGTCGACTTCCACAACAGATAACAGATGTAGGGTTGATTGTAGATCCTCAAGCTTCTGCCGTACGTAGACCTACCAGCTTTTTGGCAGGAGTAGGGCTGTAGATTCCAAAGTATCACTGTCCTCTGGGATGTCTCAATTTCTTAAAATATCATAGCATAGTCTCTTAGGCTATTATTGCTTTCTTAGAGCAGTTCACTCTTTAGGAGATCAAAACAGTCTTTTCAGAGTATTTAAACACAGTCTCTTAGAAGATTCAATTTCTTAACACAACACAGTCTCTTTCTGATGATTGCAGGTTTTTTTTTTTCAGATGCGAGGCTTACCTTCAGATAAACAAACAGTCTTGAAATAGTGCAGTTTCTGAGGGACCAATAAGTCTTAGGTCCGTGGTTGTTGTTGTAGGGTGAGGTGCAATGGAGTCTCAGGATGCTGTACAGTAGTCCAGTGATCAGGTTCAAGAGCAGCTGCTGGCTTCACTTGATTATGATGGGTCCAAGGATCAAATTCTGCGACTTTTACTGCAGTTGGAGTTGACAGGATGACGACATAGGGTCCTCTCCAATGCAGGGCTAACAGTATCTTTCTCCACTCTTTGATCCACACCGAGACTCCAGGCTTGAAAGGATGCAGGGGTGCAGGCAAATTGATGAGTAATCGATTTTGTACTCAGGTATGAAGACTCCTGCAAAACAGAACTTAAAACCAATAGTTCATGTCTAATAATTTCAGATCCTATCTGTCTCATATCTCCTTTTATTTCCTATACAATAGGCAGGGGTTGCCCATACAGAATCTCAAAAAGGGAGACTCCTATAGACTTAGCAGGGGCTAAGTATATCCTAAGAAGGGCTATAGGAAGAACCTAGGGCCACTTCAGGTAAACCTCTTGGCAAAGTTTAGACAACTGAGATTTCAGGGTTCTATTCATACATTCTACTTTTCCTAAATTCTGAGATCTATAGGCAGTATGTATCTGTTAATATCAATATCTTGGGGCTATACTTAATGGACTTGCTTCCTAAGGTTATCCATCCTCATTCTTTGTACAGGGGCCCATATGCATGCAAGGTTGTAAGGGTATACTTGAAATCTGGGTACACATTTAGACAGGGCTCTTTTCCTATTGTTAGTGCTCTAGTGAGGACTATCAGTTCAGCTTTCTGTGGTGAAGTTTCTGGGGCCAGGGCTGAGGACTCAACTACCAAATCAGGGGTCATCACTGCATATCTAGCACAACAATGTCCATTGATGATGAAACTGCCTTCAGCCACAAAGAAAGTCTGTTCAGGGTTCTCCAGAGGGACATCAGTCAAATCCAGGTGGCTTGAGAATACAGTGTCCATAATTTCTAAACAGTCATGATCAGGGGATCAAGACTAACTGATAACATAGCAGGATGGAAAGCTTGACTGACCCTTCAGTTGTATCTGGGGTTTTCACACAACATACTCTAATATTTCAACATTCATAGATTTGTTAGCTAGTAATTTCCTTTGTATTTCATATTGGTTAGAACAGAGTGTGGTACAGTAACTTGAAGATCCTGTCTCAAAGGGATTTTTCTTTTAGTTTTTGCTTACTAGGAAGGCTGTAGCTGTAACAGCTTCTCAAATAAGGTCCAAGAGATTGAGTCAACACTCCCAGAACATTTCCTTGCGACTCATGAACATAGAGACTGCAAGGTTTTCTGGACATCGGGTAGACCCAGAACTGGTGATAACATCAGAGCGGTTTTCAAAGATCAAAAGACTGCATTCCTATTCAAGTCCCCATTCCAATGGAGACTTTTTCATTCCTTTGGTAGCTTGATACAATGTGATACAATGGTTTTGCTAGCAGCGCAAAATTGGGGATCCATATACAACAGTACCCTGTGGCACCCAAGAAGGCTCTCACTTGCCTCCTGGTGGTTGGAGTAGGAATACTGCATACAGCTGCTTTGCGTTCTGGTAAGGGTTCCAGGCGTCGAATTCCGCTGGACAACTGGAATCCTAGGTATTTAACTTGTTTGACATAATTATGCTTTGGCTCTTGAGACTTTGTATCCAGCCTCATTAAAAAGGTGCAAGAGTTCACTGGTGGCTGGTGGACATTCACTTTCTGAGTTGGTGGTTATGAGCAAGTTGTCCACATATTGAAGTAGAATTTTTTCTTTTTTTTTTTTTTTCTTGAGTTTCTGGATAACTTGTCAAATCTTTTGCTGAGTGAGGCGAGTTCTTGAATTCTTGAGGTAATCTTGTCCAGATGAGTTGGCCCCGCCTCCTTGTAGTGGGGTCTTGGGCTAAGCGTATACAGAAAAAGGCATCTTTTTAAGTCCAGAATGATGAAATGTATAGCTTCAGCAGAGATCAGTTCCAAGAGAATATAAGGATTTTGGTACCACTGGTTGTATAGTTTCAGCTGCATCATTCATTCTTTCTTAGATCCTGCACTGGGCGGTAATCACCTGTCCCAGGCTTCTTGACTGGCTTGAGGGTGACAATGGCAGGGGCTATGTTCTTCGCTAGGCCAGGTGGATTATCTTCTGCCCATCCTCCAGGTGGGGCTATGAGGTTGGTAAGTATACAGCTTGTTGCTTTGGATGCAGGTGAATAGAACCGCCATTCTTCTTCTTGGGGACAGTTAACACCATCAGGCCAGCAGATTTTGAGTTTCATTTTTTTCTTCCTTCAACAGAGGATATCTGTGCTTGAAGCTTTGCAAGCAGGTCTCGGCCCAAAAATGGAATAGGGCATTCAGGCATATACAGGAACTGGTACATTATTATTATTATTATTTTTTTTCTAGTTCACACATGTGGTTCTGCAGAAAAGGCTTTGCGAGAAAAACACAGGGGCTACTGGCTTTAGTATTCTGCTCCTGTATCCCCCATAAAAGTCCATATATTGGTCCCCTATTTTTCAGACTGACTCCTGGGGACCCAGGGAAACTGGAGAGTCCGGTCTGGCCTAGTCTTCATCCATGCTGTAGCCCTCTCAGGCTGCCACTCACGCTATAGCTGCTCCACTCTCGTGCTGAAACACTGTGCTTGGTTTTATTCTGTCTATGATTCTACAATCAAGTACTCCCTCCTGGGGTGGAGTCAAGATACGGGCATTCACTTCTCTAATGTCCTTCTTTTTCTATAATGGGCGTACTCACACCCAGTTTTTCACTTCCTCTGTTCCTTCAATTAAGATAACCTCCTCACATCATTCAACTAAAATATCATTCACTTTCTCTGTTACATTTATTTTCACAATTCACACACCCTCTGATTAACTTTCATTTAACCATTATGCCCGCAAATTCATCCAGTTCTTTGCAATTTCCGTTCATTAGTTCAATCAAGTCCTAAAACTTCTCAGTGTATAATGCAGTTTTTTTTTTCAGTTCTAAACAAGTCTGGTCAGCTGACTTTCACTTCTAGTCCGGAGGGGGTGGACATTCCCCTGTTGCAGAGGTGGCTAGCAAACTACTTGGGAATCTGTAGTCCCCCCCCCTCTCCTGGATTCTGTTTCTCCTAGCAATGCTCTATCCAGGAGGTTGAGTTTTTTTTTTTTTTTTTTTTTAAGGATCCACTTCTCTGCTGTGGGCAAATTATTACACGCCCACGGGGGGGGGGGGGGGGGGGGTTGACATCATCGGTGGACTGGGCTCCATCCCCCCCTTAAGCACTCTGAACTGAACTACTTACAGAGAGAGAGAGAGAGACGAGACAGGATATCTAGAAATTCTGGGGCAAAATCCTGATTGGGACAGAGACATTTCATAATCTTCAGTAAATCCCTTACTGAAATTCTTGATCATACTTGAAAAGACACTTATTATTTCTGTAAACATAGGGCAGGCAGGAAACACTTAGATTGAGCACATACATCCATTATGCTTCTTATAGAGAGAACTATAGCTATCTGTCAGCATGTCTCTGCAAAAGAAATTATTTTTTTAGTTCAGGAAGCAAATATTTAAAAGACATTCCGGATATTTTTCATAAAATACAGTACACCTTTCCCTTTTTTTTTTAAATACAGAAAAGCTAACTGATTTGTTCATTAGTAACCAGCACAGAGGGGAAGCATGCATTCAAATGACTTATACTCATTCATAAAAAGATAAACTTTGTTTTTAAAACTTTTGGTTAAACAGAGCTAGTGAAACCAGAGAAAAAACTAATTATAAATTCATCACGCTTCGATTAAATGAAGAGACTTTTCAAATCGGGAGTCCCTTTTCATTCCTAGGAGAACAATTGAACTGTGCTCATAAAAAGAGACTTCTCATTCACATGGACAGAGATGCCAGGAAAAAAACAATTTAAATCAATGTTAAGTCGTGATCTAATTACTTTGTAGATCAAAGGAAAAACAAAAACAGTTCTTTATCATTTCCTATTTAAACTGTTTCAGTGCTTACTGAAAATTTGAACATACAGCCGACAGAAATTCCTCTCACTTGGTCCGCAACCCATAAGGGATTAATACAAACTTAATCCTTTTCAGGCTAAACCCAAAAACTATCGGGACCCACAATCCTGACTAAACATTCTTATTAAATGATAAATAAATGATATATATTACATAACCACAGCAGAAGGAACAAAAACATATTAAATAAAACAGGTACAATTTGCCTGAAATAAGCACAAACTACCAGCATTGAGGTTTAAGCCTGCACAAGATTAGAAAGACGACACTAGACATTCTTTCCTTCAGACACGCCCCCTGTCAGTTTTTCACACTGCAGTAGAAAAACTAACTGGGTCAGACCAGCTTTTTGATTTCTAAAAATGACTGTAGGTGTTTTGGGTCTTCATTCTGCTCTATTAATACAATTTCTTAATCAGTGAACTGTCACAAATTACTCAACAGAATAATCTCACATATATAACAAAAGGGAAACTCGCAGTTTCAACAGATAGCAAAAATCAAATACACAGGACGGACAATACACCAAACGCTTCATCCGTTTCGCGACCTAGACGCAGTCACCCGACTAGGAACTGCGCTAGTCCAGAGTCCACTCTGCTTGGTCCGTGCTGCCAGACCTCTCATTCACACTTCATTCACACAATCATGCTAGCAACGTATCTTAGAATGCATTCCTTTCTATCTATTCTGACTAGTCTTTTTCCCAATTACAAAAAGGATGAGGGTTTCACCCGGCGAATTCCCATGCGGGGTTACTCGGCCCTTCCTTGAGAGCTCTCTTACCAATTCCCAATATCTCGAGATTACAAATTCCAAGTTCCACTGGCAGTACTGCTCTTTCTAGTTCTGTCTAGACATACCAAAAACCCAGTCCTGTCTGCTCTGACCAGGCTGAATCATGATTCTCTAAGTTTTCAAACTGCAGTTCTAACTCATCTGTCTAGACAGGTTTTCAAAACTATACTTACCAGATCTGGTTCCCAAGCTTCTGAGTTGGATCCTGGACTCCCCCGGGTCGGAAGTGTTAGCCAGCTGGACTCAGTGCCTGCCGAGGCCAGGCAGAACTCCCTCCGATACAAGAGGATCGGTGGGCCCAGGGAGATTCCCCTGCGTCGGATTGGCATGGTTCCAACTGGACCAAACCTCAAGGCGAATTACGAGGATTTATTCACTTGAACACTATCCACCACTCGCACTTCCCGGCCAACGCACCAAGAATGTAGCAGCAGATAAGCATGCAATAAATAAATCCAGGAGTCTTTTCAAGGATCCAAGCCAGTTTAATGTGCACATGGCTCAAGCAATAAGCAATTTCAAAATGGCTGAGCAATGGCTTCTAGTACAGTATGTGAACTGGAGCAGCCTGGCAAGCTTTGCCCCCAAAACTGTAGCAAAAGCCAGCCAGGACCATTTGGCAACAGTTGCCCAGAGTCTGCCATCTTGGTTTCATTTCTCTTCAAGCAGGACTCATATCCATGATGATCACTAGATCCGTTTCCTGGATTGTTATTCCTAATGTGGAACCTTGCATCGTGTAACTGTAATTTGGGTTATTCTTCCCTAAGTGCAAAATCTGCATTTGTCAACATTAAATTTCATCTGCTATTTGGATGCCCAGTCTCCCAATTTCTCAAGGTCCTCTTCAATTTTTTTACAATCCTCTTGTGTTTTAACAGCTTTGAATAATTTTATGTCATTTGCAAATATGATGTTTATGTTTATTAAGATTTACTATACCACCTTTTACTGATGATCACCTCACTCATTGTTCCCATTTCCAGGTCATTTATAAATATGTTAAAAAGCAATGGACCCAGCACAGATCCCTGAGGAACTTCACTTTTCACCTTTCTCCACTGAGAAAGCTGGCCATTTAGCTGTACTATCTGTTTTCTATCTTTTGACCAGTTCCCAATCCACACTAGTTCACTGCTTCCTATCCCATGACTTTTTAATTTCCTCAAGAGTCTGTCATATATGACCTTACCAAAGACTTTCTAAAGATCCAGACACATTACATGTCTGTAGAGTGCTGCATATGCCTTGTACCACTATATTAAAGATAAGTACTAGTAGTAGTATATCATCAGGCTCATCTTCATCTACCTGTTGATTCACATCTTTAAAAAAATAGAGCAGATTAGTGAGACAAAAGTTTCCTTCACGAAATTCATGTTGGCTTTGTCCCATTAAACTATGACTATCTATATGTTCAGTAATGTTCTTTATTGTAGTTCTACCATTTTGCCCAGTTTTGACATTGGACTCACCAGTGTGTAGTTTCCTGGATCACTCATGGAACCCTAATTAAAAATTGGCCACTCTCCAATCATCAGGTACTACAGATGATTTTAATGGTAGCTCACAGATCACTAATAGTAGATCTGAAATCTCATGTTTTAGTTCTTTTAGCACCCTGGAATGTATATCATCTAGTCCAGGTGATTTGCTATTCTTTAGCTTATCGAATAGCTGTATTACATCTTCCCAGTTTATCAAGATTTGTTTCAATTCTCTGATACATCACCTTTAAATACCATTTTAGTCATGAGTAACTTCCCTACCTCTTCTTTAGTAAACACCGAAGCATAGAATTCATTCAGTCTCTCTGCTATGATCTTGTCCTCTCTTAGTGCCTCTTTTTCACTGCTATCATCAAATGGTCCAACTGACTCACAGATTTTTTGCTATGAATACACTTGAAAAGGTTTAATTATGTGTTTTGCTTCCACGGCAAGCTTCTTTTCAAATTCTCTTTGCCTGCCTTATCAATGCCTGGAATCTAACTTGCCAGTGCTTATGTTGTTTTCTGTTTCTGTCATTTAGCTCCATCTTCCATTTCTTGAAAAATACTTTTTTGGCTACAACAACCTCTTTGACCTCACCTTTAAACCATTTTGGCAGTTGTTTGGCCTTCCTTCCACCTGTCTTTAAGTGTGGAATACATCTGGTCTAGGCTTCCAAGATAGCATTTTTAAACAATACCCATGTTTGATGTAAACCTTTAACCTTTGCAGCTGTTCCTATTTTTTTTCTTAATTATTTTCCTCCCTTTTGAAAGTTAAATGCTATTGTTGTGGATTTCCTTGCCATCCTCCATCCACTGGTCCTAATACCATTATCTCTCACACCAGATCCTGTGATCCACTAAGAACTAGGTCTAAAATAGCTTCCCCTCATGTTGGTTCATGAACCAGCTGCTTCATGAAGCCGTCATATATTTCATCTTGAAACTTTATCACCCTAGCACGTCCTACTGTGACACTAACCCAATCGATACCATGGTAATTGAAGCCACCCATTTTTACTGTGCTGTAACTTTTGTTAGCCTCCTTGATTTCTTTTAGTATTTCATCATCTCTGGATCATTTGGTGCCTTTTCAGAGAAGATGACTGAGTGAAACTTTTATTACATGCATATCATGTAAATGGTTTCTTCACGCTGTGTATCATCTGATGTTTTTTCATGCGTGATAACTGAATGAACCTTTTACCACAATCAGTGCATGTGAAATGTTTCTTTCTGTTGTGGTTTATTTGGTGGATTTTCAAATTTGACACCCTTGTGAAACTTTTATCACACTCAGCACACATGAAAGGTTTTCTTCTGATGTGAATCATTTGGTGCCTTTTCAGAGTGGATAACTGGGTGAAACCTTTATCACACTGATCACACATAAAGAGTTTCTTTCCACTGTGGATTATTTGATGCATTTTCAGATTGGATGACTGAGTAAAACTTTTATTGCACTCAAAACATGAAAATAGCTTCTTCCCACTATGGATAATTTGATGCTTTTTCAAAAGTGACAGCTGAGTGAAACGTTTACCACATTCAGTACATATAAAGGTCTTTTTCCACTGTGGATTATTTGGTGCATTTTTAGATTGGATGACTGAGTGAAACTTTTATTGCACTGAAAACATGGAAATAGTTTCTTCCTGCTGTGGATAATTTGGTGCATTTTCAGTCGTGACAGATAAATTAAATTCTTTTCACATTGAGAACAAGTGAAACATTTCTCTTGAGAGTAGCTCCTGTTGAGTTCTTTTGTGCAATAATAAATTATGTTTCTTATCAAAGCTTTTTCCACAGATATCACACAGATAGGATTTCTTTCTATTCCTCTCGCTCTGGTAGGAAATAAATGTGTTATGATAACTGTTATTATTTTGGAAGGGTCTCTCTTATCTCAGATATCTCTGGTGCTCAGGGATGTTTGTGAACTTCTGGTTACTTCTCTCATGCTCACTGATGTCATCTGGTGAGTCTCCTGCAGGACGTCTCTGCTCCTTCTCTGGTTTCTGCTGATGATTCCTTGTGTATCTTCTCTCAGTCCTCTGGGAAATATTCTCACAGACATTTCCTGAGTGTTTTGGGATTTGTTCTATTTTGTGGGAAGTTTTTTCCAATTCTGCTCTCTCTCCTGTTTCCGTATGATCTTATCATCTATAAGACATAAATAGAAGACATTACACATGAACTAGTGTCTATGGAAAGCCAATAATGATCAAGGAACAGAATTATCTGGGCTCACACAATGGCCACACAGATCTATGATGTTTAGAAAATTCTCTAGGTGACCACAGGGTCCCTAAACCTTTCCAAGAGAGGGCAAGTAGCAGCCTTAGGAGAAGGAGCCAGTGGTCACAGCAGTGCTCCATATGACCTTGGTAAGTCATCTGACCCTCCATTTCTTCACTTACAGGATTAGACTGTACGTTTCTGGGAATCAGGAAATATAAGAACATAAGAACATAAGACATGCCATACTGGGTCAGACCGAGGTCCATCAAGCCCAGTATCCTGTTTCCAACAGTGGCCAATCTAGGTCATACATACCTAGCAATATCCCCAAAAGACACAGGTTCCACAATGCTTGTACTGGGTCAAGCATTGATATCCTGGGTCCCTTTTTAATAGTGGTTTATGGACCTTTCCTCCAGGAACTTGTCCAAACCTTTTTTAAACCCAGCTATACTAACAGCCCTTACTACATCCTCCGGTAACAGATTCCAGAGTTTGATTACACGTTGAGTGAAAAAATATTTTCTCTTATTTGTCTTAAATAGTTTACCCTGTAGCTTCATTAAATGTCCCCTAATCTTTCTATACTCTGATAGCGTAAACAATTGATCCACGTTTATCCGTTCCACTCCATTCATTAATTTATAGACCTCTATCATATCTCCCCTCAGCCGTCTCTTCTCCAGGCTAAAGAGCCCATATGTTTTCTACCTGAATGTAACTTGCCTTGAGCTACTACCCAAAAGGCTTTAACTAGTTTCAAATAAACACATTTTCAGAAGAAGTTTAAATCCCTAAGAGGCCCTGCATATCTCAGAAAAACTATGTACACTCCATTTAAATGGATTTAAGGATGTGTCTCTACTCCTAATAGCCTAGTGCATTATCATACGCAGAATCTCATTTTGTATTTTCTGGTACAGAAGTTGCTCTGTTAATGTTTCCACAAGCTGAAATATAAGAGCTATTTAGAAGAGAGCACGCATATACTTGAACCAAAAATTTGAATGGGACAAAACAGTATACACAAAAACAAAAACACCAGTATTGTTAACAGCACTAAGAGATTTATTGAGAAGGTATAGAACCTCAATTACTGTTTTGTCCCATTCAAATTTTTGGTCCAAGTATGGTGAAATTTCACTTACCGTTAATTTCCTTTCCTAGAATACTGCTAGACCAGTCCAGACAAACGGGTTGTGTCCCCCTGCCAGCAGATCCTGGAGACAGAGAACTCTACCAGAGCTCTAATAGGCTGATCCCTGGTGATGCTGCTGAGATGATGAGACTGTACCCCAAGGAGTCTCCCTCAGTATCGTCCACAAGCTGAACTGAGATGATGAGACTGTACCCCAAGGGGTCTCCCTCAGTATCGTCCAAAAGCTGAACTGCATGAAAACTAAACAACTACATACAGCCAGTCAACTGACCTGGCCTCAACTATGTACAAGGTGCTGAAAGCATTCCCAGAAACTGAAGGCCACCGAGAAGGACAAAGTGACTAGAGGCTCACTTGCCAGGCCTCCGGAAGGAAAAAAACAAAAACCAAAAGATAACGGCGGCTCCGCTGCACCAGCAGGACTGAGACTGACAGCAGAGTGGGTCCTGGACTGGTCTAGCAGTATTCTAGGAAAGGAAATTAACGGTAAGTGAAATTTCACCTTCCAATTCATACTGCTAGACCAGTCCAGACAAACGGGCAGTACCCAAGCTACCGACCTCTAGGGTGGGTCCAAAGCCGCCGAAAGCACTGACGCGCCAAAACTCATCTCCTGCCGAGCGTGGACGTCCAATCGATAGTGACGGACAAAAGTCGATAGCGACGACCAAGTCTCCGCCCGGCAGATGTCGAGGGGTGCCACATGGGAACGCACGGCCCAAGACGTCGCTTGCGCCCACGTGGAGTGTGCTCGGAGCTCTACAGGCACCGACTTGCGCTGAAGAATATAGGCTGCTTCAATAGTTCCTCTTAGCCACCTGGCAATAGTAGCCTTAGGGGCTGCAAACCCTCGACGGGAGCCCGCAAGAAGGACAAAGAGATGATCCGTCTGCCGAAAGGAATTGGTGACTTTAAGATATTGACAGAGGACCTGTTTGAGATCTAACGCACGTAAGTGACGACGTCAACCCGTACACTGCTCTGGAGAGAAGGACGGCAAGAAGAGGGGCTGATTGACATGAAAAGGCGTAACCACCTTGGGCAAAAAGGATGGAACTGTCCAAAGAGTCACGCCCTCCGACGAGAAAGAAAGATAAGGATCCCGACAAGAGAGCGCTTGGAGCTTGGAAATGCACCGCGCTGAGGTAATTGCCACCAGGAACACCGTCTTCAAGGTTAAGTCTTTGAGCGAAGAGGCCCGTAACGGCTCAAAAGGCGAAGCCACCAAGGCCCAGAGGACCAGGGCGAGATTCCAGGCCGGGAAGACCGGACGGCACGGGGGCTGCACAGATTTAACTTCTCTGAGGAAACGCGAGACGTTGACATGCGAAGCGATAGAGCGCCCCAAAACCGGACCACGGAAGCATGTAAGGGCCGCCACCTGGACCCGAAGAGTACCGAGAGTCAGCCCCTTGTCCAGTACGGCCTGGAGGAACGCAAGAATATCAGGAATGCCGCTACTCCAGGGAGACACCCACGCTGTGAGCACCATGATTCGAAAAGACGCCACATCCGAGCATAGGCTAAGGAGGTGGAAGAACGTCGCGCCTTAAGCAAGGTGGATACCACGCTAGCCGAATATCCCTTACAAACTAGCTTGCGGTGTTCAAGAGCCAAGCTGTAGGCGAGTAAGGAGCCGGGTCTTCCATGGCAATTGGCCCCTGCTGCAGAAGCACTGGAAAACCCTGAAGCGGCAGAGGAGCTGCTTGCGCAAGCTGGACAAGATCCGCATACCAGGGCCTGCGAGGCCAATCCGGAGCTACCAGAATCACTGGCCCGTGATGCTCCCTGATCCGTTGAAGAAGCTTGCTGACCATGGACCACGGAGGGAAGACATACAGAAGGAGTCGGGCCGGCCACGGCTGCGACAACGCATCTATTCCGTGCGACCTGCTGTCTTTCCATCGGCTGAAGAAGATCGGTGCTTTGGCATTTTCCCACGTCGCCATGAGATCCACTGCTGGCTGACCCCATTGGCGGACAATCAGTTGAAAAGGTGCCGACGCCAGAGCCCATTCTCCGAGATCCAGCATATGGCGGCTGAGGAAGTCCGCTTCGATGGTGCTCTTCCCCGCAATGTGCTGCGCCGAAATGGTGAGGAGATGCCGCTCCGCCCAAGGAAGGAGAAGCCTCATTACTTTGGAAACCCCCGGACTCTTCGTGCCCCCTTGGCGGTTGAGATACACCACCGACGTGGCATTGTCGGAGAGAACGCAAACTGCTTGCCGATGTACAAGAGGCAGGAACCTTTGCAAGGCTAGGCGAACTGCTCTCACCTCGAGGCGATTGATGGACCAGTGGGCCTCCTGAGGCGACCAGACCCCCTGTGCTGCGTGTGTGCCGCAAAGCGCTCCCCACCCAGAGAGACTGGCGTCCGTCGTCAGAAGCAGCCAACGTGGAGACTCCAACGTAACCCCCGGTAGAAGGTTGCGTGCCCGGAGCCACCATCAAAGGTCGAGCCGGACCGACGGCGGAAGTGGAAGTCGAACCTGATAATTTATTTATTTATTTATTTATACATCTTTTCTATACCGCCACTTCCAGAGATCAGTGGCGGTTTACAGGTAACATAAATTTTAATAATAGAGTACTATTATTTTACATAGAACAGATTTAGAACAAAGAACATTCAACTATAAATGTAACTCAAAAATACAATGAGATAACAGGAGAGGTAGGAACGTTTGAACTGGGTATGAATTAGATAATGTTTCAAAACATACTACCAACAGTATATCAACAGTAAAGGGAAATATTTACATTAAATTACAGTTATTCACATTAGCGACAAGCAATTGCTTTCAAAGAGTAAGCTTAATCTAGGTGAGCAATGTGAATGTGTGGGAAAGGTTTATGCCTTGTCTAGGTAGGGTCAGTGAGTGACTGATGATCGGTGTTTTTCTCTGTGTTAGGATTATCTTTAATGTGGAGGTTATTGTAGTGCAGAGTAAATAGATGGGTTTTTAGATTTTTTTCTAAATAATTGAAGATCTTTGATTTCTCTGATTTCAATCAGGAGGTTGTTCCAACAACAATAATCCTCCGACACCGGCAACCATCGCAACAGGAGCACCCTCAGCAACTCTCGCATATGCACCCGTGCCCAAGGCACCACATCGATGGTAGCCGCCATGGACCCCAAAATCTGGAGGTAATCCCAAGCTCGAGTTGCCTCTCGCCGCAGGAATCGTTGGAGCTGATCTACAATTTTCTGGAAGCGAACTTGTGTAAGCATCACCCTCCCGCGGCGAGTGTCGAACCGAGCCTCGAGAAACTCGAGGACCTGAGACGGCTGGAGGCAGCTCTTGGAGTGATTGATCACCCACCCCAGGCCCTCCAGAAAAGCCACTACGCGGTCTACCGTCTCGCGAGCCTCTGCCAGAGAGTCCGCCCGAATCAGCCAATCGTCCAAGTACGGATGAACTTGGATCCCCTGCTTGCGTAAGGCCGCGGCCACCACCACCATTATCTTGGAAAATGTCCATGGCGCCGAGGCCAAGCCAAAAGGCATGGCTTGGAACTGAAAATGCTGGCCTAGAACCACAAATCGGAGAAACCGCTGATGCTCCATGCGGATCGGAATATGAAAGAACGCCTCCGCGAGATCGAGCGATGCCAGGAACTCGCCCCTGCATACCACCTGGATCACGGAACGCAACATCTCCATCCGAAAATGAGGAACTCGAAGGCTGAAGTTTACCCCCTTGAGATCTAGAATAGGCCAAAAGGAACCATCCTTCTTGGGCACCACGAAATAAATGGAGTACTGACCTGTCCCTTCTTCGAGAGGCGGGACGGGACGTATGGCATTCAAAAGAAGCAGGCGTTCGAGTGTTGTCTGGACGATGCGTCGCTTCTCGGGAGATCCCGCCGGAGAGACTAGGAAGGCCTCGGGGATCGGGCGAGAGCACTCGAGGGAATAACCCCGAGAAATGCTGTCGAGAACCCAAAGATCGGAGGTAATTCGCGCCCACTCCTAAGAAAACAATGACAGCCGACCCCCTACGGGTGGCACAGACTGGAGTGGACCTAGCGCCCCGTCAGCGGGAGGACCTCGCGGTCCCTGAGAACTTTCCTCCTGCCGAGTAGGAGTCGGAGCCGGAGCGGGCCCCCCGAAAGGACTGACTTCCTCTTCCAGAGCGATTAGGCTGAGTCAGAGGCTTGGAGGAGCGATACCTCCTAAAGTCCCTGCTCCTGGAGAAACGGCGAAAAGATTGCGCCCGCGAAGACCAGCGAGCCGAAGCTCGCGGCCTATCCTCCAGCAAGCGTTGGGGCTTAACCTCCCCAAGATCCTTTACGAGCTTGTCCAGCTCCTCGCCGAACAGAAGCTTACCCTTGAACGGCAGCTTAGAGAGCCTGGACTTGGAAACGACATCGGCCGCCCATTGACGGAGCCACAGCCAACGCCTCGCCACTGTCACGGCTGCCACCGATCGAGTCGAAAGGCGCAACAGATCATAAAAAATATCTGCCAAAAAGGCCGTGGCAGACTCCAAATGCCCGAGAGAGGAATCTTCAGGCAAGTGCTGGATCCAGCGCAACAGCGCTCGGGCCGTTAGCCCCCCGCATACCGTCGCCTGCAGAGCCATGCAGGACACGTAGAAAGCCGTCCTCAACAAGTTCTCCACCTTCTGATCCTGTGGATCCTTGAGAGACGCTCCTCCCTCCACAGGGATGGTGGTATGCTTAGTCACTCCGGAAACGAAGGCATCTACCTTAGGGTACACGAGCCACTGCTCCAGAAGCTCTGGCGGCCAAACATATAACTGCCCTAGGCGACGAGCGTTTCGGAGAGTCCCATTCCCGGGACACCATTTGCTGTAATTCCGTAGGGAAAGGAAAATCCTAAGAGGGCTTGCGAATGCCCAGCAAGATGGGATCCGCCTGAGATTGAGCCTGAGAGGCTGGAAGCTCCGCCAGCGCCGAAAGACGGAGAGCTTCCGTCACCTGACCGATGAGGGCGGACAATTCTTCTTTGCGGAACAGCTGGATATCCTGTGACTCCTCCGGCCCCGGAATAGAAGAATCCGATGCAGAATACTCCCCATCCTCACGCCCAGAGAGGTCCTCAGACTCTCCCGCGGAAGACACCTCCTCGTCAGGGGCACGATCATCCTGCACAAGCAAGTGTAATGCCTTAGACGTACCCTTGCGAGCTACAGCACCCTTAGAATGCTTACGGCCAGCTGGAGCACCCAGGCGCTCAGGTGTCTTTGGCTGAAGCCCCACCGAGGGAGCCGAGGATTCAGCATGCCACAAAGCCCATGCCTGGTGGAAAAGATGGAGAAGTTGGTCCTCGGAAGAAGAGCCAGGCGCCAAGGAACTCAGGGCAGCCGGAGAGACCCCCATAGGGGCTCCCTGCAAAGCCGCCACCGAAAAAGGAGGTAATGGACCCTCTACTGCAGGTAAGTCAGGAGCCGTAGCTTCCTGAGTGGCCAGCAACACTGAAGAATCCCCGGGGTGCGCCAAACAGGATGCGCATTGCTGATTTTGCAGCTCCTTCTGCTTCCTGTTACACACAATGCATCTAAGCCCAGAAGAAGGCATTGTGTATGAAAAAGAACGATTTTAAATCTTATTCTCCGGAGCACTCCTCTTTCTATAGTACAATCCTAGTAAAACCCCCTTAAGAGAGGAGAAGGAACAGAGGCACATACAACAGAGCGGAGCTGAGCTTCCCGCCAAAAATCGGAGCTCCGTGGAAATTCAAAATGGCCACCGGACAAATAAAAGTTAAATAAAAGGTCAAAAAAGCAGCAAATTTTTGAAAAAATGGCAGAAACCAGCCCCCCAGGCCAGGATTGACCCCTGTGCCAAAAATGGGACAATTCTGAGAACGCGGAAATTCGGCAGATTTGGACCCCTCGGGAGCTTCAGCATGTATTAACAAAGGAAAGCTGTACTCACAGATGCCGGCCAGTGCAGGGATTCCAAGGGCAGGATCAGGAAAACCACATCTGACGCCAAGCGAGCACTAACGCAGAGGTAATCCTCGAGTGTTAGTGAGCCCTTCTTCCAGCCAAGGCTGCCCTCATGGCTAGCTGCTGGGAATGCCTTCAGTCAGCGAGCGTCACTGTTTCTATACAGGAGCTCAGCTGAAACACCCTGTCAATAGAGGGGATCACTCTCAAAGTAGAGGAGCCCCCGAGCTTCGTCCTGAAATAGGGAAATTAATCCTTTCTCCAAAGGAGCAAAACAAAAAAGCTACCAGGTCTGCTGGAGACAGAGAAATACTGAGGGAGACCCCTTGGGGTACAGTCTCATCATCTCAGCAGCATCACCAGGGATCAGCCTATTAGAGCTCTGGTAGAGTTCTCTGTCTCCAGGATCTGCTGGCAGGGGGACACAACCCGTTTGTCTGGACTGGTCTAGCAGTATGAATTGGAAATGTGTGCTCCCAAAACAATACTTGAACCAAAATGCATGCTCCATAAGAGTGAAGGAGTAGCCTAGTGGTTAGAACACTGGCTTGGTAACCAAGCAACCAGGGTTCAATTCCCACTAGCACTCTTGGTGGCCTTGGGCAAGACACTTAACCTTCCATCACCTTGGAAGAAAGACCTGGCAATCTACCTCCAGTCACACTGCCAAGAAAACCCAGGAGCATATATGTGCTTCCATTAGATCCCTTCTATGATAAATAGGTCTTATTTTTCAGCTGGAAGTATCAATATTTAAGAGTAGTATGGAGTGACTGCTTCTAGTAACTACACTATTAATAGAATAACTTTACAGAGGATTAAGACATTCTTCCTGCACTTCAGTCACCACATACTTTAAAAAAATACAGGTTAATTTAATGTATAACTCTGCTTACCTGAATTATAAGCCGCTGTACAGATCATGTCTGTCTGAATATATATCTAACCACACTGTCACTAACCATGCAGAGAGCGTAATTTTATACAAATGTGCCTGTGTGAGGAGCAAAAAAGCACTGTTTGTGTATTTGGATCCGATGATGCTGTCAGATAGGCCTGGAGGTCTATGATAGTAGCTCTGTAGGTGTAGTCAATTTCTATAAGTCCTAGCCCTCCTTCAGCTCTAGGGATGTACAATCTTGGCATACACTGATTCTTGTAAATTAATTCATGAGCATGGAGGAGTTTTTTTGTTCACACATCCAGTTTTTCAAGCTCTTTATGAGGCCAATCTATAATCCCAAAACTGTAGGAGAGTACAGGAATTGCCAGCTGATTGATGACTTGTATTTTATTTCATGATGTTAAAGCACTTTTCAATAACAGTTTTAATCTCCTGAAATATTCTTTATGGATCTTCTCTCTCAATAGTTTCTGCCTGAGTGTCATTGTAAGATTTGGTCAGGTTACTTTCCTGTAGGTCCTGGGTTCATTTCACTTCACAGAGGCAGTGGGGCTTGTAATAAAACAACCAAACAGGTGTGGCTTGGAGAAAGGTTTTTTATTTAGAAATAGGCTTAATACATAGGTATTGAACAGAGGTATATAGTGTTTGTTACAGAGCTGTTTCAGTGTGCATCAATGAATCTGTGTGTGCATGTGCATGTGTGAAGTGTGAGAGAGAGATAGGCCAGAACATGTGCTTAGAGCCTCATGGCAAGGGAGAGAGAGAGAGAGAGCGGGGGAGGGGTGAAGGGAATTGATTATCAGAGCCTCCTGTCCTTCATGTCCGATGAATGGTGGAAGAGAGAGAGAGAGAGAGAGAGAGAGAGAGGAAGTGTTTCTGTCTTTTATAGTGAATTGAATCCTCTCCAGTCCTTCCCCTTGAGGTCTGCTAGCCACTCCCTTTAAGGTCTGCTATTCTTGATTTAGCAAGGAGGGGCTTCAGACAGGCCTTGAAGCCTGAAATCACCAGGGGGTCAGAGTTAATCTCATCTTGTAAACTGTCCTATTACCTTTGGAGACTGAAGTCACCAGAGTCCAAAGCTGCATGAAATGTATGCTGACAGTCATTCCTTCCTCTATTCTGGGATACTTATATACCCCTTCCTGTTCAAGGTCCTTGATGTCACAGCCCTCAGCAAGGGAGATGTTTTCAGTTTTGCTCAATTTTCCTCTGAAAAAAGTTGCCTTAGCACATTTGTCAAGGCCAAAAGTCATCCTGATGTCATCAGAAAGCTTTTCACCATACAAAGCTGCTCTGCTAATTGTTGGTCACTGGAACTGTAGAGTTTCAGATCATCTATAAAAAGCAGATGGGAAGTTGCTTCTGGGTTGGTACAATCTTTAGAATTCAGGTTAAATCCATACCCCAAAGAGTTGCTGAAGTGGCAAGAGAGAATCTCCCTGAAATATTCCTCGCTGGATCTAAATGTCAGGAATGATGTACTAGGTAGTAAAGCAAACACACCGTTTAATACTTAAACACAGCAATCCAGAAACTAACTAAGCCAGCCTGATGACCAACAAAGGGCAATTCCAACGCCTTCAGTCAGGCACCCCGAGCGTTTCACAGAAAAAAGTTTCTTCAGGGAATTGTCCATCCACGGCTAAGCAAAAACATAAAAATATGAAATTAATACAGGGTTTCATATTGCTTCTTTGAAAATTTCAAAAACATATTGATTAACAAAACCTTATAATAAGATGCCGGCTGCGCACTGAAGCAACGAACATAACAAACTCTCAGCAATTAGAAATGAAGCTCGTGCTAACTCCGCGTTATGTTCGTTGCTTCAGTGCGCAGCCGGCATCTTATTATAAGGTTTTGTTAATCAATATGTTTTTGAAATTTTCAAAGAAGCAATATGAAACCCTGTATTAATTTCATATTTTTATGTTTTTGCTTAGCCGTGGATGGACAATTCCCTGAAGAAACTTTTTTCTGTGAAACGCTCGGGGTGCCTGACTGAAGCGTTGGAATTGCCCTTTGTTGGTCATCAGGCTGGCTTTTAAGCTACATTCAGCTAAGTCTCTTTTCCTCTGTTAAAATGTTTCATTACTAAGAGTTTTTGAGGATTAATTTGAGACTTTTATAGAAAAAAATATATGTCTAAAAAATTATCTGGACTTTAAGAAAATATATGAGGGAGCTTGGTCATTGATGTGAAAACTGGCACCGTTCGGTGGCTATTAGCCCATGATAAAGTGCCGTCAGTTTTTTCTGAGACAAGCACCTCATTCATGAAATAAGTTAGTTTCTGGATTGCTGTGTTTAAGTATTAAACGGTGTGTTTGCTTTACTACCTGGTGTTTACCGTTTAAAAAGAATTAGACTACATTTATTATTGTTTGCTATAGAAATGATGTACTGACCATCTTCATTTCTCAAAGAGTGTGGATTGTCACATTTTCATAGTGAATTTAATATACTCTATTAAACCAGAATTTATTTTATATATTTCAAAGCAATATATTATCCAAGAGTGTGGGATGCTGTCAAAAACTTTCTTATAATCAATCCATGCTCTACTGAGATTTCTGCCTTTCTTAGCACTGGCCATAATGGCCTTATTCAGCATTAACTGGTCTTTGGTTCCACATGCTCCTCTCTTATTGCCCTTTTGCTCTATTGCCATGATGTTATTGAGCTTGATGTGATTGTATATTCTGTCTGCATCTATCGCAGTAAACAGCTTATAGATGGTAGGTAAGCAGGTTATTGATCTATAGTTTTTAGGAATGTTAGTCAGGTCTCCCTTCGGAAGGAGAAACGTACTTCCTGAAGTAAGCCATTGCAGTGTTAAATCCGGTCACGTGAACAATTGATTTTTGCAGTTCGCCAGATCTTGATGGAGTGATGTTAACTGTTCGAGCCAAAAGTTGGTTACTCCATCTGGGCCAGAGCTCTTCCAGTTTGGAGCTCATTTTAACCTGTTTTCCAGCTCTTCCTTTGTTACTACTACTACTGTGTGGATTCTCTGGTGGATTTGGAGGCTTTCTTTTTGAATGTGGCTTTTACCGCATTCTGTACATGTATACCACATGTATACGGTTTTACTCGGGGTAGTTTCTCCAAATAGGCTAGTTTTGCGCATACTATGGCAGTCATGAACCTCACTTCTAAGTCAGGGTATGTGGACTATGATCTTTGTCTCTCAAATTTACTGCTTGTGAATTCTCTGGTGGATTGTGAGTTGTCGTTTATCCCTGAAGCTTTTACTACATTCAGTACAAGTATACGGTTTTACTCCCGTGTGGATTCTCTGGTGGATTGTGAGTTGTCGTTTATCCCTAAAGCTTTTACTACATTCAGTACAAGTATATGGTTTTACTCCTGTGTGGATTCTTTCGTGGATTTTGAGCTGTTCTTTCTGACTGAAGCTTTTACCACACTCAGTGCATGTATATGGTTTTACTCCAGTGTGGATTGTCTGGTGGATTTTGAGTTTTTGTTTATAACGGAAAGTTTTACTACACTCAGTGCATGTATATGGTTTTAATCCCATGTGGATTCTCTGGTGAATTGTGAGTTGTTGTTTATCACCAAAGCTTTTACCACATTCAGCACATGTATACGGTTTTACTCCCGTGTGGATTCTCTGGTGGATTCTGAGTCTGTCTTTATAACGGAAGCTTTTACCACACTCAGTGCATGTATATGGTTTCAATCCCGTGTGGATTCTATGGTGGATTGTGAGTGTGTGTTTATCACTGAAGCTTTTACCACACTCAGTGCATGGATATGGTTTTACTCCCGTGTGGATTCTCTGGTGGATTCTGAGTGTGTGTTTATCACGGAAGCTTTTACCGCACTCAGTGCATGTATGTGGTTTTATTCCCATATGGATTCTCTGGTGAATTTTGAGGTATTTCCCCAGAGTGAAGCTTTTACTGCATTCAGTGCATGTATATGGTTTTTCTCCCGTGTGAATTCTCTGGTGGATTCTGAGCTGGGCTTCCTGACTGAAGCTTTTAACACACTCAGTACATGCATACGGCTTTATTCCCGTGTGGATTCTCTGGTGGATTCTGAGTTTGTGTTTATCACGGAAGCTTTTACCACACTCATTGCATTTATGTGGTTTTATCCCCATATGGACTCTCTGGTGGATTTTGAGATAACTCTCCAGAGTGAAGCTTTTACTACACTCAGTACATGTATAAGATTTTATTCCTGTGTGGATTTTCTGGTGTTTTTTTAGGTATTTCTCCAGAGCGAAGCTTTTACTGCATTCAGTACATGTATAAGATTTTATTCCTGTGTGGATTCTCTGGTGGATTTTGAGATAACTCTCCAGAGTGAAGCTTTTACTACACTCAGTACATGTATAAGATTTTATTCCTGTGTGGATTTTCTGGTGGATTGTGAGTTGTTGTTTATCACTGAAGCTTTCACCACACTCAGTACATGTATACGGTTTTACTTGGGGCATATCCTCCAAATGGGTGTTGATTCTCTGGTGGATTTGGAGGCTTCCTTTTCGAGTGTAGCTTTTACTGCATTCAGTACATGTAACTTCTCTCTTCCATTTTTGGACTTTCTGGTATTTTGCATTGTCTTTCTTCACACTTACGAATTTTTTAGACTTAGTGAAAGTGAATGATCTCTCATCAGTTTGTGATTTTTTATGCTCTGTGCATGCCTTCGTGTGACAGAAAACTTTCTTACATTCAGTATTAGTAATTGGTCTCTTTCTTGGGTGGAATTTCTCTTTCCTTATTAAACTTTTTTCACAAGTAAATTCAGATGTTCTTTCATTAGTGCAAATTTTCTGGTATTGTTTGGGGTTTCCTTTATAAATAAAGATTTTTCCATTTTCAGTATTGATACACATTCTAATTTCTTTATTGATTTTCTGCTTTTTCATTTGTTCTTTTTTCTTGCTGAAATCTTTCCTACACTCAGAACATGCTAAAGGTCTCTCACTTGTGCATGTTTTCTGCTGTCCCTGTAGTTCTCCCTTTTGACTGAAGATTTTCCCACAGTCTGTACATCTTGTTTGTTTCTCTTCAGTGTCGGATCTCTGCTGTGATTTCAGAGTAACATGATTGCTGAGAAATATCTCACATATCTCACATAAACACTGTTGATCTCTCATCTCTTTATTCTGATCTTCCCCTGTTTGTATGATATTACTGGCACTGTGCTCACACAGAGTTGAGTCTCCTGTTGAATTTTTTTGTTTATTTTCTGAGATCCTTTGATTTATTCCCGTTTCTCTACAGTCAGAAAAGAAAGAAGTTTCCTCTTTGTCTCTTTCTGAAAACATCTTTTCCACCTCAGGCTTCTCAGTTATCTCCCAGCGATGTGTCTTTGTATTACAGTTTCTAGGATCATCTTTTTCTAGATAGAAAAAAGTAGACATTGGGCATTTTTGTGGGAGAAGGACAGTTAATCAAGTTCAGTAATACAATACACCTTTATAAATTAGCCACCACTCTGCAGGGAATAGAATGGGCCAATATTCAGAACAGGCGGCTAATACTATTAAAGCAGCCAGCCACTAGCATTGAGGTTTAACCAAGGATAGTCAATGTCAGGGCCATATCCAGAAGGTAGTTGGGCAGAGGCAAAATTCAGCAGCTGCCTGGTTAGCTTCTGCAGCTAAAGTAAGGCTACTACCTGGTTAGCGATGGGTGCTGCCCTGGAATGCCCCCAACACACTTTGAAAGTGTGTAAATGCCTTTATATATCCCTCCCCCCCCCCCCCAAAAAAAAAACCATTTCCAAGCTGTTCCCTGCAAAGGATGCAAATACAATACAAGAATCAAACCCTATCAGAATCACCTAGTACACCAAAAAACAAAAAATCCTGATACCTAATATCCCCTGTTAAATTACATTTTTTGTCGGAGCTAGTCGGCCCAGTGCATAGAAACTTTCCATGCACCACTGCGACCTCTCACTTTTACTAAATAACTTTATCAATGTAAAATTCCAAACTTAGCTTTGTTGAAGATTTTTGCACACAAGCATCGCCGGCTTGAGTAAACCATGCCAGAAATACAGAAACGACGACGTGCCACACGTTTCGGGTTTATTTCAAACTTTCACAAAACCCTGCTTCAGGTCCATCCGTTGCTGGCAAATTACAAAGCTTCAACAGCAAATACAACAAGGATGCAAATACAACATGTGATTACACACAAGTCAATATTTAGAAGCATTAATGTGCTGACTTCTAAGTGCTCTTTCTATGCTTTCCAGTCTAATGGAAAGAATTACATAAAAGGAGTTGAGAATGTCCTTGTCTCTCTGTCTGGAGGCAAGATAACTCTGAAAATGTAACAGAATGAGATGAAACTTTGCACATAGGAAAAACTGGTAGAAAGACACATCATGTTTAAAAATGGGCCAAATTGGAGCAGGGTTTACAGAGAAATAAGCCCCCCAAAACTAGCCCAGTGTACTTCTTTGATAGCAGGAGTTTCAGCTTCTGTATCACAGAATCCTACCAGTGAAACACAGCAGCTGGGGAGTGCTCCTTTCAAACACCCTCTCCCTATTCTCAACACTCCCAACCTACCAGATTGCCCCAAAACCAAAACCTCCCCTCCCTCAAATTACACCACCAACATGCAAACTGCCCCCCCCCAAATACTCCTTTGCAACAATCTTACTAAACCCCCAAATGCTATCACCATGAAAAAATATTCTACACAACTGCCTCACCACCATGGTTACTGCCCCTTAAAAATACACCCCACAATACCCCAAACTACTCCACTATAGAAAACAACCTCCTATAACTGCCTCACTGTGCTGCAAACGGTCTCTGCTCTAAATACTACACCCCAACAACTGAACAACTATGATGCAAACTGCCCCACTCCAAAAATCCCACACAACGGCTGCATACCTCAAAAACTCTCTCACCAGAAAATCCCAAGCTCTCCTGTAACTGCCCCACCACCCTGTAAACAACCCCATCCATAAAAATTACCCATACAACTGCCCCGGTCCCCTAAAAACTGCCCTAACCAAGACCTACACTGTCACAATTGCCTCACTGCTGTGTAAACTCCCCCCCGCCCCTGGAAAAGCTAACCCCTCCTGCAGCTGACTACCACTCTGTCAAGTACTCCTACTACCATAAACTATCCCCCCCCCCCCAGTAATTGTCACACCACCCTACAAAATACCCCACCCCCAAAACTATCATGTTGCAACTGCCCCAACCACCTCTAAGCTACTTCTCACCCACTAATACTACCCTATAATCTACCATCCCCCCATAAAATATCCCACACAACTGCCCACCAACTACCTTAACACAGAAAAATACTCCACTGAAACTCTACCCTCAAAAATGACCTCCTTGCAACTTTCCTACTGCCTTGCAAACTGCCTCTACCATCAAAAAACTACCCCTTTCCACCCTATAAGCTATCCCACCCCAAAAATATCCTACTCCAACTGCCCTCCTGCTCGCAAACTATCCATCTTTAAAATTAACCCCCTGCAACTGACCACCACCCCTCATACTACTCCTGCCCCCAAAAACTAACCTACTCCTGAAAACCAACTCCTACAACTGCCCCATTGCCATGTAAACTGCCTATATTGCCTCCACTACTTCTGTATCCTTTCAGAGGCTCCACAGAAAGGCAAAGGGAACATTTTACTCATCGCATAATTTCCTTTCCTTGAGTCCTGCTAAACCAGTCTGAAACAATCACTACGAGGTCCTTCTCCTGGTCCGTGCCCACCAACCTCTTGCCCCCTATCACATACAATTCCCTTGGGTTTCTGCTTCCCAAGTGCATGACACTGCACTTCTTCACATTAAATCTTAACTGCCAAGCATTAGACCATTCTTCCAGCTTTTGTAGATCTTTCCTCATGTTATCCACTACCTCTGGGGAGTCCACTCTGTTGCAAATTTTCGTATCATCTGCAAAAAGACACACTTTTCCATTCAGTCCTTCAGCAATATCACTCACAAACACATTAAACAGTACTGGTCCCAGGACCGAACCCTGGGGCACACCGCTAATCACCTTCCCATCATCCGAGTGAGTTCCGTTTACCATAACCTTCTGTCGTCTGTCAGTCAACCAATTTCTGATCCAGTTCACCACCTTGGGACCCATCCCCAAGCTGTTGAGTTTATTGATAAGACTCCTATGAGGAACAGTATCAAAGGCTTTGCTGAAATCTAGGTAGATGAAATCCATTGCATGCCCTTGATCTAGTTCTCTGGTCACTCAGTCAAAGAACTCAATCAGATTTGTTTGGCAAGCTCGTCCTTTGGTAAAACCATGTTGCCTCGGATCATGCAACCTGTTGGTTACAAGAAAGTCCACTATTCACTCTTTCAGGAGCACCTCCATTACTTTTCCCACCACCGAGGTAAGGCTTACCGGCCTGTAGTTTGTCACTTCTTCCCAATCACCACTTTTGTAAAGAGGTACCACATCACCTCTTCTCTAGTCCTGTGGAACTTCTCCTGTCTCCAAGGATTTATTAAAAACATCCTTTAATGGCCCTTCAAGACACTCTCAGAGCTCTTTCAGTATCCTGAGATGTATGCCATCCAGGCCCATGGCCTTGTCCACTTTCAGTTTTGCAAGCTATTCTAACACATCATCTTCTGTGAATGGTGTGGTATCTACTCCATTCCCATTTGTATACTTGTCAATCCCCTCACTTGGTTTGCAGCTTGTCGTGCTGTGAGGGCTTGTGTGCATCAGTGATGCTGAGAGCTAAACTATCGGTAGTTTAACTACTGGCAGGGTCTCCCAAGATGGACAGGTCTCAGCTGAGATGCCAGACCAAGACAAACCACCCATCTGGGCAGCAGCAGAATGGGATAGTATTGACGGCGGAGGATCACATTTCTGTGACAACGGCAACAACACCAAACTTAAACTGCGCGGAAGAAAGGCCCAGCAATCTACTTCTGTATCTTGCCATGAAAACCCAGTGGATAGTTACAACAAAACAAATTGTGCTGTAGTGCTGGAAGATGAGACCCCCAGGTTGGAAGGCACTCAACTAGCTACTGGGGAAGAACTGAAGACTTTTCAGAGTAAAGCCAGCATTTATGATGTGGTTGGATCAAAGCCCTCGGAACGTCTGACTGCTGATGTAGCTGCGCATGAAATGAGAGTCAGAAGCTGTAAAGATGTTTATTGGAACATGGAACGTACGAAGCATGAACCAAGGGAAGTTGGAGGTGGTCAAGAATGAAATGGAACGTGTACAACTTGATCTGTTGGGTGTCAGCGAACTGAAATGGACTGGCATCGGGCACTTTGCATCAGATGATCACATGGTCTACTATGCTGGAAATGAAAGACAAAGAAGAAATGGTGTTGCATTTATAATAAAGAAGAAACTTGCAAGAACTGTAATGAAATACAATGCAGTCAGCGAACGCTTAATCTCTATTCGTCTACGAGGAATGCCTATCAACACAACTATAATTCAAGTATATGCCCCAACAACAGCTGCAGAAGAGAATGAAATTGAAGAGTTCTATGAACAAGTACAAGCTGAAATTGACAGAACATGCAAACAGGATATCCTGATAGTCATGGGTGATTGGAACGCAAAGGTTGGCAACAAAGAAGAAGACAAAGTAGTTGTAAAATATGGACTTGGCAACAGAAATGAAGCTGGAGAAAGACTGATAGAATTCTGCAAGACCAACGATCTATTCATCTCGAACACCTTCTTCCAGCAACCCAAGCGGTGACTGTCCACATGGACTTCACCCAATGGATTGTATAAAAATCAAATTGACTACATCTGTGGAAGTCAACGATGGAAAAGCTCTATAACATCAACAAAGACAAAACCTGGAGCTGACTGTGGTACAGATAATCAACTACTAGTATGCAAACTCAAGCTAAAGCTGAAAAAGAGCAAACCACTCATGAATGCAGCAAAATATGACCTTGAGAATATACCACTGGAATTTAAAGACTGCCTGCAAAATCGATTTGCTGCTTTAGATACAAATAACAAAGCTCCAGAAGAGTTATGGAATGACATCAAGAAGGTTGTGTTGGAAGAAAGCGAGAAGTCTCTACAAAAGGTAAAAAAGAAAAAACAGCCAAAATGGATGACGGAAGAAACTCTGAAAATTGCCCTAAAACGCAGAGAAGCTAAAGCCAGAGGAGAAAGACAGACAATCACAGAACCCAACAGAGATTTCCAACATGCAGCAAGACAGGACAAGGAAAAGTACTACAATGATGCATGCAAGGATATAGAAGCAGAAACTATTAGAGGAAGAACAAGATCAGCTTTCCTAAAGCTATGAGAGTTAAAGAAAAGGTTCCAGCCTCAAATTGGAATGTTACAAGATGCTCAAGGTTCTATGTTGAATGATGCTGAGAAGATCAAGAAAAGATGGAAGGAATATACAGAGTTTTTATATGATAAAGATCAAGTGGACCAACAGCGGTTTCAACCTGTACCTTATGATCTGGAACCATTGGTGATGAAAGAAGAAGTTGAAACAGCATTGAAAGCCTTATCAAAGAACAAAGCACCAGGCATTGATTGCATTCCCATAGAAGTATTACAGCAATCTGATGCAGCTGTTACCATACTTACAAGGCTCTGCCAAGAAATATGGAAGTCAGCATCATGGCCAACTGACTGGAAAAGATCTGTGTTTATACCAATACTAAAGAAAGGTGATCCAACTGACTGTGGACATTATCGCACAATCGCTCTGATCCCACATGCCAGCAAGATTCTACTGAAGATTATTCAAAAGAGACTACAATCATACCTGGAACAAGAACTACCTGAAGTGCAAGCAGGGTTCAGAAAAGGGCGAGGAACGAGAGACATCATTGCGGATGTGAGATGGATCCTTGAAAAGACTAAAGAATACCAAAAGGATATCTATTTGTGCTTTATCGACTATAGCAAAGCTTTTGACTGTGTAAACCATGAGAAACTCTGGGCCACATTAAGAAGCATGAGTATACCAGAACACCTGATCGTTCTCTTGCACAATCTGTACATTGATCAAGAAGCAACAGTTCGAACGGAACAAGGAGAAACAGAATAGTTTAAAATAAGCAAAGGTGTAAGACAAGGCTGCATACTTTCCCCCTACCTGTTTAATTTATATGCAGAACAAATCATCAGAGAAGCAGGATTGTATGAAGACAACAGAGGTGTGAAGATTGGTGGAAGACTGATCAACAACCTTCGCTATGCTGATGATACCACATTACTGGCTGAAAGTGAAGATGATCTGAAACATTTGCTTCTCACAATCAAAGAACATAGTCTCAAAATGGGCCTGTACCTTAATGTAAAGAAGACAAAGATCATGACAACTGGCATAATCAACAGGTTCATCGTCGAAGGAGAAGAAATTGAAATCGTGAATAACTTTAACCTACTTGGATCAACTATCAATAAAGAAGCAACAAGCAGTCAAGAAATCAAATGACGCATTGCTCTTGGCAGAATGGCTATGAAAGACCTAGATAAGATTCTCAAGAGCAGAGATGTCTCTCTCCATACAAAGATTCGACTTGTTCAAGCCATGGTATTTTCAATAACATCATATGGATGTGAAAGCTGGACAGTGAAAAAGATAGACAGGAAGAAAATTGATGCCTTTGAATTATGATGCTGGCGGCGAATACTGTGTATACCATGGACTGCCCGAAGAACAAACCAGTCTGTATTAGAGGAGATCAAACCTAAGCTTTCTTTAGAAGCTCAGATGACAAGACTTCGACTTTCATATTTTGGACACATCATGCGGAGAGAGAGATCATTAGAGAAAGACATCATGCTTGGCAAAATAGAAGGTCAACGCAAAAGAGGAAGGCCAGCAATGAGATGGATCGATACAATAACAGCAGCTTCAGGTACCAGTCTGTCAACAATGAGCTGCCTGACTGAAGACCGAACACAATTTAGGATAGCTATCCAGAGGGTCGCCATGAGTCGACTCCGACTCGACGGCACTTAACAACAACAACAGCTTGTCAATCACAGGTGGACCTTCTCCAGGATTTTCTTTAGTAAAAACAGAACAGAAGTATTTGTTTAGCATTTGCGCTTTTTTTAATGTCACTTTGCACAAATCCGTTCCCAGCACGTTTCAGTCCGGCAATTCCACTTCTGATTTTCCTCCTCTCCCGAATATACCTGAAAAAGGTTTTGTCGCCACATTTCACATCTTTAGCCTTCTTTTCTTCTGCTTTGGATTTTGCTATCCTTATTTTTCTTTTTGTCTCTTTTAGTTTTATTCAGTATTCTTTTTTGTATTCCTCTGTTTGCGAACCTCTGAATTTTGTGAAAGCTGTGTTTTTTGCTTTTATTTGTGCAGCCACTTCTTTGGAGAACCAAATAGGTTTCCTTTTCCTCTTGCTTTTATTTACTTTCCTTACATATGAGGAAATTAGACTTACCTGCTAATTGTTGCTCCTTAAGGAACTCTAGTCCAGTCCCGGAACCATAGAGTTTAGAACCTCCTCCAGCAGCTTTGGAGACTGAAAGATGTCATCGCTTTGATGTCACCAGTATAAATAGGCAAGGACTGCCCCTTCCCTTCAGTACCTATTGACAAAGCCAACTCAGCAGAGCCACAAATAAGTAGTTAAAAGAGTAATGCAATTAACAGACAAACTTATGAAAACCTATTAAAACGTATTAAAACTTTATACACAAAGCCGAAAGCTTTACCTTTCTGCCTGTTACGTTTTCTTTTTTTTTTTTTACCAAAAAAAGAAATCCGAGCTAAGCACTGCCGTAAGGTCACTCTTTGCCATACCGAAAAGCCCTATCCACCATCCCCCATATGAACTTCAGGCTGTGCACCCCTTGCAAACTCTGGGTGGGATCCGGGACTGCACTAGAGTTCCTTAAGGAACCACAATTAGCAGGTAAGTCTAATTTCCTCTTCCTTTGCGTCCCTCTAGTCCAGTCCCGGAACCATAGAGGATGTAACAGAGCAGTGAATATCAACGGGAGGGCCCTGCAAGCCCAGCCTGAAGTACCGCTGAGCCAAAACGCCCATCCTCCGTCGCCTGCACATCTAACCTATAGTGTTTCGCAAACGAATGCAATGACGACCAAGTCGCCGCCCGACAAATGTTCCCGACTGGTACCAAGCTGAATTCCACCCAGGATGCCGCCTGCGCCCTAGTCGAATGAGCTTGAAGACCCTGCGGAACCACCTTCCCCTTCAGAAGGTATGCCGACGCAATCGCCTCCTTCAACCAACGAGAAATAGATGACTTCGCCGCCGCCTCTCCTTTCCGCAGCCCCGCAAAGGACACAAACAACCTATCCGACTTGCGGAAGGACGTGGTCGATCGGAGGTATCTCTTAAGCACGCACCGAACATCCAGAAGACGCAGCCTGCCTCCCGACTGCGCCTTCATCTCATCCGAAAACACTGGAAGCGACACCACCTGATTCACATGAAACATCGACACCACCTTCGGCAAGAATGCTGGAACCGTACGCAAAACGACCTTGTGACTGAAGAAGGACAAATACAGCTCCCTACAGGATAAAGCCTGTAACTCCGAAATCCGTCTCGCGGAGCAAATTGCCACCAGAAAAACCGCCTTCAATGTCAGATCCTTCAGCGAGGCCCTGCCCAACGGTTCACACGGAGCCCCGCTTAATGCCTCCAACACCAAATTCAGATCCCACGGAGGCACAGGACTATGCCTCGGAGGCCACATGAGCAACACGGCCCGCAAGAATCGTCGAACATCGCTCTGAGCCCCTAGCAGCCGACCCTAGATTCTACCCCGGTAACAGGATATGGCTGCGAGCTGCACGCGGAAGGAACTAGCCGCCAGGCCCTTATCTACGCCTGCAGGAATGAAAGAACCTGAGACACCGAGACCCCCAAGGGCTGCAGATTCCGCTCCGCACACCAGGCCTCAAAAATATGCCACACACGAATGTATGCCAATGAGGTGGAACACCTTCTCGCCTTCAGCAAAGTCGAAATGACCGCCGCGGAATAGCCCTTCGCTGTCATTCTCGCCCACTCAAGAGCCATGCCATAAGCGAGAATCGACTCACCTGGGGCATGCGCAACAGCCCCTGAAGTAAGAGATCCGCCCGCTGGGGAAGCTTCCACGGCCTGTCCACTAGCAGGTGCACCAAATCCGCATACCACGGTCTCCTGGGCCAATCGGGCGCCACCAGAACCACCAGGCCGCGATGCCTTTCTATGTGCTGTACCACGCGGCCTATCAGAGCCCACGGCGGAAACACATAGAGTAGCCCCCCTTCCGGCCACTGCTGTGCCAACGCATCGAGCCCCTCCGACATCCATTTGCGCCGCCTGCTGAAGAACCGAGCTACCTTTGTGGACTCGAAGGTCGCCATCAGATCTATTCGCGGGATCCTCCAGCGCCTCACTAGCAGTGCAAATACGTCTGGGTGAAGGACCCACTCCCCCGGGTCCACTCTGTGACGACTGAGGAAATCCGCCTTGACGTTGTCCACTTCGGCCACATGCTGTGCCGATAGCCCACTCAGTTGGCGCTCGGCCCAACTCAACAGCTGACTCACCTCTTCTGCCAGAGCCACACTGCCTGTGCCATCTTGCCGACTGATGTATGCAATGGCCGCCGCATTGTCGGATAATACACGTACTGCTGCCTGATGCAAACACTCCTGAAACTCCCGAAGGGCCAACAGCACTGCTCTCATCTCCAACCTGTTGATGGACCACTCCTTTTCCTCCTGGGACCACTGTCCCTGGGCAAATCTTCCTTCGCAATGCGCCCCCCAACCGAGCAGACTTGCATCCGTCGTTACCAATCTCCAGGTGGGAGGCTCCAGAGGCACGCCTGCTGCCAAAGTCTCCGTCCTTAACCACCAGAGAAGCTCCCGACGCACCTCCGGAGGACAAACCAGTCGCTGAGACAACGAATCCCTCTGATGAGACCAACGCCTGAGCAAGGCGCCCTGCAACGGCCGCATATGAGCCCTGGCCCATGGTACCACCTCGATCGTGGCTGCCATCGTCCCAAGCAATTGCAGATACTGTCATGCCGTCGGCGCCCTTCGAGCCAGAAAACCCTTCACGAGCTTTTGCAACCCCTGCACTTGCTGGTCTGGGAGAAACACCGCCGCCTGCCCTGTTTTGAAACGCGCCCCCAAATACTCCAGGGACTGCGAAGGAACCAACTTGCTCTTTGCAAAATTGACCACTCAGCCTAGGCTCTACAACATTTGCACCACCCTGGAGGTGGTTGCAGCACTTTCGTCCCTTGAGTTTGCCCAAATCAGCCAATCGTCCAAGTACAGATGCACGAGCACCCATTCCTTGCAGAGCGCCGCCGCCGCCACCACCACCACCACCATGATCTTGGCGAACATCCGAGGCGCCGTTGCCAGACCGAAAGGCAGAGCTTGGAATTGAAAATGCCCCATCGGTACCGCAAAACAAAGAAACCGCTGATGCTCCTGCCGCACTGGGATATGCAGATACGCTTCCGTGAGGTCTAAAGACGTCAGAAATTCTCCCGCTCTGACCACCGTAATGACCGACCGTAACGTCTCCATCCGAAAGTGAGTGACCCGAAGACACTGATTCACCCTTTTCAAATCCAGAATAGGATGAATCATACCTTCTTTCTTTGGAACCAAAAAATAGATGGAGTATCGACCGCACCCGCATTGATCCGACGGAACGGGCACCACCGCCCTGAGCTGCAGCAGCCTGTGCAGCTTGTCTGAGACCGCTCGAACCTTGTGCGGTGCTCTGCAGGGAGATCGGACAAAGGACTCTAAGATGGGTCGATGGAGTTCTAGCGCATAACCCTCGCGAACGACCTCCAAGACCCACCGGTCTGACGTAATCCGGACACAGGCAGGGTAAAACTCCCGCAAACGTCCTCCCACCAGAACCACCGCTGCTTGAGTCCGCCTTATCTCATTGTGCCTTCTTAACTCCGGAGGACTGGTAGGCCACAAAACCCCTACCAGCTCCCCGGAAACCCCGAAATCCCTGAGCTCTCGCTGGAACCCTGCCCCGCTGAGGCTGCCAAAGCGTGAGGACTGAAACCTATGAAACTCTCTTGGTGCTCCTCGGGACCCGGCAGCCCCACGGGATTGCTTAGGCCTATCCTCCGGAAGACAGCCCCCTTTAGACTCACCAATATCCTTAACCAACTTTTCCAAATCTTTCCCAAACAACAGCTTCCCCCTGAACGGAAGCTTGCTGAGGCGAGCCTTAGACAAACCATCCGCCGACCAGTTACGCAACCAAAGATACCGGCGTGCAGCAACCACCGACGCCATGCTCTTAGCCAGACCCCGAATAAGGTCATAATGAATGTCCGCCAAATAGGCCATCCCGGACTCCAGCCTCACTACTTCCTCCAACTGCCCCTCCAAGGAGTCCCCTTGCAATCTTTGAGACCACCTCAAGCAGCCTCTCGCCATCCACACCCCCGCTATCGAGGCCTGCATCAATAGGGAACTAATATCAAAAACCTGTTTCAGCAATGTATCCAACTTCCTATCTTGCACATCCTTCAACGCAGCGGCACCCTCAACCGGAATAGTCATCTTCTTAGTCACTGCCGATACCGCTGCATCCACCTTTGGAGAGAGAAAAAGCTCTCTGTCCTGATCCGACAGCTGATAAAGGCGAGCTAAGGCCCTTGACCCTCTCAGGGCCCACTCTGGCCAATCCCATTCTTCCCGAATCATATTCCGAAAGATCCTATGAATGGAGAAAACTCTCTGAGACGTCCGAACCGCCTGCAACAGCGGATCCTCCAATGTCTCCTCCGTCTCTACTCCCCCCAAGGGCATGTTCAGTGTCTTAAGAGTCTCGGCAATCAAGGCTGGGAGTTCTTCACGCCGAAACACCCTGACTATTCTACTTTGCTGCTCCGAGTCAGGCAATTCCCCCCTCCTCTAACTCTTCCTCCAAGATCTCTGCCAGCTCCGCGTCCACGGACCCTAGGCTCTCCTCTCGCGGGGACGGGGATGGTCCTCCCCAGCTACTTTACTCTTCTTGACTGGGGCCCCTTCCTCCTGCGACCGGTCGCAAGACCCCTGCTGCATCCGGCCTAGCGACCCTTGCGACAGAATTGCCAAAGCGGGCTGCAGCAGGGCAAAAGCCTGCTGCATAAGGGAAAAGAAATTCAGCGGAATCACCAGAGCACTCCCTGCCTGTGACACTCCCAGAGACAGAGAAGCTCCTTCCCCCGAGGAAGGCCCCGCCACCGGCTCCGCGAGATCCAGAGCTGGAGGCAAAGCCCCCCCCCCCACTTCCAACGGAACGGGCCCCACACCTTCAGGGGACTCTTCTAGTGCCTTGTCCAGCACCGATGCCTCCAGGGTGCAGCCTGCACACACACCTGAGTCCAGCACCGCTCCGCGGCGCATGCCACACACCAAGCACCGCGGCTTCGCGGGCATGCTATCCCTCTAGCCAGCCTACCCCCAAAACAAACCAGCCATGGTACCAGGCCAACCGAGGGATATGTAAATCTGAATGGAATTTCCCCTTCTCCTCCCAGAAGGGGAAAGACAGGCACTGGGCGCTCTATGAACCTGTTTTGTTTTTGGGGGTTTTTTGCAAGCAAATCTGAAATAGCCTCTCACACAGAGGCAAGGTCTGGGAGTCCCGAACTAAAACGAAGCTCTGACAAGGTGCTACAGCTCGGATTAGCAAGCGCTGTTGAAAACTCGGTATCCAAAATGGCCGCCGCCGCCGCCACATTTCCCACGCGGCCGACCTAACTGCTTCAAAATCGAGACCGGCACCTCCTGCGGCCTACGATGCTCTCTCCCTTACCAGAGGCAGCGGAAAAAAATGCGGCTAACCGCTTTCCCAGACTCACTGCACAGCTCTCCCTCGATAGTGTTGTGAGCCGGCACACCAGCACCGGAGCACAGCCGAATCGCAGCTTCAGCTCCGGCGCTATGAAACACCTCGGGCTCCTAGGCTCTTCTTCCCTCGAGGTGAGTTTCAGCGCTGCTGCCAGGTCTACCACCTACTCCTCACCCTTTGTCACGGGTTCGGGAGTAGGGAGGCTAAGAGCTCATGTACCACTCCCTACTGCTCGTTATAGAGACGGGGAAATGATCAGGGAAAAGAGAAAGGGAGGAAAGAGAGAGGGGGGGAGGGGAGGGGGGAAAAAGGCAGCCAGCCAGAGCAATCACTCGGAACACCTTCCAGCAGCAGCACTTCCCCTACAAAAGGAACACAACAAAAAAACCCATCACTACTAACTATAATTAAATGTAAAGGTACAGTCTAAAATGCTAGCTCTGCTTATTTGTGCCACCTGAGCCCAGTCCCAGGCTCAGAACCTCCTAGCTGCTTGGAGACTGAAAGTACTGAAGGAAAGGAGCAGTCCTTGCCTATTTATACTGGTGACATCAAAGCGATGACATCTTTCAGTCTCCAAAGCTGCTGGAAGAGGTTCTAAACTCTATGGTTCAGGGACTGGACTAGAGGGACGCAAAGGAAGTATCTATTGACCTTTTCTATTGCCCTCGTTTAGTTTAGTCCACTGCAATTCCACTTCCCTTATCCCCTCCCATCCTGCCAATTCCTCCTTCAGGCACTTGGCCATTTTACTGAAGTCAGTGTTTTTGAAGTCTAGGACTTTGAGCTTGCTGTGATTGGACTCTGCCTTGACTTTTATCTCAAACCACACCATGTGGTGATCACTGCTGCTCATATGGGCACCTATCTGGATATTTGGCATGCTATCTCTGTTGGTGAGTACGAAATCCAGCATCAAGCTTTCCCTGGTTGGTTCCATCACCATTTGTCTAAGTAATGCATCTTGGAAGGCATCCACAATTTTTTTACTTCCTTTCAGTTTTGCAGAAGGAATACTCCAATCCACATCGGGTAGATTAAAGTCACCCAATATGATCACTTCCCCTTTCATGGCTATCTTTGCAATATCAATAATCAATTCTCTATCCATTTCGTCGGTTTGAGTTGGAGGCCTGTAGACCACACCAGTATGAATGACAGTGCCATCTCCTCTTTCCAACACAATCCACAGAGCTGCTTGTTTCCCCCCCACGATCCCTGCATTTCAGCAACTTTAATATTGCTTTTGACATATAGGACTACTCCTCCTCCTTTTCTACCCTCTCTATCTCTTCTAAATAGATTATAGCCAGCTATGGCTATATCCCATTCATGTGACTCATTAAACCACGTTTCTGTAATGGCCACAATGTCCAAGTCCATTTCCACCATTAGGGCTTCCAGGTCAGGAACCTTGTTGTCTAGACTTCGAGCATTTGTGCTCATGGTTTTCCAGCATTTGTTGACTGACTTGTCTGTATTTTGCATGGATTTTGTTTTACATGCCTCTTCCCACTTGGCGTTGATGTGTGGGTTAATACTGTGGCTGTTTCCAATGTTATTATGTTTTTGCTGGGAGTGACGTCCTGAACTTGTTCTCTTCCATCCGTCACTCCCTTTCCCTAGTTTAAATGCCTGGCCACATAATGCCTGAATTTTTCATTTATGATCCTTTTCCCTGCAGCAGAGAGATGTAGTCCATCAACACAGTATAGCCTCTTGTTGTTCCATCTATTTCCCCAGTCGCCTTTATATCTAAATCTTTCATGTTTGCACCAGATTTGGAGCCATGTATTAAAGTTGATTATGTGATGTAGCCTTTCTGCCCCCTTACCAAGAACAGGTAGAACTTCTGAAAATGCTATAGTGTTAGCAAAATCAAACAGGGCCTCTACTTTCAGTCTGCCTGGCACGAGACTGCATCTGCGGGCACGTAGAGGCCACAGGGACTGAATTTTCATACCAGAAAGACTAGGCCTTTGCAGAAAGGAAAAGAATTCCAGGGAGAACAATCCAAATTCTGGAATCTCTCTTCTCGGAAAAGGCTCCCTAAAACCAGGGGGCATAGCCACCACAGACCCCCTAGATGATGAAGAACAGATCACAGCACATCCACCGGAACCTCCAGCCAGCTCAGTATCCTTACCCTTAGTGCCATCCTGAACCTCCTGCCCTGAGGCAGGTAAAGGCAGACTAACTGCATTCCCCAGCTGAGAGAAGGAAAGCATACCCTCCAGAGGCAACTCAGAAGCTGCCATACAGGAAAGGCAGAGTCCAGAATGCAAGGATGAGACTCCTCACTTGCCACAGGTCAAACAACGTTTCCTGGAAGAAGATATGGAGAGTTAAGGTAAGTATCATAACAGGGCGCACTAAAGATATTTCAGCCCATAAACGTGTGTTAACTGTGCTTTTACGTAACTCCTGTTAAAGGCAATAGGGAAGGCAGGTATGGTGGAGCCGTTTGGGTGGAACGTGCTTTAGGACCGCACTACCACCAGGTACACAATAGGCAAAAACGTTACTAATGTGTGCAGAAAATAGCAGGAAATGCACACACAGTGCCAACAATTGCTAATAGTCCACCCCAAATTGCGTCCCTCAGAGGTGGAACCGGGAGCCCCTAAAAAGGACAATGACAAGGTCAAACTTTGGCACTCACCCCCTGAGAGCCCCATGTTTAGGATCTGTGCCTGGCTCACCTCTACTCCCCTGAAATTGCTTCACTGGCTGGTTTTATTTTTACAGCACTGTGTGGAAGGTGACTGGCAGACAGATCCCTCTGAGAGCCTTCTGCAATCTTCGGGAGACAGCAGGGAGCATAGAGAAGGAGGGAGGGTGCACTGAGGTTGTGTGAGGCTGCTGTACTCTTCCAAATCCTTCCAATTTGTGGCTTCTCAACAGGTTCTTATCATGATAAGGGTGTAGAGCTGAACCAATTTTCCCTCCTCCTATGGCTACCAAAAAGACTGCAGTCTAGTGGAGCCTCCCACATCGTGCTCGAGTGACAGAGTCACCTTTCTGTACTCAAGGTGGTCATTCACAAGTGTTTAGTCAATCTCTTATCCTCTCAATCTTCAGATTTTCTACAAGAGGAGAAAATCCATCCATCATCTGCTGGAGACAAAGAAATACTGAAGAGACCTCTGGTGGTTGAGACGAATAGAGGGATAGGAGTGATGTAATTGAAACCTGGGTTTTTCATTGATTTTTTGTCTCCACCAATCTGCTGGTAGGGGAACACAACCCACTTGTCTGGACTGGTCTAGCAGGACGATATGGAATAATGGTATTTTCTATTCTTCTTTTTTTTCCTGATACCGTATCTTACTTTGATGCATTTTGGGATAGGGAAAGAGGGGGGACAATCATGCATTAAGAGGGAGGGAGAGAGGAATGACTTGCTTCAGCTCTAGCTAATTCCATAGAAAGGTTCATATTTTTTTACCCTTCTCATGATATCACAGAAGACCAGGGAGCTAGAATCAATGCTTCTCTCTATTGTAAATCCTCCAAAGAGCTGATGGTATGGAGGAAGCCAAGTTTCCAGCACACAGAAACTTAATTTCCAAGATTTATGGAAGATCAAGTGTAAAAAGATTGAAAAGCACAGGAACTGAGACTGATCCTTGGGAGACAACTGTCTCATGCCTCGAAACTGGCAGCATTTCGCTGTTTCAGCTGCATCAGGAGGCTCGTATCTAGACACTTTGCTATCATTCTGTGTCTAGTCCTAAGTACGTGCCTCTTTTGTTTATGCCATGTGTTGAAGTATTTGTCTAGCTAATTCCATTTTGTTTTGTTTGTTTTATCATCCCCGTTTTTGTCTAGATAATAGCCTCCTGATGCAGCTGAAACAGTGAAATGCTGCCAGTGTCAAGGCATGATATTGGGAAGCTGAGATCTTCACTGGTCACATTAAAGATAAGCGACCTTAGTGTTATTGCACTATTTTAATGTGGTTTTTGTGGCAACTGATGCGCTAGAACTGCCTGTAGACAATCAATTACAGAGTCTGTGAAGTGCAGTAATATTCCTGTACTGTTTTGCAGCTAACGCCCAACATCCATTGTGTTATGTCAATAGTTTTGAATTAGCTATATTTTGGATGGTATTTTTTGTTTTGAGTTTGATAATCTGTTGGTGGGCATTGAACATTTGTGCTTCTCTACCCCTGATTTCCAGCCTTGCTGCAAGAATTAGAGAAGGATCTGTCTCTGATCTAAAGGGAAGACACTTTGAAGAAGAGAGGCTAGTTTTATAGTCCCTCGGTTCTGGCCGTTACACTGTCATCTTAAGATAGAGAGGGGCTGAGACAGATCCTGATCATACTTTGGAGGAGGTACCTTAAATTACTTTTACTAAATCAATGACCATGTCTGATCAAAATGCAAATAACACAGTCCTTACCTATGGAGGTCAGGATCTCATAGTTCTCCTTCATCACCTCCCTGTGAAGTTCCTTCTGCTCTTCATTTAAATATTCCCATTCCTCCAGGGAGAAAGAGACAGCTATATCTTCAAATTTAATTGGAACCTGAAATACAAACCAACAAAATATATACAATGTTTTCTTTATCACCACTATCAGGAGACTTCCCAGCACTGCGGTTTAGCGGGGCAGGGGGAGAGCTTTTGAGGTGTATAGAAGTCACATTCACTTAAAACACAGTCCCGGAACAGGGTTGAGATCTCTCAGTCCTGGAGCATGGTTGTATACTTCAGGAGACCTCCCTAGGCTGGGGCTCAGCAGGTGTGAGTGAGTTTTCTGGATTTATATAATTCATTAATATAACACAGTCCTGACCAGTTTTGTAGCAACTGTAAACCAGTTATACAGTACGATCGAAAAGTCTCTCCGCACTGAGCAGCAAAATGAAAGGAAAGGCAAACCTACCCTGATGCCCTCAAGCTATAGCATTTTCCTTCTGCAGTGGTTGCCAACCAAGCGCTACTGCCCCTAAGCACCTCCGACATCGCTGATCTCCTCTGCACCTTCCTGTAAGTCACAGCGGATCCCGGACAAAGTGGCAAACTCTTCCATCAAAATTATGTATGGCTGAGCTGCTCCGGTTCTGAGGGAAGGTACACTGCTGCAGGTCACCCGAAGTTACCACTGCTCTGGGTGACCCGCGGCAGTGTACCTTCCCTCAGTACCAGAGCAGCTCAGCTATACACAGTCACAGCAGAGCTGCTCTGGTTTTGGCGGGAGATTTTGCCGTGTTGTCCCAGGACCCACGGTGGCTGACAGGAAGGCACAGGGGAGATCAACGATGTCGGAGGTGCTCAGGGGGAACAGCACTTGGTCAGTAACCACTGCAGAGGGAAAATGCTGCAGCTTGGGGGCATTTCCACACAATCGGGGTAGGTTTGCCTTTCCTTTCATTTTGCTGCTCAGTGCCGAGAGATTTTTCGATCGCACTGTACATAGAACCTAGGACAGAAAATATCCTTTTCTAGGGTTCACTATCTTCCCTGCTTCCCTCAGGAGGGTCCCAAAATGCCTTTCCTCGGCCCTCGATCTGCTCTAGGGCCCAGACTCTGCACTGTTCCAGGTTAGAAAGCTGCAGCAGTGTTTGCAGAGAGAGGGCAGGAAGTTGGGGACAATGACCTACCTGAGTAGTAGCTCCTGCAGGCATTTTCCTCTCTGCTTTTGCTGACTGGATTAGCAAATGAATTAGGAGCTCTTTCTCTGACTATCGGAGAGGATGGGGGGGGGGGGTTCCTTTTTGCAGAGCTCAAGGAGTATTACAAAAGCAGAAGGAGGGGAAGAAGGGCAGACCCTCAGATTTGAGGCTGAAGATTTATGGTAAATCTGCAAATTAAAGGAAGAAAGCAGAAAAGACTCCCTATGTCTCTCTCAGGCACCAGGCAATTCCTTTTTCTGCTGGGCAATGACTGATGACATCACAAAGGGGAGGGCGGAGCACCACACAGGGGCCAGAGCTGGAGCTGGTGCTGTGGGGAAGGGTAGGAGAATGTTTCCAGGGATTTTTACTCAGCAGGTAGGAGACTGGCAGGAGTGGGCAGCAAGGGAGGCAATGCCAGGCTGCATGGGGCAAGCAGAAGAAGAGATGAGCCTGGCACTGCTTAATCCTGTTCCTGGGCTCCAGAAAAGAAAGCTCTGCTCTTTATCCCCTGCAACCACATGAGAGTAACTAGGAATGAGAGACTCGTTACTGCCCAGGATGCAAAATTCTTTTGCCGCGTTATGATTTAGCACAGTGAGTTCTCCTGTAACAGATCCTGATGTTCTGGATAATGCTGTATTGCAGCTCCTTCCTGTTCTATTATACCTGACAATCCAGGAGGAGTAGGGGGAGGTGGGTGGGGAGGGTGAATTAAGAAGCATATTGTGTGCTTTACAGGACATGTTGCTCTCGGAGGGTGAATTCAAGGGGAGAGAGGCTGGAATGAAAAACAATGAACAAACAAACCCTTTTTCATAGAAGGGGAAGCTGTAAAACTAGAGGGCATACAATGAAGCTGCAAGGCGGTAACCTTAAAAGCAACATCAGGAAATACATTTTCACTGAAAAGGTGGTGGATGCATGGAATGCCCCCCGCTGGAGGTGGTGAGGGCAAATATAGTGACAGAATTCCAAATGGCATGGGACGGACACAGTGGATCCCTTTATAGCAACAGGATGAAATCAAAGCAAACTTAAATATCTTTGAAAAGAGGGGGGCTGGCTTGAATGGAGCTGGTTTTTATCTACTGTCATATGCTATGTTACTATGTAATGTATGCGACTATGTAAAATGAGTATTTTTGTTGGAACAGTGAAGTATTAAGTCAGCATCTTCATGTGTTCTACTACTACTATTTATCATTTATATAGTGTAATGAAGCGCACGCAGCAGTGCAGTGTAAGCTCTGAGGACTGTAAGCTCTGAGGAGCAGTGCAGTGCAGTCCCCGCTCCTCAGAGCTTACAGTCTAATCAAGACAGATCACACAACAACAACAGGGGACTAGGGTAATTCAAGGAGGAATGACAAGATGGTGTTAGGTGATAAACAGGAGAATAAGGTGCCACTCTATCTACAATGAGCCACCTGACTGAACACCGAACATAGTTTAGGACAACTATCCAGAGGGTTGCCTGAGTTGACACCGAGCTCGATGGCACTTAACAACAACAACAACAACTTGGATAATTGCTGCTTCCTAAATATTTAGATTTCAAGCTCTGACAGGTAGGTTATTCTATGAAGAAGATGCAAGCACAGAAAAGACGTGCAGCCACACAGAGCTTTGGTGTAGCCCTTAGGTGTGGCACATAGGCAAGAGCGGTCTCTCTCTCAACCTTTTATCTAAAACACCATCTGCCTCTACTGAACAGCTACACTCAGACAATTTATTTAACAATGTATTTATTTAACGATTTTTATATACCATCTTTCTACAAGTCAAGACGGTTTACATGGAAAAAATTAGCAGTATGTTTCAACTGTTTACATAGAACAAGATAACGATGAATACATATGGTAACGAGAAGAACTATATACAAAGATCAAAGATCAACTATTTACATATGAATTTGCAATAAGGCATATGGTTGTGTTAGGGAAATTGAGTTTTGCAGAGGGATAGGGAGGAGGGTGTAAAGGTTATGATCTAAGGTGGAAGGGAAAAGTGTTCAAGGAAGAGATGGGTTTTCAACTTTTTTCGGAACTCAGAGTGGTTTGAACAGTTCCGAAGTTCGTGAGGAAGGGAATTCCATAAGGATGGAGCATAGAGGGAGAAGGCCTTGTTACTTGTCGATTGTTTAGAGTGTCTCTTGTTTATAGGGATGGTCAGTAAGTTTTTTGTAATGGTGCGGCGTGATCTTGTGCTGTTGGAGGAGAGGAGGAGAGGGGAGAGGCATGGAGCTGACTCATTAGAGATGATTTTATGTATAAGCGTGAGGACCTTGAATTGAACTCTGTATTGGATGGGGAGCCAGTGGAGATCATAGAGGATAGGTGTGATGTGGGAACGTCTAGGGTTGTTAGTTATGAGCCGTGCTATCGTGTTCTGGGCAAGTTGGAGCGGTTGAATAGAGTTCTTGGGGAGGCCATGATAGATATTGTTACAGTAATCAAGAAAAGGGATTGTGAGGGCCTGGCAGACAGTACAAAAGGAGTTAGGGCTCAGGAGGGGTTTGAGGTTGCAGACACTGTTCCCTCTAAGCTGTGCGTGTGTGCGCGCGCACACACCTTGCCGAGTGAGCGCACATACTTTACAACAGAGCGCACAAAAATTACGGTTCTGATTCTGATAGAAACAACACAGACGTCCTTAAAATTGAAAGTTGTTGTGTATTTACAGTTTTCACAAGTTCTACAATATTTTCTAGTGCAATCAATGTGGTGTACATACTGTATTCTGACGTATAGTCAAATTTTAAAGTATATAACGCCAAGTGTCGTTATGTGGCACACAAAAATGTAACCTTCCTTCAAAAGCTGCACAGCTGATATTTTATGCGCACACAGCCTACAGAAATTAGAGGGAACATTGGTTGCGGAGGGTACGGATCTTTGCGTATATTATATTTGTTGTTCTCTTTATTTGGTCAGTGAGGGAAAGGTTCTGATCCAGGATAATACCAAGATATTTCACTTGGTTTTTTATAGTAAGTGTGAGATCACCAATAGTGAGAGTGGGAGGTGGGGTGTATGTAGGATTGGAAAATACCTGGAGAACCTCAGTTTTGGATTGGTTGATTAAGAGGTTATGTTGGGAGAGCCAAGATTTTAGATTAGTTAGGCATTTACTCAGTTTAGAAAAGTCAGGGTTAGAAAGGTTAAAAGGAGTGAAGCACATCATGTCGTCTTCATATAGCTGATACTGAATGTCGTAGCTTTGGAAGATCTTGCAGACAGGTTGGAGGAAGATGTTAAATAGTAGAGCAGAAAGGCTGGATCCTTGGGGGACACCTTGTTTTAGGATGAATGGGAAGGAGGTATCGTTTCCAATACGAACCTGTTGGGTTCTGTTATCTAGGTAGGAACGGAACCAATTCAGGGTTGTGCCTCTAAGTCCTATTTCGTGAAGTCTGCTTAGGAGTTGATGGTGAGGGAGGGAGTCGAAAGCAGCTGATAAGTCAAGGAATATAAGAAGACATCCTTGAGAGGGGTTCTGTGTGTGGAGGTATAAGGAATCAAGTAGGGAGGTAAGAAGGGTTTCGACTCCATGATTCTTTTTGAAACCATGTTGGAATAAGTCAAGGGGGGAGTGTTCATCAATATAGTTCTGAAGTTGAGTTTGGACCAGCTTCTCAGTTATTTTAGCCATGCTTGATGGTCATATCCCTAGATGTGATCCTCAGACTTGAGCTAAAGCAAAAGTTCCATACATTCCTTAACCCCTTTCAAGCCAAAGTCTTGCTTGATCTCCACGGTACAAAAACACTTATTTCCTATAACAAGATCTATCCCTGGAGATTGCAACTGACCTGCATACATAAACCACTGGATTATTCGGATCTTAGAAACTGTTACCTCTCTCCCACCCACTCATAGTACAGCACTCTGGTATACTTAACAGGATAATTTGCTACTATGTTACTGTGTAACTCTTAATACTATGACTGCTTTATACCACTCTGTTAAATCAAAATCTCGATTGGAACTGTCACACTGTATTTACTCCATGCTACTCTGTTTATATGTCTTTGCCTACAACTGTTGCACTGTGATTATGCTGATCCCTTATCCCAAGCAATCTTGAACCAGTCTCTAACCTTCTTACAATCTCTACCAGGATCATCCTCCCCTAAGCAACACTACTTGCTCACTTTCTATCACCCTCCACCCCACTAGCTAATCCTGCATAAACAGCTCATACAGGTCTCAATACTCTCTCCCAATCCTCTCCTTGTTTCCCCTGCTCCACTCTCCCCCTCTAACACTTTACCAATTACTTATCTGCCTGCTGGCAAATTAAACATATACCCCCACATATCCCCTTCACGACAACACCAAAATGAAGCCCACCTACAAAGCGTTATTAGCCCTCTACTTTATAACAGCTCTCTTAGCCACATTGAGCATACTACAAACTCACCAGGCTATCCCACTCACTCCTTTCATCCATATCCAACCCTACACTTTCTACAACCAATGTACAATATTCAACAGCCACGGAACCAAATCTGACTCTCATGCGCACAGAAACAAGCAACAACACAGAATGATTCACATTAACACTACCTGCACCACCCAACCACAAACAAAATTTGAATCATTCATCACCATAAGCGGCCAACTGCTGAATGCACACTCCATAAGAAATAAGATTCCATTAATCAGAGTTATCCTCATGGACGAATCTCCTGGCTTTCTTTGTATTATAGAGACTTGGCTCACTAACCATGACTCCGTCCTATTAAACCAACTAAACACTGTTGATTATTATTGTTTATTCAACTGTCCCAGGGAATCCAGAAGAGATGGTGGAGTGCTCATACTCACAAAACAATACCTCAAACTCTCCACCAGTCTTTGCACAAATTGTGATGGCATAGATGTGATACAAATTGAAAATAAAAACTTAACGATATGCCTCCTATAAAGACTGCATATCAATAACCACCTTAATCTCCCAAGCATACTGGAATCTGCATGTACATCTCCTACGAAGAAACCTCATATCTTTCTTGGAGATTTCAACTTAGCCACCCTCACTACTCAACAATCTACAGATTTTATTGATTTTATAAAAGACATGGGCTTTCATCAAATAGTAAAACAACCTACCCATACAATAGGAAACACTCTAGATTTGATATTCGTCGCCTGATCACTAGTCTTACACCCTGAATTCACTTATCCTTCCGCTATTCAAGTCCCTTGGTCAGACCACTACATCTTAAGAACAAGCCTCCCAATTTCCTTTTCTTCAAAATAAATCTCTTACTCAGCCTATCAAAAACCACACTTTAAATAATTCAACAAAGATGCCTTCCTAGCAGATGTCATTGCAAAACTCATCGCCCCTATACAGAAACTCGATGACTCTATAAAAAACTGGACTGGTACAATTAACCTAGCAGCAATTTCAAACTACTCCAGCATAAGAGCCTTCACAAAACCAACTGAACAATGGTACACTCCCGACTTACGTAACCTGAAAAGGACACTTCACAAGCTTGAGAAGAAATTGAGGTCCTCTAAAATCCAAGAAAATAAGGATCTTTATAACTCAACGTTAAATAGCTATAAGGAGACAACTCAAAATGCTAAGAGAAAACACCACTCTTCCATATTAAATAAGGCTATCAATCGGCCTAGGGAACTTTTCAAAATAGTAAAGACCCTAGCCAAGTCCTACACAAACCCTTTCAATAACACCCCCATCAAACCTCAGGCCATAGCAGACTACTTAGCATCTAAACTAAACGAAAAAACAACCTCTCCTTGCTCATCTATAACAACCCTCAAACACACACAAATAAATGGTCAATATTCTATCCCATAAAGGAAAAAGAGCTACTGGAAACTATAACTAAAATCAATACTACTACATCACACCTTGATCCATGTCCAGTCTCCTGGATAAAGGCAACCAAAGCTGAACTAGCACCTGTACTACTCAACATCATCAACTACTCCCTTTCCCAAGGATTTATGCCAAACTCACTCAAATTATCCATCATTCGTCCCTTACTTAAAAGCGTATCACTCAACAAGGATGACCCTTCCTCATACCGACCAATTGCGAGCATTCCGTTCCTAGCAAAAATAATCGAAAAAGTAGTCCAGTTAGAGTTACAAGACTTCATTGATCTTAACGCACTGCTTGATCCCCCACCAATATGGTTTCCGTCCCTAGCATGGCATGGAAACACTCCTCTTAGGGGCATGTTTACTAAACACCGTTGCTGTGCGGGTTCCTGTTAGTGTGCTGGTGCCATATAAGGAGTGGGCGGGTCAGGCAGAAAAAAGAAAAAAACCGGACCGTACTTGTGCGCGTCGTACAAATGTGCGGGGCCCAGATTAGCGCGTGGGAAGGCTAAGTGGGGCGCTGCTGGGCATATAGAAGAACACAGCTGTAGCACAACGGTGAAGACAAAAACCAATGGTGCAGGGGCCACAGGTTCAATCCCCCAGTGCGCACAACCAAAAAAGGCAGGGTGAGGCATGAATAGTAATGGTTAAAAAATCTTTTTAGGAGGCATACCACATTTGGGCGGCTGTAGGTGTTGCGCTGTTACGTTTGTGCGGCAGTAATTAATATTTTGCGGCATCAGGCTTTGCGCTGTAAAATCTGTGCTGCATTAGGCGGCGCACTGTACGTTGCCTGCGGTTTGTGCGGTATTGGGCTGTGCGCTGTACATCTTTTGCGTTTTGGGCGGCATTAGGTGGTGCTCTGTTAGTTGTGGACGGCATAAGGCGGTGCACAAATGTCCATACACAGGAACCAAGACGTAGCACAATGGTGAAGACACTAACCAATGGTGCAGGGGCCACGGGTGCAATCCAAAAAGGCTGGCTGAGGCATGAATGGTAATGGTTAACAGTAAAGTTTTTGGAGGCACACTAATTTTGGGCGGCTCTAGGCGTCGCGCTTTAACGTTTGGGCGGCAGCAACTAATTTTGAGCGTCATTATGCGTTTCGCTGGCAGATGTGGGGGGCATGAGGCGATGCGCTGGAAATGTGGGCGTCATCAGTCCGTGCGCTGTTTCTCTTGTGCGGGTCTGGCAGCAGTAGGCATCGCGCTGTTAGTTGTGAACGGCATAAGGCGGTGCGCAAATATCCATACACAGGAACCAAGCTGTAGCACAATGGTGAAGACACTAACCAATGGTGCAGGGGCTTCAGGTTAAATCCCCCAGTGTGTGCAATCCAAAAAGGCTGGCTGAGGCATGAATAGTAATGGTTTAAAAATATTTTTAGGAGGCATACCACATTTGGGCGACTGTAGGTGTTGCACTGTTACGTTTGTGCGCCAGTAATTAATATTTTGCGCCATTATGCATTGCGCTGTAAAATCTGTGGTGCATTAGGCGGCGCGCTGTACGTCGCCTGCGTTTCGTGCGGCATTAGGCTGTGCGCTGTACATCTTTTGCGTTTTGGGCGGCATTAGGTGGTGCTCTGTTATTTGTGAATGGCATAAGGCGGTGCGCAAATGTCCATACACAGGAACCGAGCCGTAGCACAATGGTGAAGACACTAACCAATGGTGCAGGGGCTACAGGTTCAATCCCCCAGTGTGTGCAATCCAAAAAGGCTGGCTGAGGCATGAATAGTAATGGTTTAAAAATATTTTTAGGAGGCATACCACATTTGGGCGACTGTAGGTGTTGCGCTGTTACGTTTGTGCGCCAGTAATTAATATTTTGCGCCATTATGCATTGCGCTGTAAAATCTGTGGTGCATTAGGCGGCACGCTGTACGTCGCCTGCGTTTCGTGCGGCATTAGGCTGTGCGCTGTACATCTTTTGCGTTTTGGGCGGCATTAGGTGGTGCTCTGTTATTTGTGGACGGCATAAGGCAGTGCACAAATGTCCATACACAGGAACCAAGCTGTAGCACAATGGTGAAGACACTAACCAATGATGCAGGGGCTACAGGTTCAATCCCCCAGTGTGTGCAATCCCAAAAGGCTGGCTGAGGCATGAATAGTAATGCTTAACAATAAAGTTTATTGAGGCACACTAATTTTGGGCGGCTCTAGGCGTCGCGCTTTAACGTTTGGGCGGCAGTAACTAATTTTGAGCATCATTATGCGTTTCGCTGGCAGATGTGGGGGGCATGAGGCGATGCGCTGGAAATGTGGGCGGCATCAGTCCGCACACTGTTTCTCTTGTGCGGGTCTGGCAGCAGTAGGCGTCGTGCTGTTAGTTGTGAACGGCATAAGGTGGTGCACAAATGTCCATACACAGGAACCGAGCCGTAGCACAATGATGAAGACACCAACCAATGGTGCAGGTGCCATGGTTTCAATCCCCCAGTGTGCACAAGGATAAAGGCTGGTTGAGGCATGAACCATAATGGATAAATGTGCAATAGGAGGTAGATTAGTTTACTGCGTCGCACTGTTCTTTTGGGCGGCGCACAGTTATTTTGCGCTGCATAAGGCGGCACACTGATGTCCACACACAGGAACAGAGCCACAGCACAATGGTGAAGACACTGACCAATAGTGCAGGGAGCAGGTCTCCAATCACCCACAGTGTTCGTCCACACTGAGGCATTATTTTAGGGGGTCATAGAACGAATGTTCAGCATAAGGCAGTGCGCTGATGGGCATGAGGTGGTGCAAAATATCTTTTTGGAGGCACTGTAATAGTAGCTGGCAGAAGTGGCGCGTTGATGGGTACGCACAGGAACAGACCCACAGCACAATGATGATGACACTGACCAATGGTGCATCGATCAGGGGTTGAATACACAGCTGTGCAGAAATAGAAAAGGCTGGGCGATGCATCATCTGTCTTAGGTAATATTGCCAGAGGAGGCACATGAAGTTATTGCCCACATAATATTTTAGAGGCAAAAGGCGCTGCGCTGATATCTAAGCAAACAAACAGAGCCACAGCAGAAGGGTTAACACACTCCCCAATGGTGCTGGCATCATGGGTTCAATCCCCCACTGTGTCCAATGAATAAGGCTGGTTGAGCCATCACCTGTCATGATGAATAGTGAGCTAGGAGCCATGTTATATTTTATTGTTTTTACTACTGCTAGCAAATGAACTATGGAAGCACTGTAATAGCAGGTAATGCATAAGGCGCCCATCAAGGTACCTCAGAGGTCAAATTATAACGTGCACTGTCCACCAACGAAACCCACAATGTTGTGTATAGGGTGCGTATTGTTTGCCGTATGAGGCAGGGCATGGACCAAACACAGTCAGTGCTGGCACCATTGTGTATTGTAACGCATGGAAATCCAAAGTAGGTGAGCAGACATGCAAGATGGAACAGCAGTGTAGCAGAATGGTCAGGGCACTGACTGACCGTGAAGGGGTCATGTTTCGAAATGAGCAGTGACTAAGCCTGGCTTACCTACATCTGTGTACAGCATGCAATTGGACAGCAATCTGTGATGCCAGCTAAACACAAGCCCACCCCAGTGCTCAGGAGTATTTCACCTTTTAGGGTGTCACAGAATGCACATCATAAACAACCATGTCAGTCAAGGCGAGTTCACATGTAACCCAAACACTGCACAGAGCTGAAAGGAAACATAAAGCAGAACGAAAAGAACCACAGAGATCACATGTGCTGTAGTACAAAAATGACATTCAGGCCATGTGGCATCTACAGAAATGCACACACAAATTGGGGCTAGCTGTAGCTATGTACAGAGTGATGGTAATGTACCATGCTATCATGATAGTGTGCGACAGAGGATGTGAAGATGTGTCCAGCAGATGAGACTGAAATAGCAGGACAGGTGAAATCTCATGATGATAGTGGACTAGCGGTGCTATGCAGAGCACACACACGAGAGGCAACCATGGAGAGATGAAATGCAGGAAGGTGTAGGAGTGCAGGATGGGTTGTAGCAGCATGCACATCAGGGTAGGATGACACAAGAGCTGGCAGACAGAAGATGGACAGAACCATGGGTCACAACTCAGATGAGGGTACAATGTGCTCACAGCACAAACCTGCCAACATATGACCGTCAAAGAAATGGAAACGACATCTGCAGGACAAGCATACACATCCAAGAGAACAGAGACGAATCACACCGATGACCACTCCCACAAATCAAAAAGCAACCAACGGTAGGACAGAACAACAACCTCCATGTCATAGCAAAGGCTGCATTCACAAATAGTCCAGGCCCCCACACAACACGCATGCTGGTTGTAAGGACAGGCAAACCCACAGGAGAAAGCATGAACAAATGCACCTGGTGATCTGCTGTGTACAGATCACATCACAGTCTGTATCTGGTACCAGGGACACATGCACACACACACAATGATATGTTATGCAGTGGATACAGCATGCAAAAGGTACAGACCACATCACCCCAATCGTGAAAGACCCACACATACTCCTACTCGAAGCACGGACTAAATGCAAAGCCATCCTACCCACCCACACAGCCATACATCAAGCACAGAACCACCAAATCAAAACCCTACTGTTATGAAAAGCACACGGAAGAACTACCAGACCAGCCGCCTCCAACCCCCTCACTGTACCTCTGAAATTAAACTAATGCTTGCAATGGACGTGACATCGAGCGTCTGAACTGTATGCCTCCTCTTTACGGAACACCCTACCAAGCTGCCCTTGAAACAAGACAGATCAAATATCTTCTAGAAAACAGCTGAAAACCATCCAGTACCAGGAATTCCTCAACCCTTACACATAACCAACCCTATACGAATCAGACACTGTCCACAATTTGTCAATGTCCATAGTATGTTCTATGTGCCCTGTGCTAATCCTCAATGTAGCCTCCCTGGGGATGGCCCTGCCCTACATGTAAAACAACCCCCCTCCCCCCCTTGTAATGTAATGCTGCTATGACCCGCGGAAACATTGCATCAACATACACCTACATAAATGAATACATAAATAAAGACATAGCAAGAGGAAAGCAAACAACCAACAAGGGCAGTGCTTGATGTGTGCTGGAGCTGCCCAGCAATCGCGGACAGGACAGGAGCAAATTCAACATTAAAAAAGGCGCAGCACACACCTGCTCAACCTCAAGACTACCACACCCCCAGGTGCAGTGCTGTGCAAACACCATTAAGAAAGAGACCTATGTAACAGCTAATATGTGCTGGCTAGGCAGCACAGAGTGAACACCTTGCTGTACACTGACGACAGACAAGGGTGTGTGTAGAGGTGATGAAGCAGCTGTTAAATAATGTTCCAGTTAGCATATATTGTAAAAAAAAATAAAAACATGTTGTGAGACAAGCTGCTAAGCACTGTGTTAACAAACATGCACCCAACCATACACACAAACAACACACTGAGGCAAAGCAAGACATTATATTCCAAAGGGAGGGTCTGTATGGGGACGTGTACTACTCAGTGATGTGCCAAATTGCAGACACATACACAGCTGTCATCGTACACCAATGTGAGCACAGGGGGCCATGGACATTACCAGGAAATACGTAGACACACGTGTAAATGTGGTCCACGAGTGGAGGAGCAGTCTAGTGCTCCAAAAAATGTCTTGCACACAAGGCAACCATGCATCATATCACAACAGCACACCATGCGCCCCTGGGCAAGTCACTGGAGGGACATGTGCAAGGAAACCCTGGATTCTCACGGTCACAAGGAGTCATGTGTGATTGAAAGTTAAACATTGTACTGCATGTATGTCACAAAGATAAAGCAGAGAAAGAGACAAATGTCTGTAAAATTCACATATTTATTTTTAACACGGCTCATACATACGATACACAGTGTAACCAGAATTGCAAGGTGGGTCCCACCCTGGCGAATGATGGGAACACAGTCAGCAAGGTCAAAATGCACATGCCACGTAAAGGTCACTTCCAGAGCAAAACAGAATGGCACGAGATAAAATGTGCATCAGGTGCATGATATGCACTGGGTAGCAGGGCCACACACCACAGCAGCTGCTGCATGCCCCCAATGTGTGACCCACATATGAGTGCATGTAGACTACAGGTGTTGCAGGATGAGAAACCCAAACACATCACATGTCACCCCAGACATAGCCCTCATGCAACAGAGAAGGTCACCAAATGAAATAAACATCTGCTGCCAAGATGTTGTAATGTGACAAACACATCTGTAAATTAATGTCCCAACTCCCACATAATGGCTGATCACCACATCAGCAATGCGTCAATGTACACCCCAAATATCATCTCAAGCTTACTGACTATATGCTAACAGGTAGCAGGGACACATGAACAAAGAGTGAATACAAACCACACAACCGGCTGAAATGTGCAGACAGAACACCATGCAGGAGGTCCCCTTGCATTGTTTGATGGTTAGACAGTCTTTGGCCACATATAGCATGGTCCATAGAATGCAGATGAGTAGTACGAACATGGACACCCACACCAACACACCCCAAATATAATGTCCTAATGCGACTGTTGTAAATGCAGGGGGTAACACAGGACTGTGCAGACGTGCAATGCAAGGTGTGGCCATACATGCAGAGTGTCATGTCTGTATATCAAACAAATACAATAAGCAGCATGTTAATATGCAAAGGATGGAAAATAAACTCACAGTGACCCACACCTAGGCCATTGTTACACATGTTGTGGCTCACAAACATAGTCAGTCAGAAGCACAAGCACCAGCCGGACACTAACATGGTACAGTGATGCCACACATGAATGTAAACCCCATTGCCCCCTCAACACATCAATCAAGGATGGTGGTGGGCATGAACGTGTGTTATTGGCAAAACATGTATCATGTCCAGGTGTGTGGCAGGTGGACATAGACAATTGGAACGCTGTAACTGTTCCCCCCTGCCACAATCATGGCTGTATGATACAGTTCAAACAAACCGATTAGCGTATCCTGGGTGCCATGTCACACACATGGCCCAAAGCTGTACACTAAAGAACTGGTGAGAAATGTCCAAAATACACAGATAATGTCAGTCCCTGATGCGCACACCGTCCCAAAAACAAAGGGTCCCTGACATCCAAAATATCAGTTACAAACACCCCATGCAAACATGGGCATGTATAGTAAAGTGTCACATTCCAATATGACACAGTCCCTGTAAGTTCATCTGTGTCCCTGCAATCAGCAGGACTCTCAGCCACAGCATGGCACAAAATGTGTGTTGTACAGGTCTGTCATGGGCAAACCAGCAGTCCAAGACCAATCATGTCCTGCACAGGCCTGTGTTCCACTCCCATACGTGAAACATCAAATGGCAAATATCCCCTGAAACAATAACATGGTGGACTGTCACACAACAGGTGTTGGATGGGGAGCCGAGATGCACTGGAGGAAATGGGTCCGTTATGTCCATTGCCCTGTGTAAGAAAAGAATACGTATGGCCAATGTTAGAAACCTTGCAACAACAGCACAAATTGCCACAATTCACAATGCACAAAATACAGACTAAAGGGATGCAAATGCAAACATTAGAGGATATGCACATCAAATAAAAAACACTTTTGAACCAACATGACATGTTGCTGCAGACACGGGTGTCACATGGATATGGTTATGTTAAATACCATGTCACACGGGCATCTCACAGCTACACACTATATGCATCTGTTTGTGTCTACAGAGATGCAACATTACATGTCCATTACATGAACTGATACTCCACAACAGGTTCAGCCAGATCTAATCACAAAATAACAAAGGTGGAACCTAACCTATGTGTGCATCATGTGTCCCTCATCAATTCCCTCAACTGCTGCATAGCCACACCAGGTCACAGCGAACGGAGACGATGTCAGGCCAACCAGTAGAATCACCATGTAAATTCGCACATGAGGGATCTCCACATCATGGCTATGTAAGAGAGAAAGAAATGTTGCTCAACACTAGTCCCACCAAACACAAGATGCAGCTCTGCTCACCACAAATGTGGGCCATGATGAAAAGGTAAACAGCACTACCTTAGAGGTATCAAACCCCACAATGCCCCCCGGGTGGCCACACCCATCAAAGCACATGATAATGTATCATGCTTGTACAATGCAGCACCACATAGTCAACCCATAAACACCCACCCACACAATATCCGTAGTACAGTGGGACAGCTGTAATACATGGCCTGTCTGTGCCCAAGTGCTAATTTGTGCACATAATGGCCGAGTCACATGCAGTGATACCCTGTTGATGGCTTATCAAAATAAGATGGTGGAGGCAGCAAGTGTAGGTTCCGCCAAACAAGCCAATCCACACTCACATGTGGATCTGGTATAAATATTGCAGAAAAACCTTTCCAGCAAACATACTGGACACAAACACATGGGGAGATGTGTGACAACAGCAAAATATGGGTGAGGGAGGCTTACAGAAGATACATTAACAACACCAGCTGCCTAATATGATACATAACAGGCAATATGTTGTCGCCCAGACATCACACACATACAATGCATCTGTAGATCTACCTACCCTGGACTCCAGCATCTCGGCTGATGTTCTGTCATGTGCCAATGATACACACCGACAGCAATGTCATCACGTATGTCCTGTGTAGTGGAGAAAAGAAAATGAAAAAACCCTGTCAGTTTCCAGCGGGGAGGGCCACACTGCAACGTACTGTCCCCAGCTGTCATACACCACAACATGACCCAGCAACGGACTGTTCACCCTCACACTGCACACATCTCGCACATGGGTGAGGCACCATGTAGATGTGTGATGCTAATTCCAAGGCCCCCCATATCCCTCATATGCCTCCCCCCCCCTGTTGTCCCACACACGTGTTGAAATAGGTGGATGGACACACCATGTTGGTGACGCATCCCAAGGTCACACCATTAGTCTGTGTCTCCCATGTTGACACCAACACCCCCTCTCTGTGTGTAGTACTCTCCTAATTTTCTCTTGTATCACAGTGTAAATACCTGTGACACCTGAAAATATGCCTAAATACCACCTGTATCCACTGTGTAGATGCATATTATGCAGTGTACATCTCCTACAGCACAGAATACTGACAGTTGTGTGCTGCTCATGTGCCAAAATACATGGCAATGTCAGCACCATGTCTGGCCAAAATATCCCCCATGTCTGTATGTCACCTGAACATGATGGTTGCATGTCAACCCATTGTGTAACTGTGAGAATGTCCACCCATGGATAGCATAGATGTTTCACTGCCCCAAATAACCTCCATATAGGTCTGTGTGTGTATGTGGATATAACATCCCTTGCTAGTGTCCTCAAGGTATTTGTGGCTCTGTACTGTGCTATCCTGCCATACACACAGCATGTCCCTGAGCCATGAGGCAGATGTAGAGACACTCTCAACTACCTATGCCACTCTTCAAATGGAAAACGCCAAAAACCCACAAGGTCCAACACATCCTGCGTCACAGTTGGCTAATGAAATCCACCCGTTGATGATCTGACCCACTGCACATCTGTATGTGTGTACATGTAAAATAATGCAATGAATGAATACACCTCAAATGAACTGTAGCAATCATATGGCCCCCTGGCTGCACATTGCACATGTCCACATGATTCACCACATCCATGTCTGTGACACCTGATGAGGCATACCTTAACACACACTGTGCTGTTGCAGCAATACACGTCACACATTATCCATAACACCATGGAAACGTTGTCAGGCGCATGTGTACTGTGTTATGTCTGACATGTTGCATTGAAAATAACAAACATACAGCTCACAGGAGCAGAACACACACACACAAACACCCAAAGATTGTAGTACACAAACAAAGAGACCGCATGAGAGCTCTCCACATACATGGGCCCCCCTAACACACTAAACCCCTTACCATATGCCTGACACCGGGCTCCTCACACACAAGAACACCAAATAACTGTGTCTGTCCAGCAGTTGCTATCACAAACAACCACTAACTGGTACTGTGACCCCCAAAAGCTCTGAAAGGTGTAGCAACACCCACCCACACAATACACCAACAGCTGTTGCTGTGCCCTGTCCACATTGTCCATAACACACCCATGACTACATGTTATGATGGATGTTTAACAAAAGGACAATACAGTGTTGGATCTGAATGCTAAATGGTCAAATACATCACCCTTTATAAACATCACACGCACACAACAGCACATATATGTGGGTAGATGTGCAATACATACCAGTGAATCTGTCTGCAATCAACCTCCGCCTGACCGCTGTGCCCGCCTGTGTGTCGCCACAGGCACGTACAGGGGGGCACGGTGGATCCTCCTCCACATCCTCATTAATCTCTGCAGGAATATCATGCCTGAGAGCAATGTTGTGCAGGATGCAACAGGCTATGATAATCTCTGCAACAGTCATTGGCGTATATTGTAAGGCCCCACCTGTTCTATCCAGACACCTGAAGCGACTTTTCAAAACGCCAAAGGTGCGTTCTATGACAGAGCGGCTGGAGGCGTGGGCCTCATTGTACCTCCGCTCTGCACGTGTCCGTGGCTGACGCACAGGTGTCAGGAGCCAGGGCTGACACCCATACCCTGCATCACTTGCAGAAGAAAATGTTGCATGTGAATGAATGAGCGCATGCCACCATCAATTGACAGATGTATAGACGTGAGAAGCAACCCACAACACATCAGGACAGACATATTTGACATCACAAATATCCACCAGACCAAACAACACCTATGGTGATAGAAATACAACAAATGCCCTGTGTAGTCTGTAGGGACATGCCAAAGAACAACACAATCCCACCTTGTCCTCCAAAAATCCCCTATGTGTAGCACACGTGCCTTGTTATGGGGCTCATGTTCTCATCTCCGACACCATCACCACCAATGGTAGACTACGCGACCAACACACATGAAACATACGAACAATATATGTTTGCAAATTAAACAGCACAATAATGTGTGCTGAGCCAATGTAGGCGCACACAGAGAACATGTATGACCGTGATGTCAGCCAGGATGAACACAATATCACCTTGACACCCTGTGTCCTCAAAGGTCTACATATCTACATATCACCTTGACACCCTGTGTCCTCAAAGGTCTACATATCTACATATAGCAGTCTGACGCCAGATGCTGTTGACTGCTGTCCACTAACCATCTCAGTAGACACCCTGGCCACTGTACCATTATCATTCCATCCTTGTTAAGCTGCGCTCCACTGAATTTAACATTGTAGCCCACATGAGTTGTAAAACATCACAACTACTGAGTATGACTACGTTCCTGTGTATGTCCCACCAATACTTCTATGTCTGGGCACAACATGGACCCATGCCCTTGCTGTCACCTCTCCCAAATGATAAGTCACATCAGGAGAATCACGGACAATGACGCCTAGGCACTGCACATGTGCAGTGGACAAAGGTAATGCTAACCCTAGACTTGTTCCCACCCCTGTAATGGCAGAGGCCGAAAGCATTACCACAGCTATGCAAAAATGTACACCCAATTGCAAAGGCAAGGAACATGCATCATATGTGGTCAAACCCCCCCCCCTCTTGTCCAGCAAGCAACGGCTAACAAACCCAGGACTGAGTGAGTGTGTGGCCCTCACACGCACATGACAAGCACTAGGAGCATGGATTGTAAATAACACACATCTTACATGACCTAACACAGGTACAATCTAAACCCATGCATGCACAGGTGGGTGAGAATGGCACCCCCCCCCCCCAATCCCTGTGTCCAGATGGAATACAGACACAAGTAGCAATACACACCCAGGACACACATCTGACCAAGTGCATACGTCCTCTAACACCACCAGCATCTCTACGTCACATATGGCTTTGAAACGGATGTGACATGGCTAATCATGTCCCCTGTTAAACAACGTCTTCAGTCCTGTAATAATGTAAACTCACAACATTTGTCGGTCTGCTGAATGTGAGTTCATGTTGCTAATGCGCAGTGGGCAAACGCTGCACCACATGGGAGATGTTACGGAAACACATACATATATGCATAATCATAGAATATATTTGGAGATACTCACCCAGCAATATACAGTCACCGTACTGTCCATCCTCAAATTCCCTAAATAGTGCTGAGCGATGCAGGATATAGGAGTCATGGGTGGACCCTGGAAACCTTGGGACCACATTCAGAATATGCAGAATAGCATCACATACAACCTGAACATTCAGGGAATGGTAGTGTTTGCGGTTGCGGAACACCACCTCCCTGTCTCTGGGCGGGACCAGGGCAACATGTGTGCAATCAATAGCTCCCATCACGTGTGGTATCCCGGCTAAAGCCTCAAAGGCCTGGTTCAGGGTCCCCCATTGTTGCCTACTGTGGGGAAGGCCTATGTAATTCCCCACCCGGCTGACCATAGCACGCAGTACTTGGTGGAGACAGCGTGAGAAGGTGGGGCGGCTCATGCCACCCACTGCGGCCACAGATGACTGGAAACAGCCAGAGGCAAAGAAATGTAAGGCAGCAAGGAGCTTGACTAAACCTGGTATGGCATGGGACCGGTCAGTCAGTCAGGGGCTCGAGGTCAGGTCTCAGATCCTCATACAGCCCCCTAATAGCCCTTGTGCTCAGTCGGTACAGGGAGATTACCTGGTCCTCACGCATGCCCTGGAGCTGGGCCCTGGGCCTGTAGAGCCGCGGCTGCCGAGCCTGCACCTCAGCACGCCGTCTGCGCCATCCCCGCACAGCACCTCTCTGGGCAGCCTCCACAGCAGCAGGTCTGAGTTGCTGCGGGTCTACACCCATGCCCTGTGCCGCAGCCCCATGGACATCATCTCCCCTGTCCAGCAACCGCAGCATCCGCCCACGTCTTCGGGCACATGCAATAACTATTATCTCCTCCATGAACACTCCTCTGTGGCTACACAAGCACAGACACACACACACACACACACACACACACACACTTTCCTAAACACTGGACAACTTGCAAACCACAACAAACAACAAAGACAACAAACAACTCCCACAATATGATTCACAACAGCTGCTCTCAGTTTCTCCAAACAAACCCACGCCGCGCCTACAAAAACACCCTCAATGTTGCCCAATCACCAGCCTCATTTTATACAGGTTAATGGTATTTCCATTCTGCGCTAAAGCGCCGCTTGTGCGCAGTGCACATGCGCAGGACGTCACGCATTGGCGTCTGTCTGTGCGTGGCACGCATGTGCAACTGTTGGCACGTGTGCATGTGTATGAGTGCGACGCGCATGTGCCAATTGAGGCGCATGTGCGTTTGTGTGTGCGCGGAGCCCATGTGCACCTCGTTACGCATGGGCGTATGCGTTGCCGCGACATCATGATGCACACACAAACACGCATGCGCTAAGAGTTGCGCATGCGCGTCGCGCACACAACCTTAGAGCAAAACGCACGCCCATGCGCAATTCGACATAGGCGCCGCGCACAAGCAGCGCCGTCGCACAGTGGCGCATGCGCAACATATGCTCCGTCCAAAAAACTACAAATGCACCGAAACGCCAGGGAAACGTTGAGGGTTGGTTGAGGAGTAAGAGCGAGTTTAGAGAGAGGTGGTGTTTTTGAGAGGTGGTGTATTGAGAGGTCGTTCTGTGTTATTTGTGTAGCCATTTGTTTCCTGTTGTCTTATAAGTACTCATATCTGTAGTCCGTCGTTTCGTGTGTTAATTTGTCTGTGTATTGTGTTGTTTACTGTTCCGTTCCTGTGTTGTGTGCCTTGTGCTGGGGTCCTGGTTTCTGTGTCTGTCCAGTGCTTGTTGTGGGAGGGGCAGAGGGGGTGAGGTGTGGTGGGGAGGTGAGTGGGGAGCAGAGAGGTGGGAGGAGGGCGATGGAGAGACAGAGTCGGAGCCAGAGGGAGAGGGGGAGAGAGAGGGAGACACAGAGGGATAGAGAGAGGGATAGGGAGAGGGAGGGAGGGACAGAGGGATAGGGAGAGGGAGGGAGGGACAGAGACAGAGAGGGATAGAGAGAGGGAGAGAGGGAGGCTGAGGGTGGGGGAGGGTGAGTCTGGGTTGCGTGCGGGTGAGGTGGTGCCTACAGTGCCACTGGTGGCAGGGCCTGCGGGGACTGAGGGACCTGTGGAGGTGGGGGCAGCGCCAGGGCCATCAGTACCTGCCCAGCCTGCTCCCAGCAGGCACACTGGGAAGAGGAAGCGTGTCCCTGTGCCTGAGGCCCTGAGGAGGAGGGCAACCAGATTCACAGACGCAGAGAACCACAACCTCCTCTCAATGGTCATCGAAAACTATGAGGTTTTGTTCGGCCGACACAGCACACGGACAGGCACAGCAGGACGTCAGGCGGTGTGGGAGGAGGTCCGGCGAGGGGTTGCCGAGGCAGGGGGCCCCCTGCGGGATATAGATAGCCTCAAAAAACGATATTCCGATATCAAAAGAGGTGTACGGCAGCACATGTGTGCAGAGGAACACCATGCCAGGGGTACAGGTGGCGGGGGCCCCCTACCAGCCATGCTGATGCCCCTGGAGCAGCAGCTGGCCGAACGCCTGGGTCCCGTGTACACCTATGGGCTGCCTGCGCTGCTGGATACTGCACATCCACATGCAGGTATGTATGTCACGCATATCCATCACATCTCATTACCTCCCTGATATGACCAATGTGTATACAGCTGACATTTGCAAATGCACACACATAATTATCTCCCCAGTCCCAGAATGTCCCTAGGCTGGTGTCTGAGGTTGTGTGCACAACCCCATCATACCCTATGGTGTCCAACACATACACACAGTGCCACCACTATCTCCGTAACCGTGAGGGTCTGAGATGTGTTGCGCCCTGTGTTTGGGGTTGTATCCTTGAAGGTGGAATGATAAGGCAGTCCGGGTAATAATATGTACATGCTGATTTATGTCTCCCACCGCATGGTGGCATGGAACAGGTGTAAAGGAATATATATTAGCCAGAGTAGGGGCAAAGGGAAACGGTCACCACAAATGCAGTATACGGAAATGTCCCTCCAAAGTGTATTTCACATTACGTCATGTGTTATTTTTGTATACAGTATTGCAAACATGGGGAAGAGACTATAATGTTCCTGTACTGTAACCCAGTTACCCAGCAGCTTAATGTGTCCTTTGTCATAAGCCCTGCAGGCAGGTACCCACACAGCATACGTATTAGGATAGAGGATGAACAGTCAGGCCTTGCCGTACCAATCTCTGTCAGTCAGACAGGTTCCGCAAACCTTTTTTGCTGCAACACAATCATTGGCCAATGGGAAGCCAAGGGTATATCAACCTCGGGAGTTTCCCATGATTGCACCAACCTCTGGTCATGTATTGCTCCCGCATCTATGGGATCTGTGAGCTCATTAAGGGGTAACTATGCCTTCAGTACAGCTGGACTGTTTGCAGGTCTCACTTCCTGTTGGGAAGGTTATTGCTGGCAGACGTTAGATCAGGAAAACACATGATGTCATCTCTGTGTGAACATCCATGACATGCACTGTTGGTACCCCTCTCCCACCTGTGTGTGTACGCAAGTGGTGGGTGACACAGGTCAGTTGTATGAGGGGTGTCCCTAAACCGTGCCTCACACGTACGACCCTCAGATTACTCCTGGATGATATCTCCCCCATATAGATATGTTGTGTCCCGCACACTAGACTACATGGTACATCTCCCAGCTGTCCTTTGAGAATAGCTGGGTATGTTCCAACCCACGTCAGCCTGCAGCCACCTGCCCTCATAATGCCTGAGGGTGTGTTTTTCGAAAAACAGCGGTCAGCCAACCTGGCTGCTACTAAAAACTGTCACTGAGATTAGGGACACCATGTACCTTGTCGTGGGGATTCTACGCATATTTGTGGCCACTCTGCCCACCTTCCCACGGGTCAGCTGTTCCCCCCAGAGGCCTAGGCGTCATTCCTGTGTCTCTCAGTGCACACACCTCACTTTTTCCCAAATGGTCATGTCAGTCAATGAATCACCCTGGAAACTGCTGGTGTCTTTGGGAATACCCTGCCCTACGAATGCTGCTGGCCAGTGTTTCCCCTACAAAGTCAAATGTCTCTGCAAAAAAGGCAAGTCCCTGGCCTTCACGTTGTTTCCCTCCCCCGTCCTCTGCTCCCCTGCCTCCCTGGCACTCTCCCTCTGTCTCTCTGGCTCTCTCTGTTTAGCAAGCTGCCTCTGCATTGGGCAGTCCGCCCCCTGATGTGCCGTGGTCCATCAGTGTCCCAGCCGTCCCCTTCTCCCGAGGTGAGCTGTGTTAGCTGATTGGCCATGTGTTCCGTGTTGTAAGTAGATAAATGGCTGCATCCACCTGCATTAACAATACCTTACACCTGGACGCCATCTGTCCACATGGTATTTGTGTGTGCAATCACGTCACAACCCCCCCCCCCCAAAGGCCACAGCACAAAAACACCACGAGATGCAATACACAGAGGGACAAATATATAGCTGTGTGATACACAGATGTCACGTACCCTACATAGGCTAGGATTTGCTGTCAGCCGCATGGCCAATGAACGGACCCTGACGGTGCTCCCCCACCCCCAACGTTTCAGAGACAAAACACCTTTCACACACATCCCGAGCAGCGTCTGAGAGGGTAGTTTCCCCAGGACTATGCATCATTTGGGGAATGTATCTTTGGCATGTGTAGAGGTAATGCACATACCCAAACACGTGCAATCTGTGACTGTGCTATCAACCTCCCCAACCTCACAGTCACACATGTACACGGTCAGTCAAATGTGGTCAAATATGACTGTTGTGGGGGATGGGGACAGTACAGTGTATGGGTGGCGGTGCGTCATGGGTAGCCTAGTATCTACACCTGGCAGCACAGCAGGCAGCCAGTACAGCAGTGCGTGAATAGATATTCCCTGACACATGTATTAGAAAATGTATTGGCCAGGTGTGTCAATACACGTATTCACACGGCTGAAGGGCAGATGTGTCACCCTTCCCCTGACCCTGTGGCTGCAGTAAAACATGACGTGTGCTGTGACGATGACATATGTCCTCACTGAGATATGTTGTGGACCCTCACAGCTGCAGATATCCCTGTAGTGGCGTGTTTCCCCATGGCCCCCTGTTAGGATACAGGGACACATACAACATGTGTCACACATCCCAGCAGTGGCTGAACCAGTTCCAGACATGTCATGGTGTAGCAGCCCCTGACCAACACCACCATCACTGGCCCATGTCACCTCATCTGTCATTGTGCATTTGTCTGTGAGGGTTTCTTTTGTATCTGACATACTCTACGCACACTGCTGCATGTGCCTGTCAATTGTCACCGGATCATCTCCAGTAGTAGCTCCCTACATTGTAGGTACGTGGCAAACACATGTAGCACTGGGATGACAGTATGTCCCATGGGAATATGCCCTGTGCAATGGCATGCACACTCAAACAGAGACTATCAAGGAAGGTGTACCTGTTGGTGCTGTGTAGCCCTGTCTGCACATACGTTAGCCAGATGGGGTGTGGGATGGACTGCTGGATAAATGCACATATGAGCATATAGTGAAACATGGAGGACACACAGGGCATGCAGGGCTGAATCACAGACCAGTTTCCCTGACACAGGTACATGGTGTTGAGCGATAGGTATGTGAGTATGTAGGGGTCTCTGTATGCAGTACACATTCAGAGTCCCCACAAAATCACATATGTGTGGTCTGGATCACACACGTAGATGTTGCTGTAAAGCTTACACATATGTTTTTTATCTGTGTTTGCACACAATACAGGTGACTATAGCACATTGCCACCACATGCGGAGGAGGAGGAGGAAGAGGAGGAGCAGGAGCAGGAGGAGGTGGAAGAGGAGGTGTGGCAGGCAGCTGATACGGAGGGCCCTGATACTGTGGCTGATGTAGAGTTGCTGCCCCAGGGGGAGAGCCCTGGTCCCCGGGAGGGCCACATGGGGCCTCCACGAAGCCCCACCCCACCAATGTTGTCTGCAGGAGGAGCTGCAGCACCAGCACCAGGGCGGAATGAAGCAGGGGAGGATGTGCTACTAGCAGAGCTGCGGGCCCATGGTGCCGCATCGCAACGCGACACTGAAGGTGGGTAATAAACAATCTTTCCATGACCCATCACTATGCTGTGTGTACATAGGCTATCAGGTGTGCACCCTGTGGCAGGACTGTCAATGTTTAAAATGCCACACACAGACACTCGGGGTTACACAAGCTATCAGTGTGAGACACGTCAGCGTGCAGTATGTGCAACACATTGCTGGCAGTGAAACCAAAGTGTGAGCCACACATGCACAACAACCTATATATCATGACACACAATTGCTGTGTTTGAGCTGAATCACCAAGCTATTCTTCTGTCTCCGGTTATACATCCCCTATGTTTGCTGTGCACTGTGTTTGCCCACACACATGTGCACAGCTGAGAGGGAGATGTGGAGGGACGTGACCGTCACAGCCACAACACACACACCACTAGTCCATCTCAGGGGTGTGTCTGTGGTGTATGTGACAACATACCCTCTACAGCTGTGATATGTGTGTCTACATTACACAGTACACATTTGCGTTACATAATGTTTGGGCCTTTGTTGCCTAATGACAATGTTACACACACCCTGACAGCCCAGAGGGTGTTCACACCTACAGATGCAGACGTAACAGTACTGATGTGTAAGGTGCCTCATTTTGTAAGGGAAAACCAAATGATGAACATATAACAGGACAACGTAAGCCTCATGGCTGTAGCACAGCCATGTGCCATTGATTCATTGTGGCAACTGTCCCCTGGGGCAGGGGGAATCAGGGTTGACATACACAGGCCTAACCTACGTTTGATATGCAACGTCATAATGGCCACATCCCACACAGCCTTTATCACCAGGTGTCCACCCAGCATCATATATGACATTATCGTTCACAGTGCCTCATACACACAGAGATCACTATTTCCAGACAGGACAGGTGCAGATGTACGGTTACCCGGGTTGGGGGGGATACAGGACCCTGTGGTGACATGTATGCCGACAACTAGGGTTGTTTGTGTGACATACAGAGTGGTCACGCTGTTCTGCACATGTATATTCCTGCGGCACAGCCGTCTGAGGCGGGTGGCCATTAGGGGCGGCATGCCATATTACGTGTCCTTGCTTCAGCGTTGTGGCTGAGGCCATCAGGTGATGTGGTTGTGGGGGACACAAAATGCAGTCCAAACGGTATGGCATCACACAGGTAACATGTGCTGAGAATAAGTTGTGTTTTGGCGTCAGCAGGTTCACAGGCAGACCTGGTATAGGTTACCTTAACCCCGAACAGACAAAGGACCTCTCATCCCAAACACACATTTCCCAAAGCAAACATGAAACTGCTACAGCAAAAGCCTATTCCTCACCCTCTTGTCCTTGCAGTTCCAGTCCGTTCACTGGAACAAAGCAGTTCACACTCACTGTAACATGCTCAATCAAGCACGTATGTACAGTTGCTCTCAGCCGCTCGGGAACAGCTTGTGATGCCATGCGGCATGGTAGTCAGGAAGGTGAACAGCAGTCTCATACAAGTCCAGCATGTGACTAATGGCTGTATGGACAGGTGAGGTTGTGCTCCCTTTCCCCTGGCTTTCACAAGGGCATATACAAGGCAGAGACACCTCTTATATTTTGACTCACAGCACCCACTACAGATTATATACATTGCTCATGGCAAAGGCACATTCCATCATATTACCAGGGGATACTGATGTTTGTGTGCCAAATGCAACTGCTAGCTCCCCCTCTGTGCTGTGGGACCCAGGGGGTGGGACACATCCAGGGATATCTGGCCTGACGGTTGATAAGACCAAACTGCTAATACACCCACTGGGGATTCCCTCCTCCCTTTGGAACTGTGTCACGGACACCTGCCCTTCTTCCCCCTGAGGGATCATACAGAGGTGACGTGTGTTGTAACGTGCTTGCTGACGTCATTCCATTCCTAGGCCATGAGAAATGTTTTGCCCCTTGCCCGTGGTTTGGACTGTTGGTCTCCAAGTGACAGCTGTAGTTGTTGAGATCTTCACAGGTTCCATTCTCCCCTCTGACCCTGCTACTTGCCTTGTAGGTTCCGGTTATCCCCTTCGGGATACCAAGATGTCTGAGCCCTGCATTGCTGTTTCCACTACTGGACTACTTGGAGTCCCTGTCTCATTGGGCTCACCTGGCTCTTGCCTCCACAATACATTGTCTCCTAGTTGGTCTAACCCCTGGGCTACCCTCACCTGTAGAATGACGCTCTTTATATGCCTGCCATGTCGCCGCCCTCACTGGGCACACCTTCTCTCTCCCTACAGTTGTCGTGGCGACTGGGTGTGCCTGCAGGCTAGCCTTGGAAGTGTGTGTTTGTGATCTATGTTCCCTTTGGGATCTATGCTTAGGTGAGGCCATCCCCCATGTATGGGTAAACCCTTTCTCCCCTTCCCTTCCAGGGCTGTGTGCCACCCGCAGCACCACAATATGCAACACTGAGGTGTACATTTGCATGGCTGCTAATATTGCACCGTGGAACACCACTTATCAATAGGGCCCGTGATGTGTTGTGACCCAATGCACACCTCACTGCTGCCACGCCTGCTGCCAGGCACAATCAGGGATGCCCCACACCCCTATATCTGGGGCTCACCACTCATCTCTGAGGCCTGCCACTAGCATTTGCATGCTTAGCATACCCCTGTATATGTACGTCTGTAGTCTGGGTCCCTGTGCTGCAGCATTCCATCATCACCATGGCCCTTGTGAGCACGCAACATGGGCCCAAAGGTGTACATGCACTGTTATCTGCCCACTGGGGTCACCCCCGGGGGGGGATGAGAACACCTTAGCTGTCAGACACATGTGGGAGTTGTAGTCCAGCCCAGGTGATGGTTTGGGATCTTCTGCTCACACCCCATCCCTCATTGTAATGAGCACTGCACTGGTCACATGGCCATGGTGTATGTATCCCTCAACTCTACCCCAACATGGTCTGCCTGTATGCATCCCAACTCTCTTACTCATTGTGTATCCCCTGGTGTTGTTGCAGTCAGTCGCACACCCTCCAGCCACCCACACAATGTACACTTATTTGCTATCTGTCTCTGGGAGTACTGGTACATCTGCTGGACGTTGTTGTTTTTGCGCAGACGGTGTATCCCTGTGTCTGTGCCTCACATCACGTACATGGCGCATGTCCTGTGTGTGGCCCTAAACTACACCTTTTTACAATGTTTCCTTACATCACAATATGTATTTGACCAATACAGTTTGTACCATGCAAAGGGGATTCATGTGTTAGATGTGTTGCCTAGTTTTGCTTGACAATTGTACCCGGCACAGGTATCTCACAGACCACCATCTCTTCCCCACACAGTCATTCATCAGGAACTGGCAGCTCTACGGCACACTGGTGAGCGCCTCATACAGGAGGTGGTGCATCTGCGGCACGACATACAAGAGATGCCGTTTGGGAGGATGTGTGTGGCCATGGAGTGCATCCAAGCTGCGCTGGAGAGAATGGCACCACCGCCACCGCCCCCACCACTGCCACCACCACCACCACCTCCGCCACAGGCACCAGATGACTGGGTGGGGCTAGCTGAAGGGGGACATATCTTGCGGCGTGGCAGACGTGGGAGGCCACGCCGTCGTCAATAGAGCTTTAAATATGAGGGTGACATTGCATACGTAATACGTCTCAGTCCAATGTGTTTCCCTTTTATACCTTAGGTTGTGTGCACATGCATGCTTTGACCATGGCCAGATGAGCTGAGACCAGGCCCGTTGTTGCCGGAGTGTTCAGACTGTCAGGTATTACTGCACACATGCCATTACCTGGCATTCCGGACATGCATACGATCTGTTCATTGCCCCTTGGCTGCAAAACACCGATGTACACATAGGCCCAATAGCACATGTCGGCCATCTCCAAGGTTACAGCAACAGTATCTTGACCAGTCCCCATTCCCATCCCCTTCTACTGTGCACATTGGGGGAAGATGTGTGCCCATTGGCCCTGTCCTTGGCAGGGGTGACATGCGTGTCCCGCCCCTCCATGGCACACATGTGTCAGAGGCACACACATGGGTGTCATGCGTATGTACTATGCTGCTGTGCACCAGCAATTTGTGTTGCGACAGACCCATCCCTGTGACATGACTGATTAGGTGGGAAATATTAACAGCAACATAATCTGTGGCTACCCATGTCCCATTCCAATGCACACATGTTTATCACACAGCTACGCATGTGGTGCTGGTACCATTATGATGGCCATGGCTAGGTTACATGTCCAACCAGGTGTATAGACCTATCCCATGCCTGCGTACATGTTGTGTGTGTGAGGTAAACACGTGACCATTGAGGCAAGGTCATAACAAAAACATTTATTAAACAAATAAACTTACAATGGGCAACATGCCCAACATAAACTGCCGCATGTGGTGGGGGTGGGGGAACACAGTGCAGCAGAGGGCACATAGGGGCGTCACAGGTGCCAGCCGTGGTACCTGTCACGCTCTTCGGCAGGTGGCCATCGGGATGCCAGATGCACCACATCAGTGGCCACCTGCCGAACAGCCCCAGTCAGGCACTGCAGTGCGTGGTACACGACATGGATGTCGCGTCGTACATCATCCAGGGCCACAAACACATTGTGCATACACCTGCCAGCACACAGACACACAGTGGCTATGGTCTGTGTGCTGGCATCTGCATGAGGTGTGCCAGTGGCCCTGGATGCCACACGATCGCGCTCACGCCCGTGCCGTGCAGACGCCTGCAGTGTCAGACTGGTGCCCCGGTGGCCCTCTGCTGGGCTGTGTTCCCCTCCACCCACCTCCCACCCCTCCCCCCTCCTTCCACACCCACCCTCCACCCTCCCTGCCCAGGCAATCACCCCAACTCCCCCCTCCCTGCCCACACCCCTGCCCCCGGTGCCCCTCTCCCCTGCACCCCCCATTGTCCCATCTTCCTGCTGCCCCTGGTTAGGGGTATGGGTGCTGACATCAGCATCGTCCTCCCCCACATCACTGGAGGACACCACCACCACCTCCGCCCTCTCTTGGCCTGCATCATGCTGCTCCGGCTGCTGCCACATCCCTATGGGGTCCTCCTCCTCCTCCGTTGCGCGCCGGGTGGTGGGTCTGCGTAGACAGTAGGCAGAGGTGTGTGGGGAGTCGTCGCTGGCATCACTGTCTGTGAAGGATGACATACATCAGGGCACGTCCATGTGTGACACATACAGAATGTGAAGATACAGGCAATACACAGGCTGGTGGTCCTATGGCCCACCTGAACCTGTGGCTTAGCCCTTCCAATACTCACCATCGTGGTGGTGCTCCCGCTCCCTGCAGGCACGTGCCAGGAACTCGGGGTGGTACTGGCGGAGTTCGCGCCCCTTCTTCCTCAGATCCTCCACCTGTGGATATGCAAACGTTGTCTGGTGTCAACACATACCACCTGTCACTGGGGCTATGGGAAAACAGACTATGCCCTGTGTGGCCCGCATCTTGCTTCTCCCCCACCCCTGCTGTTTGTGGCATATAGAGCATAGTAACACACCTCCAGCAGTCAATCCCTTCCATATGTGCGAATAGGTTAGCACATAGGTGTCACAGCGGTATCACCTGATCGTAGCTTACATCCACCTGCACTGTCATGTAGGGCAGCACTCAACAGCATCACAAGGTGAGTGCATGCTGCCCCCCACCCATATCCCCACAACACCACACCACAACGGTGGAATGGTGGGAGTGACAGTGAGAGACAGAGGTGGGGACAAGTGGGGACAGGTGGGGCGTCACAGAGACAGAGGCGATGAGGGGGAGGACAGATCACCTAGGGGACATGGTGTGCATTGCAGGACAGATCCCTGCTGTGCAATGACAGCAGCTGTCCAAGGTGTGTGTGTCTGATGTTCCCTGGAACAGGTGGGACATGGTAACCAATGGAGGTGACCCAGTCGGAAACATTGCCACTGTATGATCCCCATAGTGGGTGTCCCCTGTGGGGAAGCTCACCTACAAGGTAGGCTTCTGGTTCCCCCCCTATGGGTGTTGCCTCAGGGATGGCCATGTGTATACTTGGTGTTTCACAGCATCATCATAACACATAGCATCCCTATGTGGGCCTCCAGCTGAGCGTTACTGGCCCTTGAGGTTCCCGTCAGGCCACCATGTAGCTGCTCGTCAGATGCCATTCACACAGACAAAATATCATGGGGCCCGGGAGGCATCCATGGTCCCCACCTGCTGGTGCATGTATTGGTCAGACAGGTGAGTTACTTGCAGTGCCCATGTTCACATTTGCACAATGCAAGGATGGCAAGGCTGCAGCTGATGTGTTGTCGCCAGTCTGCGACGTTGTCTTGCTCGTGTGACCAGGAGGTCGGGGGGGGGCATCTCCCATAATATCTCTGTGACAACATACATCGTGGCATGCAACTGGTGTGTGGGAGGGGGAGCAGACAGGACCTCTGTGGATGGCCCTGTACAGATGGGCTCCACGTCCAGGAGTGGTCATACACAAGTCCCCCTGCCACCCAGATAGGCAGCTCCCACAGCCATGCACCCTGTGCATACTGTGTGTGCTGTGTCTGGGCCCAGGTTGTGAGATGTGGGGTGCGATGGCCTCCCCCTGATAGCAGATACACTGTGGACATACGGGCTGATTGGTGGCTGTGCAAATGGTTGTAGGCATCCTTCTGGTCTGTGGAGGGGGGTTAGTGAGGCCTGTGGGGGTATGGCGATACCATTGGCATGTGGTGACATATGTACATCTCTCAGGGGGATAGCCCTGCCCAGTCCTGGGCAGTCCCAGATGTGTCTGTGCCCTCATGTAGTCTCAGTTAGGCATATATAGGGGCTGTGTAATACACAACCCACCTGTTGAGGTGCCCCCACCTGTACCCCTCGTGAGCTAGTTTGCAAATTTCCCAGAAAGCCTGCTGGGGTCATATTCTGGGAATTGTCCCCACGTTGTGTTGTGAAGGGTGGGGGTGTTTGGGTGGTTCACATGGGCCACCTCCCATGGTTGACAGTGTCCAGGCCTCCTATGGTTTGTCGCAACACACATGCATGCGGGGACATGGGGTTCATGAGCTGTTCCATATATGTTTCCGTGGTTTGCAGGGGGGTGGGGATGTACCTCACCAGGTGCTTTGATGTCCTCTGGGTGCTTTTGCTACTGTACAAGCTACGGCTGGGTGTTTCCCAGATGTGTTATTGTGTGGGACATTTACAGTTCTATCAGGTTGAGCTGGGTGTGGTCCATGATGGGCATATGACTGATGGCCTACGTTTGTGCTGCACAGTGTGTAGTCATTGTTGGCCTTCCAGTTGCTGGGTAGTACTGTTTGGCCCCCCTGGCCAGGACAGACCTGTCAGCATCCACCTTATGGATCCTTGCTGGCACCTTGTCCGTGACAGTTAGACACACATACAGTGGGTGTATCAAACAATATCGTGTGACAGACATGTCCATTTAGGCGGCATGTGCCACACACGTGTCCATGACACAATGGCAAGGGCAGGGACTCAGCCTATGTGCCCACACCAGTCCAAAGATACCCTGTTGCCATCATTTGCCCTCGCAACAAGCATGCCTGACAGGCGCTACCTATACCTTCCCCATGTCATATGGGAGGGGCGCATCTAGGTGCTCTACATGTTCTTCAGACTCCATCCACTCCATCCCCTGCAACATTGTTTGGGACAGTATCCTGGGTGACAGCAGGGATGCATGGCACACACGGCAGCCGAGGCAGCACTGTTCATATGCCCCTAACAGAGTGTCTGACGACATGTCATCTGTGACATTGTGTTCTGAGCATAACTGACTACACCACAATGGGGTGCTCAGGGGGCTTTCCATTTGGCAACGCAGGCAACGTCTAATGCTGCATAGCTATTATCTCGATATGTGCCATGTGGGGAGGGTTTGGGAGGTATATCCCCTCCTGTTCAGGGGTTTATCCTGTATGTTTTGATGTCCTGGCAGGGTGGCACCCTCCCTTGGCATCTGTGGATATTGATGATTGTCTGCCTCATGTCTCCTGTGTTGTACCTCAGTTGTGACTGCAACTGAGTGGAGCATGGCCACAGGTCATGGCAGCCCCTAGTGGGTCTGATCTTAGGGCGAGACCATTTACCTTTTGGGACATGCAGGCACCCCCTTGCAATTTACATTGCTATACTCTGAGCTGTCCCATTCACTAGGCACCTAGGTGGATTGGACGTATATTGTCCCTGTGTTTTTTGGGAGGGTGCGGTTCTGGAACACAGGTGCGTAGTACCAGAGGTGACGTGGAACCAATGTGTCCCACACACTAACCATCTGCACTGATGGTCCATATGCCCATGCTGTGCCCCAAACCTTTGTGTGTGCCAATGACACGATGTGTGGCCTGGGGTGGTGTCAGGTACCCTGGTGTATCAAGGATGGCTGCAGGCCCGCGTCTTTGGCACAGCAATCTGTGTGCTAGTGACACCTGCTATGCCTTTGCAGTTGTAATGGACACATCCCATGCCCCAATGCACGGCACGTGGTGTTATGACGCATGTCCCGACTCCCCACTGGTTTTGTGGTTACTGACTCGCTTTTTTGGGCCTGGTGGTAACACCAGAGCTGCTTGGACAGAGTGCATTTGTCAGTGTCACTGCCGGGGCATCCCAATGTTGTGGGGTTTGTGGCCCTTTGGGATCATGCCACATTATGTTGGTCTAGATGTGATCCACAGGACACATGGCGCTCCACAGGGGAAATGGCTACCACCACAGCCACATTGTGGGGTGGAGGGGGCGCAGGGCTGGGCTGCTCGGTCAGCCACCACCCCTGGATGCCATCCCACTGGCCAATCATGGTGACAGGTCACATGTAGGCCCTTGGCATTCAGCACACTAGGCATGGCTGACAGTGACCAGAGAGTGATTGGCACTCTTGGCTCATGTCCTCCGGCACATGGTGTGTTTTCCGTGCTGATGGCGTGGTTTGGGCCTATGCATACATAGTGGAGTGACGTGTTAGGGTCATTCTCAATGCTCCCCTGGTATTGTTTTTGGATCATGTCCACACAGCTACTAGTGATGGGGGTTCAGATACACCAGTGTCGCCGTTAGTGGGGACCTCGGCAGAGACACACACAGGGGTGGCTCTAACATGCAGGTGTATTGCACTTACACGGACACAGAGATGACAGTTTTGCGGTAAATGATGAACTGGGGAGCAGCAGTTGGGGTTTGCATCAGGGCAGACCACATGAGCTGTGGGGTACTCCCATATGCTTTTATAGTGGATGGTGGGGAGCAGTCACATCCTGTCTTAAACACTGCATCTCAGACAGAAATGGGTCAAGTCATTCATGCTTGTTCCAGGTGATTATCTGTCCCCAGTGCCACATACATGCCTCAATGTGGGTGTGGACATGTGTGCAGTGACACCTATGTGCATTGTCCGTGTCTCCCTGAGCGCATGGGAACGTTTCCCTTTGGCACCCTTGTCAGACATGGCATTGCCATGCCACATTTGTTTGGGCAATGTGGATGTCCATGCTGAGCCCTTTAACCCAGTAGGTATTACTTTAGATACATGTGTGGTCACATTATCTAAACATGTCATGCAATCCAAACGCAATGGCACCCGGATATACCAGCGAACATGTTTGTTTTACCATACATGTGACATTGAGTGGTTTGCCCTATGCACCTTGGCAGGGGACAGGTCCATGACACGTGGATATCTACATGGCCATGGATGTCATTACTTGAACCACTACATGAGTTGTGTGTCCTGTATGTCGTAGGGCTACTGATAGCTACGTCAGACCTACCTTGGCGACTGTTAGACACAGCATACTGGTGATGGTGGACATGCATCTGTCACCTTCCAGCCTATTGGGTGTTGTTATATTCCTCTGACCTGTGTCCTTGATGGTTATATGAGATGTGACTGCACACACTACGGGCAATGACACATTACACGGATATGTGCTTTTTCTCCCCCTGTACATGTGTGAATTATAGACTGCTGTGTGCAACCTGAATGGGTGTATGCAACCCCTCAAGGGCATCTGTGAGGTACATGTACAGAAAGGGCCATTGTGCCTGGGGGCTGTGGGGATGTGCGACCTGATTCTGCATACATAGCTGTGGACATGTCCCTCTCGCAAGGCTTTGGACCTCCATCTCGAGGCTACTGTGTGATAGGTTTTGCTGACGCACATCCATATCTGCATCTACCATAACATCTCCATACATCTACAGTGTGTGTGCTGGACTATGTGCCACATAGAGCGAGTGTGAGGTGCAACCAGACCACTATACCCTATGTGACAGATCTGACTAACATACCCTCCGTTACAATCAGCTATCAGCCACCAGGGTCTTGGGTGTCCTAGGGCACGTCATCAGCAAGATACAGCATTGCAACATGGTGACACCCTGGACACCATATGCATGTATCAGGACTGCATGAGGTACAGATGATTGACTGAACGCCATCCTCACACTGCACCATATCACCAGGGTGACTGTGGCACACTCTGATGGGCTTGGCAGACAACTGGGGATTGGTGGATGTATTAGCCTACACTGGCACAACCATACAAATCTCCAGGGTGCCAGAGAACCCACTTGGATGGGCTCTCTGAACTCCTGGAGATAGGGGGTATGTTTCAAACTACATTGGGACACAGATCCATATCTCCAGGGTGATAGAGAACCCACTTGGATGGGCTCTCTGAACTCCTGGAGGTAAGGGGAAGGCTTGAAACTGCATTAGGACACACAACCATAGCTCCAGGGTGATAGAGAGCCCACTTGGATGGGCTCTCTGACCTCCTGGAGGTGGGGAGTATGTTTCAAACTCCATTAGGACACACAACCATATCTCCAGGGTGATAGAGAACCCACTTGGATGGGCTCTCTGACCTCCTGGAGGTGGGGAGTATGTTTCAAACTCCATTAGGACACACAACCATATCTCCAGGGTGATAGAGAACCCACTTGGATGGGCTCTCTGAACTCCTGGAGGTAAGGGGAAGGCTTGAAACTGCAGTAGGACACACAATCATATCTCCAGGGTGATAGAGAACCCACTTGGATGGGCTCTCTGAACTCATGGAGGTAAGGGGAAGGCTTGAAACTGCATTAGGACACACAACCATATCTCCAGGGTGATAGAGAACCCACTTGGATGGGCTCTCTGAACTCCTGGAGGTAAGGGGAAGGCTTGAAACTGCATTAGGACACACAACCATATCTCCAGGGTGATAGAGAGCCCACTTGGATGGGCTCTCTGACCTCCTGGAGGTGGGGAGTATGTTTCAAACTCCATTAGGACACACAACCATATCTCCAGGGTGATAGAGAACCCACTTGGATGGGCTCTCTGACCTCCTGGAGGTGGGGAGTATGTTTCAAACTCCATTAGGACACACAACCATATCTCCAGGGTGATAGAGAACCCACTTGGATGGGCTCTCTGAACTCCTGGAGGTAAGGGGAAGGCTTGAAACTGCATTAGGACACACAACCATATCTCCAGGGTGATAGAGAACCCACTTGGATGGGCTCTCTGAACTCCTGGAGGTAAGGGGAAGGCTTGAAACTGCATTAGGACACACAACCATATCTCCAGGGTGATAGAGAGCCCACTTGGATGGGCTCTCTGACCTCCTGGAGGTAGGAAGGAGGTTTCAAACTGCATTAGGACACACAACCATATCTCCAGGGTGATAGAGAACCCACTTGGATGGGCTCTCTGAACTCCTGGAGGTAAGGGGAAGGCTTGAAACTGCATTAGGACACACAACCATATCTCCAGGGTGATAGAGAGCCCACTTGGATGGGATCTCTGACCTCCTGGAGATAGGGGGTATGTTTCAAAGTACATTAGGACATAGATCCATATCTCCAGAGTGACCGGGGCACACTTTGAGTGGCTCTCTGGACCCCTGAGGGGAGGGGGATGTATTATACAACATTTGGAAACTACCCTTGAGCACCTGTGTGCCTGAGGGCCCTTGTGCTGAAGGTTCAACGACCCCTGATGGTTGCCCCTATGTGTTACCCTCCAGATGCAGATACCGCCATCAACACATGATGTTTCTAGACACTCCTTAAGCAGATGCTTGGCCTAGCTGTGTTACAGTGGTCTGTAGTACATCAATACCAGCAGCTGTCATGACGCCAGGGGGTCATCATGCCCTCTGTGGCCACATCCATCACCACCTGGCTACATGGGCAACCACTCAGATGTGATACACAATGCAGATGGCATGTGGTTACCCTGCTACATGTAACTTATCTAGACTACTTACACACAACAGCATGGACAGCTGACATCAACCCTGTCTGTGTATATGTTTTTTGTGACCTGTGGCCATTCACTTACCTCACGTGGGTGGTCTGCCTCACGGTTGAAGCGCCTGGTCACCCTCTCCCAGGCCCTCAGGACCTTCCCCATGTTTCTCCTCCTGGAGGGCCCTGGGAAAAGCCTATTTTGCTTTGGGCCAATAAGGGAGGCTAGGAGGCACAGCTCACGGTGGCTGAAGGCGGGCTTCCTGCTTCTGGACGCCATTTTGTTTTGTGGGCGTGTAGACGCGCGAACGCTAATGACGCAACTTCCGCATTTGCGCGTATCGGATCACGCACGTGCGTGCCGCATGGCTGCGCCACTAATCAATGCTTGCCCTTGCGTTCCGCATTGCTGCGCGGCAGAAAAGTGCAATTATTACCGGCACGCAGCATTCATACACATTTTTTTATTTTAAAATACAAATATGTTTTATGTTCTGAGCATACTCAAATAGCTACGAGGTGTCTCTCATGTCCCTATAACAAACTTTAATTATTGTGGATTTCACTTGTTCACACAGTGTGGTCTTGAACCTCTGGACACATATGCACTGATTCCTGGGGCATTGTCAGATGAGGTGTGCTATGTGTGTCACATAGCAGGTAGTGCTCTGACACTGATAGCAATGGGTGCAGACAGACCATCAGCGTCAGGGGTCAAGCAACCTGGTGATATGGGGTTATGTGTGTTAGTGGGCTATGTTCTGTGGTGAATCACCATGTACAGACAGCAATGATGTAGTGGTTGCCATAGGTGTTTGCCGGGGGTTCATATATGAGCATTACACACGCAAATTAGGTTGTGTGTTGGACATTACGGGGCAATGTGGTCAGCATGTCACCACACTGCACATTAACCTTTGGTATGTGTGCTGGCATACAGTCCTGGGGGCTGAGATCTAGCGCAATGGTTGATACATTGACTGCTTAACCAGGCATCATGGGTTACATCTTCCATTTGCGCTCTGGAGTGCCTGTCTCAGGCAGCTCACATTATCATACTTTGTTACACCATTGGCCATGGTGCTTTCCATGTACATCTATGCTGTGCACGGCATATATTTTCATACTTTGCAACATTATTACTTGCCCCAGAACCCTTTCTACATTACAGAGGTGCTGCTGGTGGCAAGACACGCACACTGCTGCATACATCATGTGTCATACACCATTCTCACTAATGGAGCACCGCAACCCTGGTAACAACAACACCCAGTCTGCATGATTGCCTCTTTAGCCAGCCAGGCATCTGTTCTTAGCAATCGAGCTGTGGCCCACACCTAACCTTGCTGCATGGGGAGCCAGAAGTTGCGTACTTCCATACACAGTGGGGTTATTGGTGAGTGCAGCCAATGACAGGTCCATGACTGTAAACTACTGGTGGTTGTTAGGAGATCCTCACAGTGCTGTCAGCGGCAGGTGCTCCACAGACCACCTTATAGGGTGTACTTGGGTTAATGCACTGTGATGGTGTTTAAGTTGCCAGTACTAAAGGACATTACACACGTTCCAGGCCTGACAGCCCCCATGAACCTTGAAAAAACATTTGCCTAATGTGACACTGCCTTGTTCAATGTATGTTGATTTTCTGAACTTTTACCCGCACTGCTGCTGAATGCCGGAGTCTATGGGCCAATGTCAAGATATATAAAATACTTTGCTTGTACAACCACACTTTGGATTTGAACCACCAACCTTTGGCTTCTGAGGCATTACAGTCACCACTGGACTACAGCTCTGTGACTGTGATGAGATGTCTGGCTGTCTGCAATATAACCTATGCAGACTTTGTGCTGCAGTTAGCAGGGTAGGGTCGATCCACTCACACCCATGATGCACTGCACATGCCAAGCAGCAGTCTAATAATGGTCCAACAATAGGGTGTGCAACCCCACAGCACCTAGGCCTAGTTTTGGGCACGGACCTTCTGTGTTGCAGGTACAGAGTGGGTACAGAACATCACAGTGTGTGTGGCTTGTACTCACCCTGAGTGTGAGGTGAGACACACAGCACCTGTCCTGGCTGAGAAGGCCTATATATTAGATCAGCTTGTCAGATGATGTCTGATAGGTTGATACATCAGACTCACATACAGTCCTCCTTAAAGCATCTGTATCTCCCTGACCTATCTGGGCCTTGTGGGCTACAATGCTCACCCAAGGGTGCATATCCTTTGTGGGTGCCCTGCCCTTCATGATATATGTGAAGGGGGAGTGGGGTTAAGGGAGATTTCCAACCACATAGGCAAATTGTGTCTGACCACCTAACCTTTCCTGTGGAACACAGTTTGCACAATATTACGATATGCACATTCTATAACCCAACGATGGTGCTAGCAGTGGCCAGCAACTACCGACTCATTCCAGCTGTCGTACTGAAAACCTACAGGTCACTCTCTGCAATTTAGAACATATCCATATTTCTAGATCAGGCAGACAGACAGTAGAGCCAGAGCCACCCAGCTCAACCAACACCATCTGACATTTTGCGGCAGAAGGCACAGTGTGTGCCCAGCTACTGACCCTGCAAGGTGTTCCAGCCAGACACATGGTAACTGCAGACAGGCCGCTTGCCAGTCCATGGTGCATGCTACCAGGGAAACTCTGTGCACCCATAACTGGGATGTGAGCACAACCACCATGCAATTGACTCAGTGATTGGGCCCCATATATACAGGACCCATAAACAGCACATGAGAGAACTACTCTATGGCAATATGTTGGAACCTAGCCATGGCGTGGTCACTGATCGTTCGGGGTGAGGATGACCTCCACACAGTGCATGCTATGGACACCATGTCTGTGGAGGTGATGGCAAGGCACAACATGGTCCTAGGCATGCACATTTGCCCTGTGTAGCTGCATCCTGCTCCTGCCGCCCTGTCTGTTCTATACCCAGAGTACTTTGCTCCTCATTATGCACATTTGCAGGCGAATACTGGCAACGGTGCTATCAGTGTGGGCTGTGGGAGGTGTTGGCAGCCATCACACACTGGATAGACAGACACACACTCCCTACACCTAGGACAGCATTGAGCAGATGTAGTGTTATTTGGGAGCAGTGACCAACGCAACAGTAATGGGCACACTGCGGGCATGGCAACGTTGGGGTACACTTTTGAAGAAATGTTCCAGGCTGCTAGTCTCTGCAGGGCACATGACCTAACACACATTGTACATACATCAGAGACATTGGTATGTTACAGCTCGATGATCTGCTTGTGCTTGGCATAGGCATTTCTATCAATCACTGCTCATACCAGGCTTCTGATATGTGTGTGATGTATCCCCATGTGTAGTGTGTGATTGGTAATGTCTGCACATGCTAGTTTTTGGAGGGGCACACAGGGCCCAACATCCTGCCGCTGGATTGGTCTTCGGATAATGGGGCCTGCAGGTGCAGGTGTTTCTGCCCCTGTTGGCCACTGCTCTAGGGCAGATGTTCACAACTCCAGTCAATGTGGTGCAAACACTGGTCAGGTTTTCATGATGTCCGTGATGAATATGCCTCTGATACAGATGCATACCATGGTGGTGTTCACTTAATTTGCAGCACACGCATCTTTATTGGATACATCAGCGACCCTGAGTGTTTTTTGACCCTGCATGGCTGCATTTGGGGGACTGTGCTGTGGGTGAGGCATATGTTTATGTGGTGTGGGCTGTTTATTGTAAAATATGTTATCTTGACCGACGCTTATGTCCTCAGCAGGGGAATCCCAGTCTTTACTAACAGGTTTCGTGCATGGGAAAAACATGGGGAGTGGGATGGCAGGTGCCACAGCTGAGATTTGAACCTGGGGCCTTCTGCTCTTGGAGGCACTTGCTATGTGTACTGCACCACCGTCTTAGCACAGCAACAGTACATTCCCGGGGGAGTCCATGGCTGTTTGTCACACGGTGCCTGTCTGTTGGATTGGACTGCAGCCACATGAGGGTGGCTAGGCCAGCATCTGCTGTGGTGCAGCAGCCACTGCCCCCTCTGCCAGCAGTAGGCGTCCACCACCATGATGAAATGGGCTTATATTGGGGACAGCATCACAGCTAACTGACATGTGGCCCTCCAGTACTGCATTGTGTGTACTCTGCTGTAGGTGTTGTACATTTCTGAGGGGTATGAGCTACTTATGGTAAAATAGAGATTCTTGGAACATGCTTTTGTTCTCTGCAAGTGGTGTTTTTATTCCCTATAACGGTTTACTGGTGGATAAAATATGTGCACTGTGTTGCCGGTGGCCCCAGCTGGGAGTTGAACTTGTTATCTTTGCCTCCCCAACACACTGGCTGTGTCCCCTGCACCACACTGCAGACACAGAGTCAATGTAGACCCTGCAAATAGCATGTCTGCTTGTCCTAGCAGGCCTTTCTGTTGTGGTCCACTGCACCCACGTGTCAGGGGCTCTGGCTCCATCTTCTCTGGCCACCTGCCACTGCCCCCCTCTGATACCAGTACACCTCTGCAAACATGCTGCAGGCCCTGCTGGTGATGGGGCCACTCAGTTTTTGAACATCCACTGTGCATGTACGCAACTACCTATGCTGTGCATTATGGGCTTGGGGTGACTACCTAGTCCTCCACACTTCCCCACAACTCACACATGCTGTTGTGCAACATGTGCATGCCATAGGGGAAATGGCCATTGGTGTGGGGAAACCTGCTCTCTCCTTCATCAATGTTGACTCATTCACGTTTTATGCTGCATGAGCCGGGAACCCTTCCAACATGCCTATTTTTTTGCCCTGCCTTTCTTGTGAGTGTATGTTGATGTTTCACATTGCTGTGACCATTACACAGGTTGGTCGTCTTGTGTGGTACAATTGAGAGGTTTAGCAGCCCTGGGCAACACACCAGTCCTGGGAACAGTACAGGCATGGGTATGTTACACATAGCTGTTGGGGGTCACTCACCCGGGATGTACACACTGTCAGACAACAGACCTGCTGCACACATAACCCACATCTGAATGATTGTTATGTGGTGCTCAATGGGCAAAATGTGCTGAGCATATACATCCATATTTCACTGTGTTCAATGAAAACATTAGATAGCTGTGTACCATATCCCCAGGTGTAGGGTGGCATTGGTGAGGTATGCAACTGCTACTATTGGGGGTTACAGGCAGGGCCCACTGTCCTGCCTTTCCAGGATGCATTGTCCAATGCGGCCTGTGGGTGTGGGTGTGTCAGGGCCTGTTGGCTGGTGCTTTTCATCGGGCCTTCCCACATCATGTCATGGTGTGGCAAACACTGTTCTGGTTTTATGCTGTCCCTCATGGATATGCATGTGCTACATCTGCATGACATGGGGGTGGTGCATAGATATGCAGCACAGTCATTTGTATTAGAGGCAGCATGGAAACTGACTGGTGTGTGGTCCTCCAGGACTGCATTTGGGATACTCTGCTCTAGGTGATCGCCCTGTTCATGGTGTCTGTGCTTGGGATGGTAAATGTTAGGGGTTTTACCAATGCCACTGTCCTCTGCCTTAAAGGTTTGTGCTTACTACCACGGTTTATTTGTGTGAAAAATATGTGGTCATGATTGGCAATAGCCCCAGCTGAGCTTTGAACCTGTGACCTTCTGTTCTTTCATACACTTTCTGTGTGCACTGCACCACCGTGTATCCACAGATTGGCTGAGTTCCCTGGGACGTCCATGACTGTACATCCGACAGGGCCTGTCTGTTACAGTGGACGGTGCCAGACTGCACCTGGCTAGTCAAATGCATGCTGTGGCTGGCAGCCACTGTCCACAACACCACTTGTACCCTTCCGCCAACATGCTGCCATGTCCGTATATTGGCAAACATGTGAACTGCTGGGGTTGTGCCACTCCAGGGCTGCATTTGTGCAACTCAGCTGTCGGTAATGCCCATTGTAATGGGGTGTGTGCGGTGTGGGGTGAATTATGGGTGTTTGAGACACGCTTATGTTCTCTGCAATAAAGGCGTGTCTTCACTATCTGTGTTTGGTGGTGTTTAAAATATGTGGACTGGGTTGGCAGGTGCAACAGCTGAGCTTTGAACCTGTGACCTACTACACTTGCATACAGTGTCTGTGTGCACTGCACCACTGTGTAGCCACAGATTGGCTGTGTTCCCTGGAAGGTCCATGACTGTACATCCATCAGGGCCTGTCTGTTGCAGTGGACGGGACCAGCCTGCACATGGCTAGGCCACTGTCTTCTGTGGCTAGCAGGCACATCCCCCTCCACCATCTGTACAGTTCCACCAACATGCTAGCATGTCCTTATCTTAGCATAAGCATATGGCCTGATTGAGTGGAGCCACTCAAGGACTGCATTTGGGGGACTCGGATGTGTGTGATGCCCATTGTTCTAGTGTGTGTGTGGTGTAGGGTAAAAGAAGGATGTTTGCAACATGCTTATGTTCTCTGCAATAAAGGGATGTCTTTCATATCTCTGTTTAGTGGTGGGTAAGATTTTGGGAGTAGGCTGGCATGAGCCCCAGATGGGATTTGAACCTGTGACCCTATGGTCTTACAGGTACTGGCTCTGTCCACTGCACTACACTGTGGCCACAGAGATGGTGCAGTACCTGGAGATGATAAACCTGGCAGGATGGGGTCACACACCCTGCTCTGCACATTTTTACTGTGGGCTCCTTCACCCTGTCCGGTGACAAACATGCAAATAATACCCAGACATGACCACGGAAAGGGGCGATAAAATATAACCAACATGGGCTACAGTGATTTTCATGAACAAACATGGGAGACACTCCCAGGAAAGCTACAAAAGAGGGGATTTGTTTTTTGGAAGAGTCTCCGCTCCGTACACCTTTCCATGGTTCATTCCTTTTTTTTGGAGCTTTCCTGGGTGTGTTTTTGGATTTAGGCCATTACTACAACAGTTCCGGAGCTGGGTTACTATTTTAAATATTTTTCCTGTGATCATTTTCAACTTTTAATTGCACTTTTGTGCTGTGCACAGGTATCACACTGCTGACGTTTTGCAGGTTTCACCGGTTTTGCTGTACATTGCTGACGGAAATGGTTTCTCTTCCCTTTAAATGCTTTCTACAGCGAGTGTTTCACTTGCGCTATTTTTACATGCAAATTCGAGCCCGATACTGTGCGGGGAGCCTCTCCCCTCCCACTCCACCCATTGACCCCGTCCCTCCGCCCCTCCGGAGCCTTCCTCCGCCCTCCTTTAGCCGTTCCACGCCTCTATCGGACATTTGCGGGCCGGCACTTGTACGGGGCCCGTTAGTGTGCCGCGTACCTGTGCGGGGGTGACACGCACGTGTGCGGGGCGTTTAAACGTGTTTATGCGCGTTTCAATGCCGCGTTTCGGTGCGCTATTTTGCGGCGCGCACATTGGCGGTTTTTAGTAAACATGCCCCATAGTAGTCAAAGAAATCCTCTTTACTGTTGGAGGTAATTCAGCCCACAGTTCCGCTGCTTTAAACCCGATTGTGTTACCAAACCTTCTTTTATTAATTAAATCCTGATTTGACAGTGAATTTTGAAGACGCTTAGAACTAATCCTCAGGCATGGCACTAACCTATCACAAAATGAGCCCGGAATCGATCCATAAAAGAATTTATGTTTCATCACATACAGCTTAAAATATATTCTTTCCCAAATCCTCAACCAGTGAAGCTTTTCAAAAAGTGGTGATATATGGTAAGATTTCAAGCTGCGAAAATCAGTCTTGCCGCTATATTCTGACACATTTGTAATTTCTTAATTTCTTATTGTTTTGAGCAATTTAATAAAACTATATTGCAATAATCTAAATAATTTAATACCATACTTTGCAGTAATAACTATATTGAAATAATATAAATCATTTAATACCATACTTTGTACTAATAATCCAAAAAATGCGGGTGTAAAGTAGGGTTGCAATCTTCGAAGTTGCCAGAAATTTAACATTCCGATGTTATTGAGCTAACTAGTGCGTTCGTGGATAAATCTTCATCTAAATAGATGCTGAGCACCCGCAACACTGTTAGTTTCAGACTCTTAATAGCATCTAGTATTTTCACCTTATGTAGAGACTTATCGCTTTCTTACTATGCAGGAAATGAAAGACAAAGAAGAAATGGTGTTGCATTTATAGTTAAGAAAAAACTTGCAAGAACAGTAATGAAATACAATGCACTCAGTGAACGCTTAATTTCTATTTGTTTACGAGGAAAACCCATCAACACAACTATAATTCAGGTATATGCCTCAACAACAGCTGCAGAAGAGGAAGACATTGATGAGTTCTATGAACAAGTACAAGCTGAAATTGACAGATGCAAAAAGGATATCTTAATAGTCATGGGTGACTGGAACGCAAAAGTTGGCAACAAAGAAGAAGACAAAGTGATTGGAAAATATGGACTTGGCAACAGAAACGAAGCTGGAGAAAGACTGATAGAATTCTGCAAGACCAAAGATCTATTCATCTCAAACATTTTCTTTCAGCAATACAAGCATCAACTGTACACATGGACATCACCCAATGGATTGTACAGAAATCAAATTGACTACATCTGTGGAAGACAATGATGGAAAAGCTTGATAGCATCAACAAAGACAAAACCTGGAGCTGTTGGCATTAACCTTTAAAAAGGAGATAGAGCAGCTTAAAACTAGATAACAGAGGAAAGCTGACAGTTGCCCAGGAGCGCATGGTTCAGAACAATGTATTCTTGAAGGATACTAGCAAAAGACTTGAAGTTAGGGCATATCAGCAGAGAGGTTCCAATAAAGACAAAAGTAGCCCAAAGTACAGAGCAGACAGAGCTTAAAAATATCAGATTACCCCTGCCTATGGATAGCCAGAATAATATGAATAAAATACAGCCTCTAAAATGCATGTATGCAAATGCCAGAAGTCTAAAAAATAAGATGAGAGACTTAGAATATAAAACACTAAATGAGAGGTCAAATATGATTGGTGGAAGGAGGACAACCAGTGGGATACTGTGATACCTGCGTGTAAAATATATAGTAATGATAGAGCAGATCAAATTTGTGGAGGAGTTGCATTCTATGTTAGAGAGAGCATTGAGTGACAGAGGATTAAAGTTTTGCAGAAAACAAAATTTACTGTAGAATCTCTATGGATTAAAATTCCATATAAAAAGGGGAAGGGGAAGGCGATGACAGTGGGGGTGTACTATCGACTACTTGGCAAGAGTGAACAAATGGATGATGAAATGCTCAAAGAAATCAGGGAAGCTAACAAAAGTTACTGTAAAGTAATAATAATGGGTGAATTCAATTACTCCGGTATTGACTGGATCAGTGTCATGGCAGGACATGCTAGGGAGATAAAGCTTCTAGATGAAATAAATGACTGCTTCTTGGAGCAGTTGGTTCATAAACCGACCAGAGGGGAAGCCATTTTGGAAATAGTCCTTAGTGGAACACAAGATCTGGTGCAAGAGATAAGGGTGTTGAGGTCACTTGGCAATAGTGATCATAGCATGATCGTGTTTGAGTTAATAAATGGAGGAAGACGGTTAGGAAATCCGCAGTACTACCTTTTAACTTTCAAAAAGGAGACTATGATAAAATAAAAAAGGTAGTTAAGAAAAAACTAAAAGGAGCAGTTGCAAATGTTAAAGATTTACATCAAGCATGGGTGTTGTTTAAAAATACTATCTTGGAAACCCAGACCAGCTGTATTCCATGCTTTAAAAAAATTGGAAGGAAGTCCAAATAAAATGCCAGCATGTTTTAAAGGTGAGATCACAGAGGCTGTTGTTGTCAAAAAAGCATCTTTGAGGAAATTCTTATTCTTATTCTTATTTAACATTTATGAAGCGCTACAACATACCCAACGTTGTACAGCCAAAAAAAAGTGACAGTCCCTGCTCATCAGAGCTTACAATCTAATGAAAATGGCAGAAGTACATACAGAATAACAATAACAATCTCGCGAGGGCATAACATTACAGTAGGGAATACAATACAGGGCTACATCAAGGGTTACATATAGATGATTACCCAGTTGCTCTTCACGATGGCGTCCTTTGAGTGCACCTAGCCATCGTGCCGTGCCTAAGGGCCATGCCAAAGGGCCCTCTTGCGAGGCCCTCAGGCATGGGCTCTCAAGGCGCGGGCGTGTCCCCAAGGCGGCAGTTTAAAGCCATTGCTTGGACCGCTGATTGGTGCAGGAAGGGGGCGAGGAGGAGTTCCTGCTCGCTCCCTCCGATGATGGCAGTCACAGTCATAAGAACATAAGAACATAAGATATGCCATACTGGATCAGACTAAGGTCCATCAAGCCCAGTATCCTATTTCCAACAGTGGCCAATCTAGGTCATACGCACCTAGCAGTTTCCACAAAAGACACAGGTTCCACAATGCTTGTATTGGGTTAAGCATTGATATCCTGGGTCCCTTCTTAATAATGGTTTATGGACATTTCCTCCAGGAACTTGTCCAAACCTTTTTTAAACCCAGCTACACTAACAGCCTTTAATACATCCTCCGGTAACAAATTCCAGAGTTTGATTACAAGTTGAGTGAAAAAATATTTTCTTTTATTAGTCTTAAATAGTTTACCCTATACTTCATTGCATGTCCCCTAGTCTCAGCCGCGCAACCGGCATTATAGCCTCGGGCACTTGACCCCGCCCCTGCCCTCCCTTCCCCCCCCCCTCCCTCCCCCTTCCCCCAATAATCCACAACTCTCTACGGATTTTCTTTCAACAACTATTTACATTTATTTATTTATTAACAATGGTTATTAACAGTCCAAAGCTGTTGGCCACAGCATGCGCATAACACACCACAAGACATTGTACACAATTCCTTTCCTTCCGCCCCTCGAGAGACACAGCCATTATCCACGGGTCCTTTAACTGTCAGTAGGAGATAGCCGTTCAAGCTTTCCCCAGTCCTTAATCTTCTCTATCTCTTTCAGTCGCAAGCTGTTACGCCTGCCGTTCAAGCAGGTTTGGCACTTTTCTTACTTTACCCCCCCTTTTGCCCGCCGTCAAAGCGAGGCCAGGGGCCCTCTGCGCCGTGTTCTTGTGCCTGATCCATCTCACCGGGGGCATGTCCAGGTTTCTCTCCTGGAACTCTCCCCCTTTACTTAAAACCTAGGCTGTGTTCTCTCTCACCGGGTGCGTTTCTTCTGCCTTCCCTCGCATGCTGCGACTATACCCCCCTTCTTTGCCACAGGGGTGGGTCGGGAGGGTGTCTCTGCTCCTCTCAGACGATGTGGGGGGGAACGGCGAAAGAGGCTGAGCCGGCTTCGGGCACGCTCCTTTATCGGCGGCTCACGGCCCGCCCCCCCTCGCCGCCCCCCCGCTCTTCCCCCTGCCCTCGGCTCGCCTGTGCGCGCCTGTGCATCGCCGCGATAATTCGCAGGCGGGTCTCAGCCGCGCAACCGGCATTATAGCCTCGGGCCCTTGGCCCCGCCCCTGCCCTCCCTTCCCCCCCTCCCTCCCCCTTCCCCCAATAATCCACAACTCTCTACGGGTTTTCTTTCAACAACTATTTACATTTATTTATTTATTAACAATGGTTATTAACAGTCCAAAGCTGTTGGCCACAGCATGCGCATAACACACCACAAGACACTGTACACAATTCCTTTCCTTCCGCCCCTCGAGAGACACAGCCATTATCCCCGGGTCCTTTAACTGTCAGTAGGAGATAGCCGTTCAAGCTTTCCCCAGTCCTTAATCTTCTCTATCTCTTTCAGTCACAAGCTGTTATGCCTGCCGTTCAAGCAGGTTTGGCACTTTTCTTGCTTTACCCCCCCTTTTGCCCGCCGTCAAAGCGAGGCCAGGGGCCCTCTGCGCTGTGTTCTTGTGCCTGATCCATCTCACCGGGGGCATGTCCAGGTCTCTCTCCTGGAACTCTCCCCCTTTACTTAAAACCTAGGCTGTGTTCTCTCTCACCGGGTGCGTTTCTTCTGCCAACCCCGCCAACTGCGAATCCTCGCTTGTTGACGGGTCCCCCACCTATTAACACGCCGCTGTGGCCAACACCTCTTTCTTCCATATCCGCTCCACCGCTTCTTGTATGTTGCACAGGAAAATGTCCATCCCTATGTCCGACAAGTGTACCCCGTCCGCCCGATACAGTCCTGGGCATCTTTCTTCGATGAGGTCATGCTTGACGCTGTCACCTCCTATCATCCCCATTAAGCGGGCCATCCACCTGTTCACTTTCTGTCTCGTCTTTTCGACTGCTTTGTGCGAAATCTCGCCCTTCCACACTCTCCTTGGTATGATGTGGGACCACGCTAGGCACGCTCCGGGAAATGCGTTCGCCAGCGTCAGCATGTCGCTCTGCATCTTTTTGGTGAGCTCGACGCTGCGTATGGCCGCCAGGTTGTTGCCCCCTAGATGGATTATGATCATCGCTGGGTTCCTGGTTACCCGCTTCCTTTGCAGCAAGAGCGGCACTAATTGGTCCCACACCATACCTCGTCGACCGAGCCACACTACTGAAACCTCTGTACTTGGGAGTCCCAGGTTTAGCCCCTGTGGTCTACCCTGAGTCCGCTTTTGCGCCCAGTGAACAAATGAATAGCCGCATATCCACACTTCGCGGGGCCATAGGCATGGACTTGTATCTAGATTGGAGCACAATTAGCAATAAGTGGTTGCAGAAGCAGTATCGAGATAATGAACATTGGACATCATGATTTCATACAAACAGTATATACCTTTGGCCTTGCTATGTTCTCGCCCTCCTTCTGTGGATTAGTAAATTTATTATATTTTTCTTTTCTTTTTTTTTTTTAATATATCCCCATTCCTCATTCCGCTGGACGTATGTACAATTTGTATCTGTCCGAGCGCCAGCGTCCGATATTCATTATTTGTGCTCTGGACATCCCCATGCTGGCCGCCGTTGAAGCGGCTCCGATGCGAAAGGAGTGCGAGCCGTATAAGCTTGCATTCCTTCCCGTTTGCTCCATCGCCAGCTTGAGTACTCTGATGAATTGGAATCGTGAAAGTGGGTTGCCGTTCACGTGGATGAACCATTGTTGGCTTGTGCGTGCCCGTAGTTGTTGATAGGCCAGAGCATTTCTCAGTGGGCATGAGGGGTCGTTGTGCAGCGCTGACAGGACGATTTGAGTCCCTTTTCCGTCCGTGTCCATTTTGGATCTGCGCAAGTGCAGCACTATGGCCTCCTTAAGTATATTCACATCGCGTTCTTCGATTCCGCCATATGTCGCCCTGTGCTTTGTTGCCGACGTGACGACTAGCTCTCCCACCCGAAATGCTCCGTAAAAGGCCCAGGAGACGGCACACCTAAAAAGCCTGGCTTCGTACTCATCATAACACACCTGGCTACTGGCCACCATCAGTTGCTGGAGCATCTGGTGCGTGATCGGGCGGCGATGGTCTACCCTTCGGGGCTGCCCTAGGGACCAGCCTCTCATCACTTTTTTAATGACAAACTCCGCCGTCGGGCTCTTCTTACCCATGGCCTTTGCAAAGAATGAAACTGCGGCTAAGCGGGCTTGCACTGATCCTTTTGTTTGTCCACTGCTTTTGCACTGCAAAATCCATCTCAGAAGCGTTGCCGCTTCAAATCTGTCCTCTTGCTGTATCCTGGCCTCATTGCAGAAGGTTTGGTATGCTTCCCATGCTGCTATGTATTTTCGCCGGGTCTGCTCTGCTAGGGATCCCAAGAGGAGCTCCCATACTTCGGCGGGCCATACTCCCAGATCTGTTCGGGGACTGTTGTCTTGACTGCGTCCGCCTTGGGCGCCAGTTGGTGGAAAAGCCTGATCTTAGAATGAGAAAGAGCGTCGGCAATGTTATTGTTTTTGCCTGTGATATGTTCCGCTCTAAGGGTTATGTTATGCACTAGACATAGTAACACGATTCTTCTTAATAGTGTTATCACCCTTGGCGTCTTAGCTCTCATCCCGTTCACTGCCCATACCACGGCTAGATTATCAACATGGACGTTGATAGCCCTGTTAGCAAGCCCTGGGGCCCAGATACTTAAGGCTACCATGAGCGGGAAAAGCTCCAAGAACGTGATATCCTTGGTGGTTCCTTCTGCTCGCCATTCTGGGGGCCATTCTTCTGAGCACCATGCCCCTTTATAATAGATGCCGAAACCAATTCCTCCCGAGGCATCGGTGAATAAGTCAAGTTCCGCATTAGACACCGAGGGTGCCTGCCAGAAGGCCAGGCCATTGAAGGTGTGGAGGAATTGCATCCAGACCCGAAAGTCTTCCCGCATCTCTTTGTTAATTCGGATGCGATGATGCCGTTTCGTGATCCTTCTCGTTGCCCAGGCCATACGGCGGCAGAAAACTCTCCCCATTGGCATTATCCTGCATGCAAAGCATAGCAGGCCAAGGATTGTTTGAAATTGTTGCAGGGTCGCCTTTCGCTGACTGTGAAGTAGTTGTATGTCTTTTCTCAAGTTCGCCACTTTATCTGCTGGGAGGCGAGACATCTGTGCCGGCACATCCAACTGTATGCCTAGGAAATTGATGATCCCTGTCGGGCCATCGGTCTTTTCCTTCGCTAACGGGATCCCGAACAACCGTGCCATCTGCTGAAAGATACTTAAGATCCTTTTGCAGTCGTCATGGTCTTTTCCAATAAAAAGGAAATCGTCCAGATAGTGGACCACTGTGTTGGGGCCCGCGATGTCCTTGACCACCCAGTGTAGAAAGGAACTGAATTGCTCGAAGTATGCGCATGATACCGCACATCCCATGGGTAAGCATTTATCGTAGAAAAATTCCCCGTTGAACACGAAACCCAATAATTGGAAAGACTCAGGGTGTATTGGCAATAGGCGGAATGCGGACTCTATGTCAGCCTTTGCCAGCTGCGCCCGTCGTCCCTTACTTCAAATCAGCATAATGGCATGGTCAATGGTTGCATATTTGACCGAGCATAGCGCCGGATCAATATGGTCATTAACTGACCTCCCCTCTGGGTGGGACAGGTTATGAATTAACCGGTATTGCCCCGGTTCCTTTTTTGGTATGACCCCCAAAGGTGAGATTACGAGGTCCTTGAATGGGGGTGACCGGAAAGGACCTGCCACCCTCCCTAAACCTATTTCCTTGGCTATTTTACTGTGTGCTATGGTGTTATGTTTCCGGACAGATGGTGGGTCCGTGAACGCCCGCGTTATTAATTCCTTCCTGTTTAATAATGATGAGATGCGGAAACCCTGTGAGAAACCCGCCTCAATACTGTTAGCTATGTCCTTCCTTGGGTAGGCTCTCAGCCAGGGACGCATGCTCTCAAGCCTGATGGGCGTTGGGGCCAACTCCTTCCGCTGAGCGCTGCTGTAGCGCTCTGAAAGGCTTGGCTTCCCTGGATGCTCTGCAGGAGAAAGCGGGGTGCCCATTTCCACATAATGAGCAGGCATGTCTGAACTTACAGGGCTGCCATGTACAACTCCCTGTGTTGTACTGGCGGCATGCCCGTCTCCCCGTCCACTGATTGGCTTGCCTCCCTTGGGTGTTTTGGGTTGGCAGTTGCCATTGTGCACCTGGGAGAGGTTAGAACGTGCCGTCTTGACAGAATGGCCTATTGGGCGCCATTTCTTCTGTCCACATGTCCAGAATTCTATGATGCCATGCTAGGGTGGGATCCTCCGCCATGCTTCTCCTGAACCTCACATCATAATTTAGCCAGGCCCATCCCCCGTATTGTTTATATGCCCTGGTGATCGTGTCCAGGTACCTGGTCAGATATGGGCCCGAGTCAGGTTCTTTTTCCATAATTACACTCATGAAGATGTGAAATGCTGAGACCCAGTTATTAAGGGATTTGGGGATTTTAGGTTTTTTGTCCTTATCACTCCTTTTATCTTTATCTTTCCCATTACCGGATTCTTCATCCTGGTCTCTAAGCAGGAGAGAGAATAGGTCAATGTATTCTCGCCTCCAAATTCTTTTTTTAAATTTTCTGGGTACGGACACGGCCAGGGAGCTCACCCCGCAGCGTGGATCGTGACTGGTGTCGCGCCAATCCTGCAGAGTTCTCTGAGTCGTCCCTGGTGTCGTGTTCCCGTGGTGCACCCCATCCTGAGCCTGCCCCGCCCAGACTTGCTTTAGGGGATTGGCCTGCTTTGAGGTCTTCTTTCTTTTAACTTTCCTCAAAGCGTATTTAATTACGTCTGCCAGTGCCGTGTCACTATCACTGCCAGAACAAGAGTCATCAGATGATGAAGTTGTTAATTCTGAGGCCCCTTTGTTCGCTTTAGACTTACCATCTGTTGTGCAGGGTGTTACGGCGCTCGTGCTCGCTGACGGCTGTTCCTCGCTTATAAAGCCTGTTGTCCCCAGTCGTTGTTTAACTGCGGACAGGCCGTGCTGAGTAACCTGCTCCCTTATCATCTGGAGCAGGTCGTCCAGCTCCTGCCCTTGTGCAGGAGCTGCTGATTGCTGCTGCTGTGGTGCCTTCTTCCGGTTGCACCGCCTCGTCTGTCTTGCTGTGGCGATGCTAGCTGCATCATGGCCGTCGCCATGTGCTCTTTTTCTTCCCGAGCCAGTAGCTGCCCGTGTCCTTGCGGTTGTCCTTGTCGTAGCCCTGCCCTCTGCCTGCCTGGCTCGTTGTGCCTTAGCCTTCTGGGTCTCTTTCCTCGGCATCTCTGTTCTAGGATGATATCTACTACTGAAGGGGGTAAGGGAAAGTCCGCATTACACTCTGTCTCGCCGTTTTGTATCTACCCTGTGCCTCTATTTGACCAGTTGCATATTGCTCTCATATATATAGTGTCCACCTATACCGGATTACTATATATAGAACATGTCATAACTATTATCTGTGTCACTTACACACTTCGCCCTTTGTCCTTATTTGCATATCCATTTAAAATACTTTAGCATATTTGCATATTCATTGCTTAAGCATAGGCCCCCTTTCATGATGGAGACTATATTAATAAAGCAAACACATCATCCTGCAATACCATTTTTTTCCATTAGATGGTAGCCCCGTTCCTCTCATTCAGCATATGCCTGCATCCCCTTTCCTTAACTTGCAATAGGCTCGTTTGTTTTATCCCTGTGAGCCCCATCCTTCCCACTTTCATTCGGAATTACCCTTCACACACAGATTTTTTTTTTTTTTTTTTTGCGTTTATCATGGCTATAAAATCTCAGCCCGCAGTTATAATCCTATAATCCTCCCCTTAAATTTTTAATGGAGATGCGGCTGCCCCGTTCCACCACAGCACGTGGTGGTGCACATCCTCCCCCAATCTCCTCCGTCTGTTTTATTTAACTTCGTGATCTACCGCTGCCGCGAGGAGAGAGACACACTCTCCCTCCCCCCCCCCCCGCCTGCACCGGCAATTGCATGAGCACATTGTTATTATTGAGGCGCTTTTTAAAAAACGCCATGTCCCGAGGAGCACACCTCTAAGGCGCTTGCTGCGAGCCGTGTCTGGCTCACGTGTTTGGTCGGCACATCATTGCGGCACTTTCTACGTGCCGGGTCCTGCTCCTGCTCCTCACTCAAGGTAAGAATCCGGCTCCCTCCTCAGCGCTTGTTTGCGCGTCGGGTCGGGCGCTTTTGGAAGTGTTACTTGCCTTTTCTTTTTCTTTCTTTGATTTCTCGGCTGCGCGCTGTTGCACTCCTCTGCTCTCAGTCTCTGCTCCTCTCAGACGACGTGGGGGGGAACGGCGAAAGAGGCCGAGCCAGCTTCGGGCACGCTCCTTTATCGGCGGCTCACGGCCCGCCCCCCCGCCCCTCCCCCTGCCCTCGGCTCGCCTGTGTGCGCCTGTGCATCGCCGCGATAATTCGCAGGCAGGTCTTTCTATATTCTGATAATGTAAACAATCGAACTACGTTTACCCGTTCCACTCCGTTCATTAATTTATAGACCTCTATCATATCTCCCCTCAGCCGTCTCTTTTCCAGGTTAAAGAGCCCTAACCTTTTTAGCCTCTTCATAGGGGTATCCTTCCACCCCCTTTACTATTTTGGTGGCTCTTCTCGGTACCTTTTCTAATAACACTATATCTTTTTTTTTTTTTTTAAATAGGTTATTACAAAAGATCAAGAACACTTGAACATAGAAAACAAATAAGACTTGCAACTATAAAAGGAAATACAAATTATCACAGCAATAACACTATATCATTTTTAAGATACAGCGACCAGAATTGCACACAGTATTCAAGGTGCAGTTGCACCATGGAGCAACACAGAGGCATCATAATATGCTTTGTTTTTTTATCTCCATTCCTTTCCTCATGGTACCTAGCATTCTATTTGATCTCTTAGCCACCACTGCACACTGGGTGGAAGGTTTCAACATCTTATCCACGATGAAGCCTAAATCTTTTTTCCTGGATGGTGGTTCCAAATGTGGAACCTTGCATCATTTAACCATAGTTTGGATTGTTCTTTCCTATGTGCATAATTTGTACTTGTCCATATTAAAGTTCATCTGCCATTTGGATGCCCAGTCTTCCAATTTATCAAGGTCCTTTTGCAATTTTTCACAATCCTCATGGTTTTTAACAACTTTTTTTTTTTTTAATTCTTTATTTTCGTTTTATAACAACAAAGGAAAGGAGACATACAGCTAAAAGACAGATACATAAAATGTGATACATACACCAAAGTAAACCCCTGCCACCCCCCTCCCCCCTGCTTCTTCTCTAGATAACTAATCATTCCCGAAGCGGGCGTGTACTGACATTATTGTGTTACAAAACCTAACGGTGATCTGAAACATGATGAGTGCACATTAAACATACATGTCGGAACAATGAGCAGAGTGTACATAATCATTGAGCATCTGCCATTTAGACAAGCGAGAGTGAGTTTGGGTATGGGGAATAGCTCTCCGAGATATCTGCTCATATTTACTATATAAGCAGACGAGGTTCCACCATTCATTGACAGTAAGTCGAGAGCTATCCTTCCAATTCCTCGTGATTAAACATATGGCTATACCCAGCATGAAATCAAGGAGAAAGCGACCCTTCTTAGGAAGAGAGGGGACCTCCGCCACTGAGCGGAGTCCCACAATCTTCCAAGAGAGAGGCTCGTGAAGATGTAAGATACATTGAATACGACCCCAGACCCGCCCCCAGTAAACCTGTAGTTGCGGACATTCATAAATAACATGAGCGAGGGTTCCCACAGCAGTATGGCAAGACCAACACTGGTCCCTAGCAGTTGTGTTCCATTTGGCTATTTTTTCTGGAGTATAAAAGCATCTATGTGCAAAAAAGAAGAGAGTTTGGGTAACTGAGGCAGACCGGGAAACCCGCACTACTTTGCTCCAGAAAACGCTCCATTGCACAGGGGTTAAAGTGGTTTGCAGTTCGCGCTCCCAGGCTTGTTGGGCTCTAAAAGTGGCAGTATCTGTACCCTGACATAATATTTTATAAAAGTTAGAGGCTACCCCATGTGTACTACTAATAGAGTGGACTAGTTCTAATAGCCCGTCCTCAGTAGGGGCAGAGGGCGGCATGATTTGAGCACTTTTGAGGCAGTGTTGAAGCTGCATCAATTGAAAGTAATGTTTCGCTGGTAACGCAAATTCCTTTTGTAACTCAGAAAAGGTTTTCCAACGAGCTGCAAAGAAGAGCTGTTGGGGTGTCCAGATCCCCCTAGAGTACCAGGGTTTCCATGCTATCGTTCTGTTTAGGACTTGAATTCTGGGATTATTCCACAGCGGGAGTCCGTCCTGAGGACATACGTTTGGGCCCAGTGATAGAATGAGAGTATTAAAGGCCGCAAGAGTATCGACAATCATTGGGGGATGGCGGGTGTCTACTTGATGGGACATACCGGGGAGATGGGTCAACGGAATTGGGCTACTAAGCTCCTCTTCTATATCAAGCCAAACTGGTCTGCTGTCTGTTGAGGCATCTAGCCATCGGGCACCTTGCTTAAGTAGGAAGGCTTGATGATATCTGAGAAAATCAGGAAATCTGGTACCCCCTCTTTCCTTTGCAGACTGTAGTTTTTGTTTAGCTATCCTTGGTGGTTTGCCCTGCCAGAGGTAGCGGACGAGAAGGCCCTCAATATCTTTGTAAGTGTGTAGCGGGAGTAAGCATGGCAGCATTTCTAAAATGTAGTTCACTTTGGGGACTATCATCATTTTCACAGTTTCTAGGCGGCCCCACCATGTAAGGGATAAGGGAGACCAACGATTTGTGAGCTCACGGACTTTGGAGACTACCTCTTTGGCATTAAAACTGATAGTGTCTTCTAAAGGAGAACAGTAATGGACCCCAAGATATTTCACCATGCGGGATTGCCAAAGGAAAGGAAAGGCCTGCATGTCAGCCTCATGTACCCAGCGGTTCAGTGGGAATGCTACAGATTTGGTCCAGTTAATTTTATAGCCCGATAATTGCGAGTATCCATCAATCAGATACAAGACAGCTGGAACCGAATCAAGGGATACGAAAAGCATAAGGTCATCTGCATATGCAGAGAGTTTAATCTCTCTGTGACTGAAGGGGACACCTCGAATACGTGCGGACTGTCTAATAAGGAGGGCGAGGGGCTCAAGAGCTAGATCAAAGAGCATTGGTGATAGGGGGCAACCTTGATGCGTGCCTCTTTGGAGATTAAAAGGCTGAGACTTAATGGCATTTACACAAATACTGGCGACGGGTTGAGTATACATAACTTGGAGGTATCGGAGGAAGCCCTCCCCAAAGCCATACCATCGGAGAACTGCAAATAAGAAGGGTCATTCTAGGCGATCAAAGGCTTTTTCAGCATCTAGGGAAAGACCCACCCATGGGTGATCTAGATTGGCAGCACTGGATAGCACATGGCACAAGGTCCGAGCATTGTCAGCGGTGGATCGGCCGGGTATAAAACCGCATTGGTCGGGATGGATTAGGGTGGCCATCCTGTCAGATAGCCGGGTGGCCAAGATCGTTGCGAAGATCTTATAATCGGCATTAAGTAGGGAAATTGGACGGTAGTTGGCGGTTAGCAGCGGGTCTCTGCCTTCTTTCTCAAATACTACCACATTAGCTGCAGAAAAGGATCCCAAAGAGGATGTATCTACCGCAAGGGCAGTGAAATAGAGTTTTAAGTAGGGAACTAGATCTGCACTGAACGTTCTGTAGAATTCGGTCGGGAGACCATCAGGCCCTGCGGCTTGACCCGAGGCTGTTCGTGTTAGGGCAGATTGGATCTCTGAAGTAGAGAAGGGTTCATCCAGCGCATCCCTATCAGCTTCAGAGAGGGTCGGCCGCTGAATACCAGAAAGCAATCGCTCGAAGGTCTCTGATGAGAACTCACATTCAGATTGATATAGGCGAGTATAGAAATCCCGAAAGAGTTCTACAATATCGGAGTCTTTGGTCAATATGCCCCCTCCCTGTGGGGCTCGAAGGGCCGCTACGCGTTTGGCTTCTTTTTGACCTTTCAAGGCGTTGGCTAAAAGTCGACCGGCTCGGTTGTTTTCACGATAGTATGTTCCTCGTTGAAGCTCAATACTCTTAGAAGCTGCGGTTGAGAGGATTGCATTAAATTGAAAACGGAGACGCTGTAAGCGAATTAAGACACATGGATCAGTACGTGAAGTTAAAACTCGTTCGCCTGCTTTGATTTGTTGGTCTAGTATGAGTAGCTGCTGTTTGCGTTGTTTCCGCAGGCGGATTTGATAGCTAGTGATCGTTGCTCGAATGGCCGCTTTGAAACCCTCCCACCAAGCCCAATTCGCAGTATCCTGGGGTAAATTAATATGGAAGTAATCCTGTATGGCTGCTCGAATTTCTAACTGGAACTCTGGCTGAGTTAACAGGGCTCTATCAAAGAACCAGGCCCCCGAATTCCCCTGGGGTGCAGTAGTGTGTAATTGAAAAGAAATAGCAGCATGATCTGAAATATGTTGGGAGTGAATTTTTGCAGTGTCCACCTGAGGAACTAACAGTTTTGATATTAGAAAGAAATCTATGCGAGACTGGGATTTGTGAGGGGAAGAGAAGAAGGTAAAGTCAAGCTCATTGGGGTGTAGTAACCTCCATAGATCAACTAAAGCAAGATCTTTGATCAAAGCGGTAAGCGTGGTGTGACTCTTGGGGGGACCACTTGTCCTAGGCGGCTGTTTGTCAATCAGGGGATCAAGAACTAAATTGAAATCCCCCCCTATTATCAATGAAGTATTAGCAGAGGCCTGCGCAACCTGAGCAATGGTAGCAAAAAAGGCAGGGTCATCCACATTAGGAGCATAAAGGCATATACATGTAACTTCAAGGCTACCTATCTTGAGGTGAACTCTGGACCATCTACCTGCTGTATCTGAGCTAGACGCAATAATAGTAGCATGCAGAGATTTCCTAACCAGTATGGCAACCCCACATTTCTTAGAAACGGCTGGGGAATAGGCGGCCACCATGTAAGGTTTAATATTGAGTTTAAGAGTTTCCTTCGAATTTAAATGCGTTTCTTGGAGGAAAATCAGGTCCGCAGCTTCATGACTTAGATAGCTTAGGATTTTCTTCCGTTTTATCGGATTATTGATTCCTTTTACGTTCAATGAGAAAATCTTACATGGTGCCATCAATCGGTAATAGACATTTTAGGTAAGGGCGCTTGAAAACATACAACATAATCAGAATCTGTGCAACAATGACATAATCACCGAGTATGCTGGCTAATACACCCCATATTGAAAAGTATGTACCAAAGTAACTTAGAGAAGAAGCAAAACCCCCAATGAATATGGCGACCATATGTCTGCGGGAGGAGGCCCTAGAGAGGAAGATAGAGACATGAAAAAAAGAAAAGAAACACCAGAGTCCATAATTAACACTGTCTCTGATACTCATCGAGGCTACTGTGGGTAGATGGAGTCGGGTCACAGATATCATCAAAATAAGGCAACAGACCGCCCTCGCCAGACTCTTTGCTGAGCCGCGGCAAATCCAATATGGCAGGTACAGCGGATATGAGAATACTTGCAGGAATATTCTGGAAGTCAGCGCATCAAGTCGGCTTCTTTAGAATCCAAAAACTCCGCTAGTAGATCAGGGTCCTCAAATGTTCTTGTCTGATTGTGAAGCGTGACTCGGAGCTTGGCCGGATACATCAGGCCATAGCGTGCTTGTAGTTGTTGAAGCCTCGGCCGGAATTCCAGAAAGCGCTTTCGGCGGTCGACCGTGGGTTTAGCCAAGTCAGGGTAGAAGGAGATCTTGTGGCTCTCAAACTCCATATGGCCCTTTGCCCGAGAGGCACTGAGAATTTGCTCCACATGTTGATATCTCAAAAGTCGAAAGATGATAGGCCGCGGGGTCTTCCTGTTGAGCGTTATGTTTGTGGGTACACGATGAGCGCGATCGATCTCCAATTCTTTGGTAAAAGTGATTTGGAGCAGGGAAGGGAGGATTTTGCATAAAAACTCTTTCATGTCTCCCGATTCCGCTCCCTCCGGTATGCCCACGAGTCGTAGGTTGTTGCGGCGCGCTCTATTATTGCCATCTTCCACTTCTTTCTGCAAGGCCCGTACCTGACGTTCAACTTTGTCGAGTTTGGACAACCGGGCCGCATGGGAGTCTAATATGCTCTCCATTTTGTCCTGACGCGAAGAGAGCCCCTCTAGCCTGCCTTGCAGTACACCAAGATCTTCCCGCAGCGCTCGGAGCGCTTCACCGTTTGACTGCACGAGGTCCTTAACCCCTCTAATCTCTGCGAGGATTTCCTGCTGCATTTCGGGGCCCTCGCGCAAAGCCAGCCCCTTCTGTGGGGACGGGGGTTCAGTTTTGGAGCGTTTGCCGTGAGAAGCCGCTGGAGATCCAAATTCCAGGCGCGTGGGTTTGGTCCCCGCCATCTCACCAATGTGCCCCGGCAAGATCAGAGCAGAAATTCAAGTATGTCCGGTGTCAATTCAGGATTCTGAGTAGGCCTCTCGGGAGCCTCAGCGTTATGCGACCATCCCGCTGGACATCGGGCTCCGCCCCGCCGGTTTTTAACAACTTTGAATAATTTTGTGTCATCTGCAAATTTGATTACCTCACTCAATATTCCCATTTCCAGGTCATTCATGGATATGTTAAAAAGCAGCGGACCCAGCACAGATTCCTGGGGTACTCCACTATTCACCTTTCTCCATTGGGAAAATTGGCCATTTAGCCCTACCCTCTGCTTTCTATGTTTTAACCATTTCTTGATCCACAATAGTACACTGCCTCCTATCCCATGACTTTTAGTCTCTGATGAGGGACCTTGTCAAAGGCTTTCTGAAAGTCTAGATACACTACATCAACCAAATCACCTTTGTCTGTTTATTCACTCCTTCAAAAAAAACATAACAGATTAGTAAGACAAGATCTTCCTTGTCTAAAGCCATGTTGGCTGTCTTCCATTAAACCATGACTATCTACATGTTCAGTAATTTTGTTCTTTATTATGGTTTCTACCATTTTTCACGGTACTGATATGAAGTTCACCGGATCACCCCTGGAACCCTTTTTTAAAAATCGGTGTTACATTGACCATTCTCCAATCTTCAGGTATTACAGATGATTTTAATGACAGTTCACAGATTAATAATATCAGGTGTGCAATCTCATATTTCAGTTCTTTCAATACCCTTAGATGTATACCATCCAGTCCAGGTGATTTGCTATACTTCAGTTTATCAAATAGTTGTAATACATCTTCCCGTTGTATCGATATTTCTTTCAATTCTTCTGTGCCATCACCTTTAAATACCATTTCAGTCATGGGTAACATCCCTACATCTTCCTCAGTAAAGACCAAAGCAAAGAATTCATTCAGTCTCTCCGCTATGGCCTTGTCCCCTCTTAGTGCTCCTTTTACCCCTCTATCATTTAATGGTCCAACTGACTCTCTGACAAGAGTTTTGCTACAAATGGGCATGAAAAAGTCTTTATTATGCATTTCTTCATCCACAGCAAGCGTCTTCTCAAATTCTCTCTTTGTCTGCCTTATCAATGCCTTGCATTTATCTTGCCAGTGCTTATGTTTTTTCCTGTTTTCATCATTTGAAGGACTAGAAAAGAGGACTGCTACTTCTGGAGAGAGATCTGCAATTGTGATTATATACTTCTGGGAATTTTTCCGAAGGGACTTCTTTGGATTAAAGCTGATTAAACTGTGAACACAGTGTATTTGTTAAATCAGTCAGGGCCTAGTAGCAGCAGTTTAAGTTTAAATTTAAAACACAGAAGAGAGCTTTCTGGTTAGATTTCATACCAAGCAGAGAGCTTGTAGTTTAAATTCAATACTCACTCAGGGCCTAGTATCAGCAAAGTACTTTTAGTTTAAATTTAAAACACAGAAGAGAGCTTTCTGATTAAATTTAGAACCCAGCAGAGAGCTTCTAGTTTAAATTTCATAATAAGTCAGAGCCTAGCAGCAGCAAAGAGCTTTAATTTAAGTCAAATCAGAATATAACTTAGCATAAAAGGCAAAATAGGGTTAGTATTCTTTGAGCAAAAAATAAAGTCTTCTAGAGACCTTTACAAAGAGGCCTTCTACCTAGGGGGCAAGAGACCTGTGAAATATTTTCAATAGGTGTTAACACCAGGTGGCAGGTCAAAAGGCCATTTTGAAAGATTCGTTCTATCCAAGCAAGGACTGTTAATCACCCAGGAAGTTGGTCACAGCTTACCTCAGAAGCACAGGACAGGGTACTGTGTAGCAGGCCTCTTTTAATAAGTGTTATTTCTCTCCCTCCCTCCCACCCAAACACCCACCCACCCCTAGGATAATCGTAGCTTTATAGGTACTTACATGTCTTAAAAGAAAGGAGGTGCTCTCAGGTGCAGCTTGTTATCCAAATCAGTCATACACTAAGGACCTGAGATTAATTAAGCTTCGGGTGAACAAGGTATATTAAACATATTAGGTACAATCTTATTAGCAACCCTTAGTAAGTAAAGAACTTAAAGATCTAAACACAAGCTTAAAGCTAAAATGCAGATAGCAGTCCAGCAGCAAGATGGTGCGTTCCAGTCTATTGCATTGAGTGTCACATGTATGATTAAGAACATAAGAACATAAGATATGCCATACTGGGTCAGACCAATGTCCATCAAGCCCAGTATTCTGTTTCCAACAGTGGCCAATCTAGGTCATACGTACCTAGCAGTTTCCCCAAGGGACACAGGTTCCACAATGCTTGTATTGGTTCAAGCATTGATATCCTGGGTCCCTTCTTAATAATGATTTATGGACCTTTCCTCCAGGAACTTGTCCAAACCTTTTTTAAACCCAACTACACTAACAGCCTTTACTACATCCTCTGGTAACAAATTCCAGAGTTTGATTACACGTTGAGTGAAAAAATATTTTCTTTTATTAGTCTTAAATAGTTTACCCTGTAGCTTCATTGCATGTCCCCTAGTCTTTTCTCCCAGTTGGTAAGAGGTCTTACGTGTGCACTAGGTGCAAGGAGCTCTTTGCTCTCAGGGAATGAGTCTATTCTCTGGAGGCTAGAGTAACAGTCTTGGAAGACATAAGAAAGACAGAGAGGTACATAGATGAGACCTACAGGGATATAGTCCTGAAGTCCCACCTTCAGTCTGGCAGCATCCCTGTTGCCATGGAGGTCACGTGACAGGAGAGCATCACCCTGGTGTGACAGGAAGTGATCCTGTAACTAGGACCTGTCCTCCAGGTGATGTAAAACCCTCTCGCACCGAGGAAGTTTCTCCAGGGCCATGTGCCCATGAAGGAAGGGTTAGGACAGCCATTATAGTTGGTGATTAGATCATTAGGCATGTAGATAGCTGGGTGGCTGGTGGACATGAGGATCACCTGGTAACATGCCTGCCTGGTTTGAAGGTAGTGGACCTCACGCGTCACCTAGATAAGGTCTTAGATAGTGCTGGGGAGGATTCTGCTGTCTTGGTACATGTCGGTACCAATGACATAGGAAAATGTGGTAGGGAGGTTCTGGAGGCTAAATTTAGGCTTTTAGGTAGGAAGTTGAAATGCAGAACTTCCAGGGCAGCGTTCTCCGAAATGCTTCCCGTTCCACGCACAGGACCCAAAAGGCAGGCAGAGCTCCGGAGTCTCAATGCGTGGATGAGACAATGGTGCAAGGATGAGTTTTTTGGATTTGTTAGGAACTGGGGAACATTTTGGGGAAAGGAGGGGCTCTTCCAAAGGGATGGGCTTCACCTTAACTGGGATGGAACCAGGCTGCTGGCATTAACCTTTAAAAAGGTGATAGAGCAGCTTTTAAACTAGATAATAGTGGAAAGCCGACAGTCGCACAAGAGCGCATGGTTTGGAAGAATGTATCCTTGAAGGATACTACCAAAAGCAGAGAGTTTCCAAAAAAGAGTAAAGTAGCCCAAATGCCCTTGAGTATGGAGCAGACAGAGCTTAAAGAACCCACATTACCTATGCCTACAAATAGCCAAATTAATATAAATAAAATACAGACTCTAAAATGCTTGTATGTAAATGCTAGAAGTTAAAAAATAAGATGGGCAAGTTAGAATATATAGCAATAAATGAGAAGCTAGATATGATTGGAATCTCAGAGACATGGTGGAAGGAGGATAACTCATGCATGTTGACTGTACTGAGATTTTTTGTTCTATGTGAACCGCGCTGATGCTGAATAGTGCGGTATATAAGAGAATTTAAATAAATAAAAATAAATAAATAACCAGTGGGACACTGTGATACCTTTGTACAAACTATATCGTAATGATAGAGCTGATCAAATTGGTGGAGGAGTTGCACTCTATGTTAGAGAGGGCATTGAGTCTGAAAGGATTAAAGTTTTGCAGAAAACAAAATTTGCTGTAGAATCTCTATGGATTGAAATTCCATGTAAAAAGGGGAAGGCGATGGCAGTGGGGGTGTACTATTGACCGCCTGGCCAGAATGAACAAATGGATGATGAAATGCTCAAAGAAATCAAGGAAGCTAACAAAAGTTACAGCACAGTAATAATAATGGGTGATTTCAATTACCCTGGTATTGATTGGGTCAGTGTCACGGCAGGACATGCTAGGGAGATAAAGTTCCTAGATGAAATAAATGACTGCTTCTTGGAGTAGCTGGTTCATGAACCAACCAGAGGGGAAGTCATATTGGACCTAGTCCTTAGTGGAACACCCGATCTGGTGCAAGAGATAAGGGTTTTGGGGCCACTTGGCAATAGTGATCATAGCATGATCGCCTTTGATTTAATTAGTGGAGGAGGGATAGTAAGGAAATCCACAGTACTACCTTTTAACTTTTGAAAGGGAGACTATGATAAAATGAGGAAAATAGTTAAGAAAAAACTAAAAGGAGAAATTGCAAAGGTTAAAGACTTACATCAAGCTTGGGTGTTGTTGAAAAATACTATCTTGGAAGCCTAAACCAGCTGTATTCCACGCTTTAAGAAAAGTGGAAGGAAGTCCAAAAAACTGCCAGCATTGTTTAAAGGTGAGGTCAGAGAGGCTGTTGTTGCCAAAAAAGCATCTTTCGGGAAATGGAAAAAAGAGCCAAACGATGAAACCTGGAAACAGCAAAAGCACTGGCAAGTTAAATTCAAGGCATTGATAAGGCAGGCAAAGAGAGAATTTGAGAAGAAGCTTGCTGCGGAAGCAAAAACACATAATAAAGACTTTTTCAAGTACATTTGTAGCCAAAAACCTGTAAGAGAGTCAGTTGGACCATTAGATGATAGAGGAGTTAAAGGGGCACTAAGAGGCGACAAGGCGATAGCAGAGAGACTGCAGACCTGCTATTAGTAATCTGTGAACTATCATTAAAATCATCTGTAATACCTGAAGATTGGAAGATGGCGAACGTAACACCAATTTTTAAAAAGGGTTCCAGGGGTGATCCGGGAAACTACAGACCGGTGAGCCTGACGTCAGTACCGGGAAAAATGGTAAAAATCATCATAAAGAACAAAATTGCTGAACATGTAGATAGTCATGGCTTAATGGGAAACAGCCAACATGGTTCCATCAAGCATTATGGAACCTGTTTCTTTTAGGGAAACTGCTAGGTACTTGTGACCTAGATGGGCCCCTGTTGGAAACAGGATACTGGGCTTGATGGACCTTGGTCTGGCCCAGTATGGCATATCTTATGTTCTTATGTTCATAGCCTTTTCCTATTCCAGCAGAGCCAAACCGTTTATTATGCTTGGAGACTTTAACCTCAGCTCAGTACCCATAATGCATGCCACATCTTCTTACCCAAATTATAGCAGCCTATACACACATAAGTGGAAAAATTCTAGATCTCAAATTTATCTCTAGCAGTCTTCAAACCACTACCACTCACACTCCCCAGTGGATTATACCCATACTCTGGTCTGACTATCACATGGTCATTTTTGAAATACCAGTACAACCTCATAGTGGGAGGTGGCAACAGTCATATAATTCTTGAAGGATTAGGGAATTTATCAAGAAAGCCATTCTTGACCTTATTATACCAAATCTTTATACCACATCAGCTGACCTTACATCTCTCATAGAAAACTGAAATAACACCATTGCACCGATTACTCTTGCTCCTCGGAAGAAGCCATCACCATGAGTTCACAAAGCACCATAGTACTCCAAAGAGATAAAAGAAGCCAAACTCAAGCTAAGACACTTAGAAAGGCATTGGAGGTATAGCAGGGACCTACTCTACCTTCTAGAATACACAATAAATCAGAGGGAATATAATGAGTAATTCACAACCATAAAAAGGAATTCCACACTAATCTCATCCTTGAGTCCCTAAACCGCCCCAGAGAATTGTTTGACTTAGTAAAGTCATTCACACTGACCTCCTCTAAACCAAGATAAGCCAACTCTACAGCCCACTGACTTCGCAACATATCTTGAGAACAAGCTCACTACCAAGATGGATAGCTCATCTTCAGACAAGCTCCACTCAATGAACACCAAACTCTGGACTGCCTTCCACGCAGTCTCAGAAGATCTCTTGGAACAAATCCTGACCCACCTAAATACCATCTCTTCTCCCCTTGACCCATGTCCTACCTCATGAATCAAGATGTCAAAACAAGAATTTTCATCCATTCTCCTCAGAATAATAAACATATCACTTTCACAAGGCTGCGTGCCCATGAAAGACTGCCTCCATTAAGCCTTTGCTAAGAGCCCCGCATCTGACCCCAAATTACCCCCTCCTACTGACCTATATCCAGCATCTCCCTCTTAGCTAAGCTAACAGAAAAGGCAGTCCAGCTCCAGCTCCAGGATTTCATAGATGCATCCGCCCCCTTGGATTTGCAGCAACATGGCTTTAAGCCAAACCATGGAGTAGAAACTATGCAAACCTCACTAATTCACACGTTTTTGAAAGGACTAGAGAATCCTAAACAGGGCTTTATACTCATCTTTATAACAAGCTTGTGTTAAAAGTAAACTAAAAGTTTTCTGCTGAGTTTTAAAAATAAACTAAAAGCTTAAACTAAAAGCTCTCTGCTGGATTTGAAATGTAACCTAAAAGATCTTTTCTGGGTTTTAAATTTAAACCAAAATCTATCTGCTGATACTAGACCCTGACTGAATTAACAAATACACTGGATTCTAAAATACACAAATTTGTCAGTTTTAACCCAAATACAAGTGCAGTCAATCCAGCAGAAGCAGTCCAGTTTGGTAGTCCTCCAAGATGTATTCCATGCTTTAAGAAAAGTAAGAAGGCCAAAAAAATGTCAGCATGGTTTAAAGGCGAGATCAGAGAGGTTGTTGCCAAAAAAGCATCTTTCAGCAAATGGAAAAAGAAGCCAAATGATAAAAACGGGAAACAACATAAGCATTGGCAAGTTAGATGCAAGGCATTGATAAGGCAGGCAAAGAAAGAATTTGAAATAAAGCTTGTCGTGAAAGCAAAACCACATAATAAAAACCTTTTTAAAGTACATTTGTAGTAAAAAAACCTGTGAGTCAGTTGGACTACTGGATGATAGAGGGGTAAAAGGAGTTCTGGTGAGGAAAAGGTCACAGTGGAGAGACTGAATAAATTCTTTGCTTTGGCCTTTACTGAAAAAGATGTAGGGAAGTTACCCATTCCTGAAATTGTATATAAAGATGATGTATCAGAAGATTTGAAAGAAATATAGATAAACTGGGAAGATGTATTACAACTTTTACCTACTATTAGTAATCTGTGAACTATCATAACCGAGGTAGATCGGACCCGGTGCTGCAGGCTCCTCTCACCATCCACCCCTTTTCCCCCTCCCCCACACCTTAATCCTGCCCCCACCATTCCCACAAATTCCCACAAACCACATCTTGGGAAACAACCGGTCGCAGCTTTATTAACTTTTATAACATACTGAAGATTACAGTCCAAGAGTAATCCTCTTAACATCCCACACAGCGGAACAATGCCCCACCAGCCATGCTATTAGCAAGGTGACACCGCCTCCGCTTCTGCCGCGGTCTTGCCAATGGCAATCATCCTAATCCCCTATCCCCGACCTCGCCATGTAATTAGCAAAGGTCAGCCAGGGGTTATCCGGGTCAGGGCACCCCACCCCCGTCCCAAGTTTAGCCTCAGGCTCCGGACCCCGGAAACCTCCAGGATCCCGCCCTCCCCCCCCCCCCCACCGCTGCGACAACCCTCAACTACCACTCAACAACCGTAACATAGGGAGGGAGGGAGGGAAACAGCCGCCGTACTCCACGGAGGCGCAGGAGTGCCGGCAACGACTGACTTCTCCTGGCTCCTCCCATGTCTGGCCACCTCCTCCTCCCAGGCTCCACCGCTCTCCCACACGCTGATGGAGCCCGCCCTCATCGCCGGCACCCGCCCTCAATGCCAGCGCCCATCCTCCTCACCGGCACCCGTCGCCGTACCTCCACCCCAAAACCATCAGCCTGAACCAGGGTCCCCGCACCGGCCGACCACCCGGTTACGGGCGGCCGCCGGGACCCTGCCCCGCGGCCTTACATTTAGAATAATCTGTAGTACTGGAAGATAGAAGAATGGCCAATGTAGTGTCAGTTTTTAAAAAGGGTTACAGGGATGATCTGGGAAACTACAGACTGGTGAGCCTGACATCACTACCGGGCAAAATGGTAGAAACCATTATAAAGTATAAAATTACTGAACATGTAGATAGTCTTGGTTTAATGGGAGAAAGCCAGCATGGATTTAGCCAAGGAAGGTCTTGTCTTACTAATCTGTTAAATGTTTTTGAAGGTGTGAATAAACAGGTAGACCAAGGTGAGGTGACTGATATGGATTTTCAGAAAGCCTTTGACAAGGTCCCTCATGAGAAACTCTGCGAAGTTAAAAAATCATGAGATTGGAGGCAGTGTGGTATTGTGGATCAGGAAATGATTCGAAGAAAGAAAGCAGATTGTAGGGCTAAATGGCCAATTTTCCCCATGGAGAAAGGTGAACAGTGGAGTACCCCAGGTATCTGTGCTGGGCCTGCTGCCTTTTAAGATATTCATAAATGACCTGGAAATGGGAATAATGAGTGAGGTGATCAAATTTACAGATGACACAAATGTATTCAAGTTAAAACACAAAAGGATTGTGAAAAATTGCAAGAGGACCTTGATAAATTGGAAGACTGGATGTCCAAATGGCAGATGAAATTTAATGTGGACAAGTAGAAAGTTATGCACATTGGAAAGAACAACCCAAATTTTGGTTACACAATGCAAGGTGCCACCTTAGAAACCACTCCCGAATGGATCCAAGATGATGTTTTGAGTGGTCACGTTGGAGGACGCTCTACACTATTCTCTGTTGTGCCTTCATTTTGGAGGTTCCCTCTGCCTGTTCACTATGGGTAAGAGGAAGAGAAAAGGCAAACCTGTCCTCCTGGAAGGTACCAGTTCCATATTCCTTCACATGATTACCTTGGATGGCTTTGGAGTTTCTTCTGTTTCTCTGGTGATGGTTCCTTTGGGCCAGTCCAGCACGCATACAATGGGCAGCAATGAAGAAGGTGCTTCACTCAGTCCAATCATGCATACACTGCTTACAAACCCTGGAAGTGTTAGTGCTGTTGATGCAGTGGAGCCTGCACACACTGGAGGGGATCGTGGTATGCTCTTGCCAGGAGGTGTGCCAGTGGCAACATTGTTTCCCTTGTTGAATGGGGCTACAGGGGTTTCCTCAAAGGCTCCATGGAGAACTCTGAGTTCCATTCCACAGGAATTGAGGGAGGCAGCCTCTGGATGTGCTATTTGTGAGGTACAGAGATGAAAGGCTGTGACCATGGAACCACTGTGGGACACCATACAGGGACTCAGTACCTTATAGTTGACATTGTCAACTAGATGCAGGGGACTTATCTATTGTTTCGCAGGCTGTGGTCGAAATACTCTCAGACTCTGGATAATTTTTCTGTGAGACTTGATGCACTCGAATCTAAAGTTAGTGCTGTTCAGAATGTAGGAGACGCCCTGTTTAAGGGCAGTGTTATTGTCTGTCAACAGGTGGAACACCTAGAAAATCAGAATAACCTTCGGCTGTTGAACTTTCCCAGGTCTCCCCTTATATCACCTACTGAAATGGCAAAAAAGTATCTGATTGAGATATTGGGTATGGAACCCTGGAATCTTCCTCCTTTAGTTAGGGCTCAATACCTGTCCCCGGGAGATGTCAATACACCCAGGGGGTCAGAGAGACTCTGTGGTTGGTAATCTAATAGAGTTCCTTGAGTCCTCTTTCGAGGTGGTTACCCAGATGTCCACCTTAATTCTTATGTTCGCCTTATGACCACATTTTTGTATTTAATTTGTATTTTCATTCAATGAATAGGCTTTTTCTAAGCTTGAAAATTTGCATATTTCCAGACCTTTCTAGGTTTACACAAAGACGGTGTCAGGATTTCCTGGCTCTGGGGTTAAATTGGTGGTACATTTTCCTTGTGTATTATTGAATGTGAAGGGAAAAACTATACTTTTTATGAGCCTAGACTTTATAGTGGCAAAAGAAGAGATTAAATTCCAAATGAGTACCCCTCAGGCCCCACTGTAGGACCCACTTAGAATTGTATCATCGGAGGATGTGCTCTCTGGTTTTGTATAAAATTTCCTTTTGTATACTCTAGTTTTCTTGGATCCATTTACCTCATTTTGTGGACTAATGTTTGTAAGATATTGTGTGAAATGTATTGTTTCTGGTCTATTTCTATTATTGGTGTTTATTTTTTTGTGTTTTTCCTTGTCACTTTATTACATGAAGTGTAAGTTTTCAAATTGATTAAAAAAAAAGAAACCACCACCCAGGAAAAAGATTTAGGCATCCTAGTGGATAATACATTGAAACCCTCTGCCCAGTGTGCAACAACAGCCAAGAAAGCAAATAGAATGCTAGGAATCATAAGAAAAGGAATGGAGAATAAAACCAAGGATATTATAATATCTCTGTATCCTTCTATGGTGCAACCACACCTTGAATATTATGTGCAATTCCTGTTGCCATATCTTAAAAAAGGATATAGTAGAATTTGAAAAGGCACAGAGAAGAGCAACAAAAATGGTAAAAAGGATGGAAGGATATCCCTATAAGGAGAGGCTTAAAAAGGTTAAGGCTCTTCAACTTGGAATAGACATGGCTAAAGGGGAATAGGATAGAGGTCTATAAATTAATGAATGGAGTGGAATGCATAAATGTAGATCAGTTGTTTATGCCATCAAAACGTAGAAAGACTAGAGGACATGCAATGAAGCTACAATGTAACTGATTTAAGAGTAATGAGAGACAGTAGTTTTTTACTCATTGCATAATCAAACTCTGGAATTCGTTACCAGAAGATGTAGTAAAGACTGTTAGTGAAGCTGGTTTTGATGGACCTTGGTCTGACTCAGTATGCCATTTCTTATGTTCTTATGTTATGTTCTTATGATGACCGTAGCCTGCATGATAATTCTTAAACAATCTTCAGATAGATAAGCTCTAATCTGTTTGACTAAATGTAAGATTCCATTGGCCATTTTAGGAACCTTGATAACTTATTTACCTATTGCTAAGATCGAATCAAAAATTATCACAAAGCTTCTAACTTAATGATGTTTATTGCGCTATGGAAGAAAGGAGACCCCCTTCTGTCTGCGCTCTACTTGACAGCTGGCCGGCCGACTATCCATGTCCAACTGAGCCTCTGCGGTGCTGAGGTATCATTCCAGTCACCTAGTGCTAAATCATTCATGGATGACCTGATTGGAATGATATCACAGTGCAGTGGAGCCTGGGTTGACCATAGATAGCCAATCATCTAACCGGCGAGTAGAGTCATTCGCCTCAGGACTGAAGAGTGGACAGAAGGCGACCCCCTCTCTTCCATGTTCATGGGGCACCTGATGCTAAATCATTCTTAGAATACCTAATTCTAGCTTAATGATAACACCACTAATTCCTTGGCCTCCTCCTTGAAAACTCAACCTTTCATTTACGAACCCAAATTACTTTCCTCTTATAAGTACTAATTTTCAGGTCATTTTGGCACGTCCATAGCTTAGACTTTTCCATATTATCTCCTTATTAACCTGATAAAGTGTGTTATTAGCAGGAACAATTATTTGTATATCATCCTCATATGAAAACTGAAGTAACTCCAAAACATTTAACATTCTACAATATGTTGCAATATAAATACTAAACAAGATAGTGAAAGACTTGATCCGCTGTGGGATTCCCCACTCCATAATCCAATCCTCTGAGATATCATCTTGGAATTTGACCCTACATGAACACTGCTTATCCTGGGACAAGCATTGTGGAATCAATGTACTTTTTGGGAATCTTCCAGGTACTTGTGACCTGGATTGGCCACTGTTGGAAATAGGATACTGGGCTTGATGGACCTTGCTCTGACCCAGTATGACATTTCTTAAGTTCTTCAGTCTGAAACCATGCTATCACTATTCCTGAAATTCCTATTTCAGCTATCTTCTGAATCAGCAGTGAGTGTTCAATTAATTCAAATGCTGCAGAAAGGTCAATTTGAATCAAAAATCCCAATAATGCTGTATTAACAGTTTCCATACTGTTAGAGGTGCTAAACCCAGAATGAGGTTATGCCAATGTATTAAATCTATAAAGATTGTCTTTAATTGGCCAACCACTGTTGTTGTTGTTGTTAAGAGCAGTCGAGTTGGTGTTGACTCATGGTGACCCTCTGGATAGTTGTCCTAAATTGTGTTCGGTCTTCAGTCAGGCGGCTCATTGTTGACAGACTTTTACCCATAGTTGCTATTATTGTATCAATCCATCTCATTGCTGGCCTTCCTCGTTTGCATTGACCTTCTATCTTGCCAAGCATGATATCTTTCTCTAATGACACAGGTACACTAAAAAAATTTTTTTTTTAAACTGCCTCTAATGTTTCGATTGATTTTTACGTTTTTTGGTGCGCTGAATCCAAATCTGGTAACCAATTTGCTCCATCACATACAGATTTTTTGCTACATTGGGTTAGCAGTTTGAGGTGAACGTTTCAGATTGAGTGCGATCGAGATAAAAGTTTCTTGGATGAATTCTTTATACTAATTGTTTAGTAGTTATTCAAATAAGAATAAAGAAAATTGTAACAAGGCAGCACATAAGAATAGAGTAATGTCAACAAAACACGCTGTGATGGTAGCAAAATTGTCTGCACTTAAAACAGCCACATACATGTGCACAAACATTGAGCATATAAGAGCGAGGTTAGACACAAAGCAAAGCAAAGAAATGTGCAAAAAATGTTGTACAGGTATGTATGTAAGAATAGAAAACGCAAACCGCACCATTGCAATACATGAAGACAAACACCCGATGGTGTGAAAATAAAATTCTAATAAATGAGATCCAACACTGTGGTAATAACTAGCAAATTTTTATTTCAAAGTTTAGTAAAAACACGATATTTGTCAACACAGTTTAGATTTTAAAGTCATTCTTGGGTCAATCAATCTCCTGGTGGGCCCGTTTCTTCTTCCCCCGAATGCTTCTCTTGGTGCGCTGCTTGGCGTATTTTTCATCTGGGGTTTCCCGCAGCAGCAACCAGCAGAAATCAGCCATCGTAGTGGTGTTCCATCTTCCTTGGTACCTTCTCTCTGCGTCCTTGATGTCCTGGTGAAACCTTTCACCTTGTTCTTCACTGTACGCCCCCAGGTTTTCGGGAAAGTAGTTCACATGGGAGTGCAAGAAATGGACTTTCAGGCTCATGTTACAGCCTTGTTCTTTGAAGGCATTGAGCATCCTGGCAACAATATCCTTATAGTTCTCATCCCGCCTGTTCCCCAAGAATTTGAGAACAACATCCTTGAAGGAATCCCAGGCTTCTTTTTCCTTCTCAGACATCGTTTCAGCGAATGCTCCATCTGAAATGAGTTTCCTTATATCAGGGCCAACAAACACTCCTTCCTTTAGCTTTGCTTCAGAAAGTCGGGGGAACTTTGAGCAAAGGTACCGAAAGCACTCACCATCTTTTGGAAGGGACTTGATGAATTGCTTAATGAGACCCAACTTAATGTGGAGAGGTGGTAATAGCATTTTATCACGAGGTACCAAGCTCTCATGAAGAACATTTTTCTCACCGGGTCTCAAATACTCCCGAATTGGCCAGTCTTTTTTTCCCCCAGTGTAGGTCGCGGGCCCGGCTATCCCACAAGCAAAGGAAGCAGGGATATTTGGTGAAACCGGATTGCTGCCCTAATAGCATGGATAGAATTTTAAAGTTTCCACAAATCATCCACTTATGCTCATCATAACGAATCTTCTGAAGAATCACGGCCAAATTCTCGTATTTTTCTTGGAGAATAACAGAGTGAGCAATAGGAACTGAAGCGAATGTGTTGCCATTATGAAGAAGAACACCTTTTATGCTGTCTTTTGATGAATCAATGAACAGCCGCCATTCAGCAGGATCATACTTGAGTTTAAACTTTTCCATCACTCCGTATATATCGTTGCAAAATACCAAATCTTCCTCTTTGCTGAAATACTTCAAAAATTGTGTCTCGCGGTTGCGGTACCAATAAAAAGTTGTTCCTGGTGACAATAGATTTTTCTGTTTAAGCCGAGAACCTAGCAGTTGGGCAGCATCTTTTGGGAGTCCTAAACCCCGGACTAAATCATTCAATTCAGCTTGAGAGAAAAGTTCAGGTTTCGGATCTGGTTCAGTTTCAAACTCGGAAGTACTGGACTCATCGGGAAAAGCCATCTGATGAGTCTCATCATGATCAGAACCGTCCACACAAATATGATCCAAAGATTTTGGTGGTTCAGGCACAGGTACTTCGTTGCTATGAGGCATAGGCCTAATTGCTGAGGGAAGGTTGGGGTAACTTATTACGTTCTTATTTTTTAAGTTGTATCCCTTCACAATGCAAGAGCAAAAATAGAAGTCACTGCTGTGGTCTCTATGTTCACGGCCACATCATAGGTATTCCGAAACGAAATGCTTGTTTTTTACCTTTCATCCATAAGCGTAGATCTTCCTCACATGTCTTGCACACTTTGTGAGGAGCCCACGGTTTGTCTTGATCGCCTAACTTCAAACCGAAATAGGCGAAATATACTTTTTTAATAAATGCAGAAATGTTCCTCTGCCGCTTTTTCACGGTATATTCCCCACAAATAAAACAAAAACTGTCCGGAGAGTTGACGCAACCTCTGGCTCTGTGAGCCATCACAAATACACAGCACTGCAAACTACAACTGTAGTGAACCACTTCGGAATAAAGCTGGATTACGACTGAGCAAACAAAAGGTAATAATGAACTTGCAAGAAACTGAAATTTGACAGGAACGTTCATGTCGCAACCACCGTGTTTGAGCGAGCGAACGAGGTGAGGCGAACAGGAAAGAACATGCGCCAGCGCGAGTACTGGATTTAGCCCCCCGCCTCCCAATTGTCCTGTTAATGTATAAAATGAATACAAAACACTCTAAAATATCATGAGGGAGTGTTTCTAGTTAGTTAACCATTACAACCTCTATTTTGGGCCAAGAAAATAAACTGCAGTCAGCTAAAAAGAAATTATGTGAACATTCCTTATATGGGTAAGAAATCTAATTTTGCAAGAAAACGTGACGTGATGGAACATTTTGGCTATTTTTCCTGGATTCAGCACCCCAAAATCTATAGGAATCAGTTGCAAAACTGGAGGCAGTTTTTTGGTAGTGTACCTGTGTAATCCTTCCTGTTTAACCACGATTTTTGGACTGGGTGGGATCTTGTGGACTTTGTCATGGAAGTGGTCATCCAGGGTTTTGGCAGAAAGGGAAAAGGGGTTGGAGGCGGAGGCAACTTGAGGGGAGAGTTGAACATTGTAAAGAGACGGTGAGGGTCAGACAAAAGAGTTAGTCAGATGGATACAGTAGTTTTGCTTTGTGAGTGTTAAGGCTAACTGGAAAGAAGCAAGGATGAATTTGAAGTGAATAAAGTCATAAAGAGTGAGGAATTTTAGTCAAATGCGCTCAGCTGAGTGGGTAGAAGAATGTAGATAATGGGCAGGACCGTACCTAGCTCTGTGTGAGCGGTGCGGCTGCACAGGGCACAAACGCTTGAGGGGAACATTTCAGTGTCTGCCGTTGCCTGCCACTGCCACGTTTTCTTCTCTCAGCAGCGGCAGGCAACTGCAGACAGCTGAAATGCGCCCCTTAAGCCTTCTTGCGGCACGCTAAGTAGGTCTGGTTCCTCCCTCCTCTGACATGGTGTCAGAGCAGGGAGAGACAGATCTGCTTAGTGCGCCGGTGACTTGCATATCGGGTGTGCCTCTTCTCTCCTGCTGCCATCAGAAAGTGGCTAGATGGAGGTGCAGGGGGGAGGTGCGCGTCCGATGTGCAAGTTGTACAGGGCACAATTCACGCTCGGTACGGCCCTGATAATGGGTAATCGAAGATAGCCAGGGCTGAGGTATAGTGCATCTCACATGATGTTGCATGGGTGGAGCAAGAGCATCCAGAGCAGAATGAAGAGTTATAGGAAGCTACAGCCTCATCAGCAGACTTAGATGACATAATGAAAGAAAGAGGAAATGAGACAAAAGTGGAGAGAACCAATGGGTCAACAGCATGAAGATTTCTAAAGAGGTTGAAGGGAACTGGGCAAGAGTGAAACATAGCAGGTGATGGTCAGATAAGGTAGGAAGTGAGGTACAAAAATTAAAAGTTAAACAATTAGAGAAGAAAACATATGCACTATAGTGCCCCCTGGAACATGTTTACTAAACCATGCTTACCGTTAGCCTGTAGTTTAGCATACAGTAAGCCTGCTGTGCCAAAATGCCCCCTGTGTTGAAGAAACTCTCTGAATTAGGATGACCCGCTGGTATTAGTCCGTTGTCTAATCTGCCAAGTTTAGTAAAAATAATTGAGGTATGTGCATTGTTCTGGTTGGAAGTATTTCTAGAGGAGAATTCTGTTTTAATTCATTTCAACATGAGTTTTGATGTCAGCACAGTGTCAAGACATGTGGAGGGTAATTTTATAAACTCCTTTCCAGTCACAGCTCAAGAGCAGGTGTAAATGACCAGATTTAGATAGGTTGGAAACATGCATGAGTTATAGTATTTTATAAATCACGCATGGAAATTCAGGCCCACCTATGCTCTGCCAAAGCTCCGTCCCTAAGAGTAATTTTATAAAGTTGCGCCTAGTTAAAGTTCAGGCCTCCAAGCATCTATTGCACCTATTTTATAAAGTCAAGTATGTATGTATGTATGTACTTAATTTTATATGAAGGTGTAAGTGGTGAGATGCACAAAGAATCACTTGCACCACTCCTAAAACTGGTGAAACCAGCAGATTATAGGATTTGAAGCCACCAGGATTCACTGGAGAAGGTCATGCTAAATAAATCAGTTTTTTTTAATTGATCTAGAAATTAGATCCTGTAATAGCAATGCATATGGGCTACTCACATTTCACTAAGCTTTCAATATCATTCTACTTGAGACTCATAAGTAAAATGGAAAGTCTAATATAAGACCTTTGGTGGTTTTATAAGAGAAGGAGGCTAGTTAGTGAAATGCCACAGAGATCAGTCCTGGGGAATGTTCTATTCAATAATGTCTTCAGACCCCTATCTCTGTGTACATATTAAGCTATATGCAGATGGACTGGAACAGAATTAAGCCTTGTTTCAGATGTATTAAGATTTGTTATTGGGATAACACTCCAGAGGAAATGGACAAAATGAGATGTGGATTACAAAATCTTGAAGAATGAGCACAGGCATGAAACTTAAAATTTAATACAAATGATTATCAGTTTTTGAGTACTTTTCTCAGGAGAGGCAATCAATATCTTGCTTTGCCTGAGGAGGAATAGCAGACATGAAAACCATCATACAGTTTTTCAATTTCCATCAGTTTTGGGGAAAATTGATTGCACGTACATTGAAATCAAGTCACCTGCTGGAAGAGAGAGCAGCTATAGCAACCATGAAGCCTTTCACATCTTCTACAGTGCCAGAGGGTCTCATAATTGATGTGTGCCCATTCTTCCCAACCTCCTGTGATGATGCCTACATTCTGACAGACTCAGGCATACATGACCACTTTTTGTATGTGACCAAATCACTGGGGATGGCTTCTAGATAAGTAATCACTTCTCACACTTACTCAACAACCTAACTGTTTTCTTTTCTGTTCACAGAACCCTCTATGATAGCCTTTGACACTGTTCCTCACAGATGACTTATAAACAAACTGAGCACCCTAGGGGTGGACCCTAAAGTTACTGCTTGGGTTAGAAATTGCTTGGGTGGGAGGCGACAAAGAGTACAGGTAAATGGAGCTCACGCTGAGGAGAGGGATGTTACCAGTGGTGTGCCCCAGGGATCTGTCCTTGGTCCGATTCTTTTTAACATCTTTGTTAGTGATATAGCGGAAGGGCTGTCAGGTAAGGTTTGCCTCTTTGCGGATGATACCAAAATCTGCAATAGAGTAGACATCCAGGAAGGTGTAGATAACATGAGGAGGGATCTAGCTAAGCTTGAAGAATGGTCTAGAATTTGGCAGCTGGGATTTAATGTTAAAAAATGTAAGGTCATGCATTTGGGCTGCAGCAATCCAAGGGAGCATTATAGTATAAGGGGTGAAGTACTTTTGTCCACTAAAGAAGAGCGGGACCTAGGCGTGGTTGTGTCTGATGATCTTAAAGTAGCTAAACAGGTAGAAAAGGGAACGAAAAAAGCTAAAAGGATGCTTGGGTGCATACAGAGAGGAATGGCTAGCAGAAAAAAGGAGGTGATAATGCCTCTGTATAAGTCTTTGGTGCGACCTCATGTGGAGTACAGTGTGCAATTCTGGAGACCGCACCTTCAAAAGGATGTGAACACGATGGAGTCGGTGCAGAGGATGGCTACTAAAATGATTAGTGGTCTTCATTATAAAGCATATGAGGACAGACTGAAGGATCTTAATATCTACACTTTAGAGGAAAGGCGGGATAGAGGTGATATGATTGAGATGTTTAAATACCTCCATGGCATAAATGTTCAGGGAGAGAGCCTCTTTCAATTGAAAGCAAGTTCTGCTACGAGGGGACATGGGATGAGGATGAAGGGAGATAGATTCAGGAGTGATATGTGGAAATATTTCTTTATGGAAAGAGTAGTGGATCCGTGGAATAGTCTCCCAGTGGAGGTGGTAGAGATGAGGACAGTAACTGAATTCAAAAAAGCATGGGACAAACACAGAGGATCTCTAAAGGTACAAAGGGGACTGTTGTAGTTGTTGATATGGAAGGACAGACTAGATAGGCCAAGTGGTCTTTTTCTGTCATCATATTTCTATGTTTCTATGTTTCTATGACCTCTGCATAGCCAGGTAGGGAAGCATTAGGGTAGTCCCAGCAAGACTTACCAGTCTCATGCACCATAATTGCTCCACTCATTGTCTTTTCCTTTGCCGTCTATTCCACAGGTTATCCTGCAAGTAGGAAACACAAAGGGATACATAGTGGCAGAGACATGTACATTAATAGTGTACCTGTAGCCTAGCTTAGCACATAGGGCCCCAAGCAGAAAGCCTGGACAGAAGCATAGTAGCAGTTTGCTATGAGGACACTAAGCACCTTTATCCAAAGTTTTCATGCTAGGGTGTCTACTAGCCATTTCCTTCCATCAAGAGTGGGATAATATATGTAACCTATTACTGTACGCTTGCAGTCAGGTGTCAGGGAAGTCTTAAGACAGCATTTTCAGGATACCACAAGGCTGGAAACCTGGAGAAGGAGGCCATGCCCTGACAGCTCTGAGTCCTAGACCTACATACAGGAAAGGGGAAAACAGTATAGAGACTTAGGGGGATGTTTACTAAACTGCGGTAACGGTACGTAACACGTTTTATGTAACGTTAATGATCGTTAACTTCTCATAACGCGCGTTAACGTAAGTTAACGATCGTAAAGTTCCGCGGCGCGGTAAAACACCGCAGAAGGTGGAGAGAGGGCGGAGAGAAGGGGTCAATGGGCGGAGTGTGGGTGGGGAGAGGCTCCTTTCACACTAACACGCTGATCTGAAGAGCTGAATCCTAACGCGATTGAAAACCTGCCGTTAAATGCACATTTCAGGGGAGAGAAACCATTTAGGTGTCAGCAATGTACAGCATAGGCAGGAAACCTAAAAAGTGATAAGTGTGATACATGTGCACAGAAGAAAAGGGCACATAAACATTGAAAATTACCTCAACAAACTGGAAAAAAAACATAACCAAGCTGGCCAATAGTGGTATTAATGGGAAACATCAACCCCCCCCCTCGAGAAAGCTCCATAGAAAAGATATAAATCGTGGAAGGGTCCATGCACCGTCCCCATACAAGGTGAATGAGCCACAGTGAAATTGTGCTGTGCAGGGTTTTCCTTTCCTTTGGACAGGTGTCCTAAGGCATGCACATGTGCGGCAACAGTAGGGCAGACATGTCAGAACGGCAACTGGACAGATGCCGGAAAAGGGGATACAGAGGGCCGCAGGCGGCACATGCTGTGGTGCAGCTGGGCCACAGTGCGGACTAGGGTGATGCCTAGCTGGCCCATACGAATGCTGAAACAGCAGAGCAGCCAGACAGCAACTGCTGAAGGCCCAACATGGGCATTACTGTGCTTCCCACAGTGTCACAGGGGATAGTACCCAGCAGCTACCCCCAAGGGCACAGAACATTGGCAGGCGGTGCTGGGGGGTAGCGTGGACACTTATGCAGGCACCCCTACCCCAGAACCCGCACCATAGGCAGCCGCCTACCCGCACACTGGATGGCCTGAGACTGCGCTCCACTAGCACCACCAGCAGAAGGGACTGTCAGCATGGTGGCAGAGGGTCACTGGTGGTGGAGGGGGCAGTGGGAGCTGCCCAGAGCAGACCGTGGCCTAGCCCTGTGTAGGTGGGTGCCATGCACTGCAACAGACAGGCCCTGTCTGATGAACAGTCATGGTATCACCAGGGAACGTGCTGACTCTGTGAGAACATGGTGGTGCAGTGCACAAAACCAGTGTATTCAGAAGCAGAAAGTCACAGGTTCAAGTCCCAGCTGTGGTCCCCTTATTTTACCCACTACTAAAACGTGCTAATACAGACAGAACCTTTATTGCAGATGACGTAAACATGCCCAAAACACCTACATATTACCCTAAAGAGCACAGACACCATAAACATGCGCCTTACCTAGAGCAGAGTCTCCCAAATGCAGTCCTGGAGGGCCAAACACCATTCAGGTTCCATGCTGCCTCTAATAAAGATGCCTGTGCTGCATTTCTATGCGCCGCCCCCCATGGTATGCAGATGTATCTCATGCATATTCATGAGGGACAGCATGAAAACCCGAACAGTGTTTGGCACACCAGGACTGGAGTTGGGAACCTCTGCCGTAAAGCAGCAGCCAACAGGGGCAGACACACCCGCATCCACAGGCCCCATTATCCAAAGCCTCCTGGAGAGGCAGGACTTTGGGCCCTGCGTGCATCTCCCAATACTAGCACTTGCATACCTTAGCAATGCCACCCTAAACCGGGGAATACAGTACACATCTATCAAAAGGTTGCTATGATTACTGCCAGATAGGGAGAGGGAGGAGTGGTCTAGTGGTTAGGACAAGGTACTTCAGGCCGGAGGGCTGGGGGTTCAAGTCCCACCTGGGGACAGCAATCTCAGGCTGGAGGGACTGGGATTTCTAGTCCTGTAGGCACTCCTTGTGGTCTTGGGCAAGCCACTTAACCCTCCATTGCCCATGTTCCCTGTAAGTATTAGTGTATGTGTCTTATATCCCCTTGTGTTAAATGTATCCCCCAATTGACTGCTTTGACCCGGTGAAAAGCAGGATATAAATACAGCTAAATAAATAAATAGCAATTCCTAAGTTAAGCACAATTTGCTGATTGAGCTGCATCATAGCAACCTTTCTGATGTCTGTGGAGTGTGCTTCAGGTCTGGTGTCTGACAGTGCTTACCATAGCCATGCCTGCAATCTGCCCAGGACTTGTTGGTGGCCAGGGCTGCCAAACACCTCTATAGTTGCACAATGCTGGCATAGGTGTGGGAGTGTGTGTCTGTCTATCCAGTGTGTGGTGGCTGCAAACACCCTCCACAGCCCACACTGCTTGCACTGTTGCCAGTATTGGCCTGCCAATGTGCATAATGAGGAGCAAGGTACCATGGGAATAGCCAGGATAGGATGGCCTGGCCTGGATCCATCTGTACATAGCATAGGGCAATGGCTCAGACATTGTAGTGGCCGGCCACCACCTGCACAGACAGGGTGGCCACAGCATGTCCTGCTGGGAGGTCACTCTCACCCTGACTGAGCAGTGACCACGGCATGGCTAGGTTCCCCCATAGTGCTATATGGTATATCTTGTATGTGATATTTATTGGTTCTCTTTTGGGGCCCACTCACTAACTTATCTGCTTGGTGTGTATGCTGACATCCCAGTTCTGGGTACATGCATCTCCTCCAGGAACATGCACTATGGACTAGCTAGCAGACTGCCTGCAGCTAGTATGTGTCTGGCTGGAGGCTTTCTGCTGGAGAATGGTAGATAGTGGTGGGTGGCAGCTGGCCATTTCCAGGCCTACTGTCTTTCTGCTATTGCTTTATGGATGGGTACAGCTCTGCATTGCCTGCCCTGTAGGGTGCCTGTTCCCCAGCAGGACTGGAGTGGATGTTCCCCTCTACTGCTACCATTGCAGGGAGGTGGAATGTGGATCTATTGGTGGGTGATCCTGTTTCCCACCCTGAGCCCCAGAGGGTGGGTTGTGTGGTGGTACATAATCTGCCTATGGGTCCAAACACCACCCCCCCCCCCTTTCACCCACATCACGTCACCATGGCACCAACACAAAATATGCACTATTCTGGGTGCATCATAGCCCATAAGGGCTAGACATGACTGAGAAATACAGAGGGACACAGATGTATCCTAGGTGTGTCTGCCGGAACTACCTATCACACACTGATGGGGATCTGCATCATGGCGTATTTCAGTCATGAAAGGTGCTGTGGACCTGGTAATGGGCGCCCCACCTCACCCTCAGGGGGAGCACAGTACCCACACAATGTGACGGTCTGTGGCTACTCTGTGCCAGTACCACACACGGTCAGTTCCCCCTACCAGGCCGAGGTGCTGTGGGGGTGCATACACCATCCTGTGCCCATCTGTGGACTGCTGATTTGCATGTGCAGTGCATCATGGGTACGGGTGGGTTAACCGTATCCTGGTAGCCACAGCAGACAGTTTGTGTGGTGGCGTGCAGTTTTTCTGCAGCCAGCCAGGGGTTTGTTAGCAGCTATAGAGCTGTAGCCCACTGGTTACTTCACTGCCTGTGCGGCCAGAGGTCATGGGTTCATACTCATGGTGGGGTTATTTGATAGGGCTGTCTGAGGCATTGTCTATTTTTGATGTACATTAGTGCTGCCAGCAAAAACACCCTCAGAGTACTGTAACCTTACGGTGCCTCATAAGGCACCCCATAAGGCACCTTATAGGGCGCCCTATAAGGTGCCTTATAAGGTGTTCTATAGGGGACATTATGGGGTGCCTTGGCGGACAGTGCACTTTATAATGTACCCTATGGAGTGCGTTATGGGGTGCCTTATGCGGCACCTTAGGTTACGCCACTGTGAGGGTGTGTTTGCTGGCAGCACTAATGAAACTAAACGTAAAATGCCTCAACAAACACTACTTAAATGTAAAGGGTGATGCCTCAGCCAGCCTTATGCATTGGGCACACTGGGGAATTGAACCCATGACCCCTGTACCATCAGTCAGTGTAGTAACCATTGTGCTACAGCTCTGTTTCTCATGCCTGTGCGCCTTCTTAAGATTAACGCGCGGTAACGTGCCATGTACCGCTCGTTAATTTATGGCGCCTTGTAACGCGCGTTATCGGTAACGATGTACCGCCCATGTCCTTATTTGGGATTTCTGCCTGTACTGCGGATCCTAACGCGAATCACACTAACGCAGTTTAGTAAACATACCCCTTAAATTGCTACACTGGTCAGAAAATGGTACATGCCCCTTTGTGTGACCAGAGGAAAAGTTGGGGGTTGCCAATTTTGCTATTTCAGATTCTTTGCGGCATATTTGTTTTTGTGTGTTGAATGTGCTAGTTTCCCATTGTGTTATATTCTGTGGTTATTGAGATGTGCTGTAGTTTTACTGAGTGGTGTGAGGAGGTGGAAAAGTTGGAGTAGGGATGTGGATGAGGGTTATGTATGGGTGATTATATTATGGGTGGGGAATGAATCATAAAGGGGGTCTGGATAAAGAGGGTTGGGAATTTCATTATTGACTGGGTGTAGGGGCCAGATGGAATGAAGAGGTGGTATTCATTGGGGATATAGTAGGGTTGGAAGAGTGGTTGGGGTCGACTTTGATTTCAGTTCTGGTGGAGGAGGGCACAGGGGTTTTGATGGAGAAGGCTATTATGTGCACCTTCATGTGCAGCTTATCTCTTACACTCCATCTCCAACTCTTCATTCTTCTATTCAGAATCTCTTGATCATTCCAACCAAAATCACTCTGCAACTTGAAAATTACAGAGCTATTGCCATCAGTTTTACTGTGCCTTCTTTTTGGAATTCCCTCCCGGTACACCTTTGCCTTTAAGCAATCTACACTAAATTTAAGACCAGACTAAAAACCTGGCTCTTCACCTACACCTTTCAATAATGTCTTGAGATCCCTACCTCTATATACTTCTCTGGTGTTTAAAATTGTCCTGGCTGATATTGTTGATCTACTACATCACCCTATTGTGCCATGCCTTTGTCATCCTGTCTGTTATGTTGTCTTCTCTGCTCCCTTTTATAGATTGTAATCTCCTTAGGTATGTCCACTTTAGTGGTATATAAATGTGACAAATAAATAAGTGCTCTTCTTTAGAAGCCATTGGATGTGTATGCAACTTCAAGGATGTGCATGCTTTAAGTAGGTGTATACACTCATATTGAGAGCTAAATAGATGCACAACTTCCCTATCAGATAGTGGACAGTTTTCCTGTGTTCTTATTTTTGAAATAGATGGATTTATGTGGGATACCTATCTGCAGTGGTGTACCAAATGCAGGGAGGTGCACCCCTACCAGGCCCACATTGGAGTCAGCATAGCAAACATATTCTCAAAATGGGTGGCTTGCCTCGCTGTCTCCAGTGTAGGCCGGCTCTTCTCTTCCAGTCAAAGCCTTGCAATCACAAGGCTTGAGCTGGGAGATAAGAGCCAGCCTACATTGGAGACAGCGTGGCAAGCTACCCATTTTGAAGGTATGTTTGTCGTGCTGTCTTCAGGGGTGTATGTGTGTGCATATCGTGCTGCAGAGTGGTGAGCCACGGGGCGGGGAGGGGTGGTGTGCCTGCTCCAGGTAGAAAAGGGTCTGGGAACGCCACTGCCTATCTGCACTTACTTTGGTTCAATTACAGGCACCTATGTGGCTACTCTAGTTAGATTTATTCCTAATGACATACTTTGTGCCACCTTGATTGCTTCTGCCAATAGCACCTTGTTTACATCTGCTCTATCTCTTTGTATGCAAGTTTCTTTCCTTTTTTGAAAGAGTTTGCTCTTCCAAGAGTGGGAAGGTCACTGAGTTTTTCTTTGTCTCCTTTCAAATGCATTTATTATTTAAAGGCTCTTAATATACCACTCATTCAGGAAATACTTCATCTTCGCGGCTGATGATCATACACATAAAATAAAAATAAAACATGCAAATGTATCCTGATATTTGTTACCTATGTATCATTTCAAGTATCTTATCCTATAACACCCTAACCTCCAGATATTAAAAGAGATGTTTCATTCTTTTTTACAAACTGCAAATGATTTGCTTGATCACTAATATCGTCCATCATTTAGTCCCCAGCAAATGACCCCCAATAGGTAATGCCACAAATGAGTCTTTGATAGGTGACCTTCTCTCACTGACATAACAAGCAATAAATCTTGAGACTTAGAGCGTAAAGCTCTTCTTGGTGGATCCCTTTAACATAACCAGGGGAGGACCATAAAGTCCCTTACAGTATGAATAATAGGAAGGATCTTAAACTGCCGTCTAAATTCCACTGACAGCAAACGGAGGTCCACTAAATAGGTGGGAATGTTCCCTTCAGCTGCCTTGCATTTCCTCTGAAGGCCCTAATCTGCTCTCTGAGGAATGATGACGGAGTCTTCTGAGTAGCTGAGGAGCATTATTTTATAGAAAGTCTGGATATGAGAGCTCTTTCTTTGCTCTACCTATAAACACAATGCATTAGCTAAAGCTATGTGCAAACTGTCAAGGCTACCACAAGGCTTTGACTAGCGGACTTGCATAAAAGTTAGGGTAAATGATGTGAACCTCTGGACACTAAGGGGGTTATTTTAGAAGCCCTGTTCATGATTTGAATGTCTGAAAATGGTCATTCAGACGTTCAAATCACATCGTTGTCCCATGTGCCATTTTAGAATGTCCCAAATTTACACGTGTCTGGCACAATCACATTTATGTTGCATGCGGACACAGTGGAGGCTTGTCTGGGATGTTCCAAAAAAAGATACATGTGCGCCCGAAGTCTAATCCTGCTGGCAGACACGCCAATGTCTATACCTGCTCCTAGAAACAAATAGCCATTTGAAAAATGCTTTTTCGGTAACCTAAGAACTGTACAGAGAAGAGGAAAAATTCTTTCTCACTCCCCCAATAATTTTTGCTCCTTCAGGAAAGTATGCTAGTAAATAGCGGGGCCTTTATCCCAGCTGCAGTGAGCTGCATGTCTCCTTCTGTAAACTGGCAGGCTGGAATGTGTATGTGATGAGAAATAAATGGTGTGCCTGTTCCAGAATACCATGACCAACATGTCCGTGTTGATGGGCCACTGCTATCTATATTGGAGAAGTGCACATTTCTAAAATAGCCTCAAAATTTGCATGTGTGTGGGAGTAGTTCTGCACATCCCCTATCTTTTGAATCTGACAGGGAAGCTTATCTTTTAGGGTAGAGACAGGACAATTTTCGGAGGCACACTGCCCACCTTCACTGCTGCCCCTCCCACTGCATTGCAGATGTTTTTACATGGACATCTCAAATTTCACTTACATGGCCTTTCTAAAATGTGCTTTCACATAAGATATGAGAAAAGCAGATGGTCCTTTGGTATGCAGCTTCTCTCTAATGATCTGCTTTGAAATGCTTCTGAATACCTGTAGGAACCAACAAGCTGCAGTGGTGTTTATAACTTCAGGATGAAACAACAAGTCGGCTGGCTCCAACATTTTTGTGGCCACTGATTTGTGGACTTTCTCCTGCAAATGGCTATCTCAGTGTACACTCAAAAATATATATGTACTTATGTAATTTTACCTTCTAATACCCAAAACATATCAAAACAAAAATACTTGCAAGGGTCAAAATTTATCAGTCATCATTACTCCACAATATTATGTTCAGAGCTGTATATCGAATCATATGTATATACATTTTTTTATTTGGTAATTAATACTTTCCCTTGCAAGTATTGATATATCTCAGTGTACTGTATGTCCATGCAAACTGTCTGGCCCGACATTTATGTGCGCTATTCATTTTATTTATTTGCTTTAAGGATTTATCGATGGCCCATCAAATACAGTCCTAGGCAGCTTATAATCAAACATCGACAATGCTGAGCAAACACAAACTGCAGTCCTAGATGGCTTATAGTCAACTATCCACAAACAAAGCACAGCATGTCCAACTACAAGTAATTAAAATTATGAAAACAGCATGTAGGAAACATTCTTAGACCTCCATGTTAGCATTTATAATGAAGCCTAAAAAACTAACAAAGTGAGAACAAGGTCTTAATTTGCTTCCAATGCCTTAATACTAACTGGCAGAACCTTCCAAATATAAGAAGCCATGACAGAAACAATGTGAGAATGTGCTGTGACTCTTTTAGTGAGGGAACATCAAGAAGGCTCTTAGGAGATCAATGTACAGATGACACAAAATTATTCAAAGTTGTTAAATCACAAAAGCATTGTGAAAAATTGCAAGAAGACCTTGAGAAATTGGGAAACTGGACATCCAACTGGCAAATGAAATTTAATGTGGACAAGTGCAAACTTATGCACCTAGGAAAGAACAACTCAAACTATGGTTACATGATACAAGGTTCCACATTAGGAATCACCACTCAGGAAAAAGATTTAGGCGTCATCGTGGATAACACGTTGAAACCCTCCATCCAGTATGCAGTGGCGGCCAAGAAAGCAAATAGAAGACTAGGAATCATAAGGAAAGGAATGGAGAGTAAAACCAAAGATATTATAATGCCTCTGTATCATTCCATAGTGCAACCGCACCTTGAATATTGTGTGTAATTCTGGTTCTTGACAACAGAGAAGAGCCACTAAAATGGTAAAGGGGATGGAAGGATACCTCTTTGAGGACAGTCTTAAAAGGTTAGGGCTTTCAACCTGGAAAAGAGACGGCTGAGGGGAGATATGATAGAGGTCTATAAATTAATGAATAGAATGGAACGGGTAAACATAGATTGATTGTTTATGCTATCAATAAGTAGAAAGGCTAGGAGACATGCTTTGAAACTATAGTGTAACCCATTTAAGATTACTACGAGAAAAGATTTTTCACTCAACGCGTAATCAAACTCTGGAATTCAATACCAGAGGATATAGTAAAAACTGTTAGTTTGGCTGGGTTTAAAAATAGTTTGAACAAATTTCTGGAGGAAAGGTGCATAATCCATTTTTAAAGAGGACCCGGGAAATCCACTGCTTGCTCCAATACAAGCATTGTGGAACCTGTGTCTTTTTGGGGAACTGCTAGGTATTTGTGACCTAGATTGGTCAGCATTGGAAACAGGATACTGGGCTTGATGGACCTTGGTCTGACCCAGTATGGCATATCTTATGTTATTATGTTCTTAACCTGTCCAAAACTTGTTCAAACCCAGCTACATTAATGGCTTTTAATACATCCATTGGCAACAAATTTGTGTCTAATTATGTGTTTAGTGAACAAATAATTGCTTATCTCTGGTTTCTTCTTGGCTTTCCACGAACTGTCTTGTTCTAAATATTTCTAAAACCACATCTATTTGGTTCCCTCACAGTTCCACTATTCCGTCACTCGTCCCCTCTTTCTCAGGCGCCCCGATTTCTTTGGTCTCTAAGCTTCGTTATCTGGGTGTCTTTCTCGATAGCAACCTTTCCTTTCGTGACCACATTTCTCAAGTTTTTTGGCGTTCCTTCTATTGCCTTTGACAGATTCGTGCCATTAGACCATTTCTTTCTCCTCAGGTTCTCTCCACTCTTCTTCTTTCTTTAGTTATCACACAGTTGGATTTCTGTAATTCGGTTTATGCTGGCATTCCCCAATCTCAACGTCATTGGTTACAACTTTTGCAGAACACCGCAGCCCGGATGATCCTGCATGCCTCCCCTCGTGATCATATTACTCCTCTCCTTCAGCACCTCCATTGGCTACCAGTTAAATTTTGGTTTCAATTCAAAATTCTTACTCTCGTACATCGGGCCATCTATCTTCACACTCCCCAGTACCTATCTGATTTGCTAACTTTTCACACTCCCACTCGCAGCTTACGATCAGTTCATATCAATTGCTTACACCTTCCCTCCCCCTCCCAGGCTCATCTTCACTCAACTCGACGATCGGCATTCTTCTACCTTGGTCCGTCCCTCTGGAACTCCCTTCCAACTGACCTCCGGCTAGAACAGTCCCCCGCCAAGTTACGTTCTCTTCTCAAGACGCATCTCTTCTCCTGTGCCTTTAACCTTCCCTCGTGAACCCTGTTCTTTTATTTTATTGCTTATAGTCTGTCCTTTGCCTTTAACCTTCCCTCGTGACCCCTGTTCCCTTATTTTATTGCTTATAGTCTGTCCTTTTCTCCCTGTCCTTTTCCTTTTCTTTTTTTTTTTAGATTATTGTCACTTTATTTTTCCTTTCTTAATTTTATATATTTTATATATTTTAATTTTTTATTGTAAATCGCCCCGGTGTAATGGGGGGCGGTATATCAAGTGTTTTTAAACAATAAACAATAAATACTTTATCCAATTAGTCTTAAATATATGAATTTGTTGCTTCATTGCATGACCCCTAGTTTTCATATTTTTTGGAGGAGTAAACAACTAATTCACATTTACTCATTCTACTCTGCTCATTATTTTATAGATCTCTGTTGTATTTCACCTCTGCATCTCTTCTGCAAGCTGAAGAGCCTTACCTTTTAAGCCTTCCTTCATTAGGGTACCTTCAATCCTTTTTATCATTTTGGTCTCAATTCTCTGTGCCGTTTTCTATTCTGCTATATCTTTTTTAGATGTGGTGAACAGAGCTGTGTTGTCTGTCCTGACTAGACTGTAAGCTCTGATGAGCAGGGACCATCTTTTGCATGTGTCTGTGCAGTGCTGCGTACGTCTTGTAGCACTATACAAATACTCATTAGCAGTAGTAGTAGTAGTAGAACTACATGCAATAGTCAAGCTATGATTATACCATGGATCAATAGAGAGGTTTTATGATTTCCTTTGTTTTATTCTCTATTCCTTAATTTATAATTCCAACCATTCAATTAGTTTACTTGACTGTCACTGCACATTAAGCAGAGGATTTCAATATATTTATCTATGATGATGCCTAGATCCTTCTCCTGGGTGTTGACTCCTAATGTGGAATCTTGCATTGTGTAGTTATAGTTTGTGTTGTTCTTCCCTAAGGTGGTCATTCTGATCCCTGAATAGAAGGGATGTTTGTCCATTTTTGACTTGCAACCTGCACGATTCACGGGGATCGTATTCTGGTGTCTTGGCTCTCCGCATGCACAGAGCTGATGTGCGGGAAGCGCTGGATGGAGGCGGGATGGAGGCGGAGATTGGGCAGAGCATGACCAGGCCACAGCACCTGGACATACAGAGCCTATTCTGTTCATGGCCTTTGGAGGTGGAATAAGTCCCAGGAGCAGCAGCGATCAAGCCAGTCATCTCCAAACACCACGCAAAGCGGGTGCAGATAAACCCCACCACCTGATCCTGGCCCTGGCAGACCCCGCTGAGGGTAGGGCAGGGGGAAAAGAGATACAATCTGCTGTTGGGCTTTGCTTGCTCCTGCTGGGCATCCTGGTGCCAGCACTGAGTGGTAGAGATGGGCAGCATGCTGTATGTCTCCCCGTTCAGAATACTGTGCACACCAGCCTGTCCGTGTTCCCAGATTCTGCAGCCGCAGGAACGTATAACACCTGTGGTTGCAGAATGTGCTACAACCGTGCCCCATCCATTTTTTGGACATCTGGAGGCTAGACGTGCACAGTCTGGAATTGCCCTCCACATGCATAACTTTGCATTTGTCCACATTAAATTTCATTTGCCAGTTGGATGTCCAGTCTCCCAGTTTCTCAAGGCCTTCTTGCAATTTTTTCAAAATGCTCTTTAATTTAACAACTTTGAATAATTTTATGTCATCTGTTCATTTGATCAACTCACTCATTGTTCTTATTTCCAGGTCATTTATAAATATGTGAAAAAGCAGGTGGCCCAGCACAGATCCCTGGGATACTCCACTATTTACTTTTCTCCATTGAGAAAATTGACTATTTAACCGCTATTTAATTTCTGTCTTCCATCTTTTAACCAGTTCCCAATCCAAAATAGGATACTGCCTTCTATCCCATAACTTTAATTTCCTTTTCTCTTGAGTGGCCTTGTCAAAAGCTTTCTGAAAATCCAGATATACCATATCCACTGACTCACCTTCAAAAAAATGTAGCAGATAAGTGAGACAAGACTTTCCTTGGTTAAATCCATGTTGGCTCACCCCTCTGTAATTTTGTGGATCACTCCTGGAATCCTTTTGAAAAACTAGCATTATATTGGTCACTCTTTAATCTTTAGGTACTGTAGATGATTTTAGTGTTAGTTTATATATGACTAGGTCTGCTAACTGCATCAGTGTCACTCAGGGCCGGATTTACCTTGAGTGAGGCCCTACGCCAACAAAAATTGTGGGCCCCCAGAAAAGATAAAAACGAGCATGCCGGATCAGCTGCACGCTGTTGGCCCTGACGTCATAATTAAACTGAAAATCCCAAAAGCCAAACTTGGAATGTACAACACTGTAGAAATAAAACTATACATTAATTTGCTCTTGTACTAAACAAAGTGCAGACGTTAATGATGCACATTTACCAGAGCTGACATATTCCAATTAATAAATTCAAAATAAAGAGATATTTTTCTACCTTTTGTGCATTTTTTTTCAGCTGCAATTGCTCCAGCCACTTTCTTCTGGTTTCTTCGTGTCAGCCCAACCCAAGTCTTAACCCCCCCAGCCCATTTCCAGTCCCAGCCCCCCCCATCGGCTCAAGTAAACTTTAATAAAAAAAAAAATAAAACGCTGGCCGCTGCCGCTGCCGTCGCAGCAGCATGGACTGTCCCGCGGGGCCCCCTCTGCCCGGCTGAGCCCCTCCGTGCCGGCTTTGAGAGGCGCGAAGGGAGAGTGTCTCCCTCGCGTCTCTGTTAAGCCCGCCTCTCAAAGCCGGCACGGAGGGGCTCAGCCGGGCAGAGGGGGCCCCGCGGGACAGTCCATGCTGCCGCGGCAGCAGAGGGGGCCCCGCGGGACAGTCCATGCTGCCGCGGCAGCAGCCAGCGTTTTTTTTTTTAAATTTAATTTTAAAAAAGCTAACAATTTGTTCAATTTTTGTGGGCCCTTGCCAGCTGTGGGCCCTACGCCACGGCGTAGTTGGCATATAGGTAAATCCGGCCCTGGTGTCACTAACACTCTCCAGATATGGAGAGTAAAAATCATTACTGACTACCCCATATGGGGAGGAGTGGCCTAGTGGTTGGGGCAAGTTATCACAGGTCAGGGATTCAAATCCCACTAGAAGACAGCATCCTTGGGCCAGAAGGATTGGGGTTTCTAGTCCTATAGGTGCTCCTTATGGCCTTGGGCAAGTCACTTAACCCTCCGTTGCCTCAGGTACAAAAAAAAAGACATGGATTGTGACTTCGGGGACAAGAGAAATATATATATATACAGTACCTGAATGTACACTGCTTTGACACATAGAAAAGTGGTATATAAACCTAGATAAATAAATAATAAATATAGTGCCAGGACAGAGAGTGAGCAGTCCCAGAAATTATCAGAATAACAGTGATATTCAGTCTGCTATCTGGCTATCTATCTCAATAACTATATGACAGAAAAAAGGTTGTCCTAATTTTTCTAGATAGTTATTCAGATAAAGGACATCCAGGTGCAATCTTGGATATCCAGGTCAAAATGTCCCAAATAACAAGGGAGTGGAGGCAGTGAAGGTGGACATGTGTAAGTGCTTTCTAAAATTGATCCATCTTCACACTGAAAGATAAACATCTCCATAATCATTAAAACCAGCAGACTCGTGCATGTCAATATGCCAGGCACATGCAATTTTTGGTCCGATCTTAGAAACTTGTACATGCCCGAAATGGACAGTAATAGCTACAGCCACATAGATGTCCCTGCCACAATATTTCATGAGAGGGAAATCTATCCCATGCTACATATCCATCCCAGTCTGCCATTTTGGAGGCAGAGATGTGCAGTGACACGCCAACCATAAAACAAGTGTCTTCATAAGCCTGTATTTTCCTTTATGGTTGTGAAAAGTATTAGGAATATCTGAGTACTTTCTGCTCTACTACATCCAGGTGTTTTGGTGCCAGAACAAGCACTTTTCAGATGTCTATTCATGGTCTGGAGCAGGGATATACATGGACATTACCTCTGGCTGGTTGAGACCTGCAGGCTGTTTCTGAAATTGGGTGCACGAGTCTATCTTTTAAGGAATGTCCTGGACATGCCTCCACCATGCCCCCATGTAACATGGACATGATTGCCCTGGAGATGTGTAACTTTGAGGCTTTCTAAAATGGTTCTTGGTCAGTCTCGGTGCTTCCAATGTCTCAATGGGCAATTACAGACATGGAAAGCACTAAAGGAGCTTTAAAATGACCCCCATAACGGAATGAATATTGCCATTAACCTGATAACTCGAGCACTGACTGCGTTATACATATGTTCAGTGATGGCTGCCGTTTGGATAGTGGTATTGAAAATACATATTTTATTTTAATGTTTGCATCCAGTGTTTAGAAAAGGATGACTGTGGTGTTTAAATATCATGCCAAACGTATACTAAAAATGCTGTGGTCAAAGAACTAAGGGGTATGTTTACTAAAAGGCGATAACGTAGCAGCGGCACAATTATCACACGATACGTAATGTTATCGCACGATACGTGATGTTATCGCACGATACGTGATGTTATCGTGCGATAAATCAACCTCTTTGCATGATAACGTGCCATTTCGCCCGACAACGTCCCTGGCGGCACTAAGGCACAGAAAAGGTGGAGTAAGGCTCCCCAGAGGGTGGGGAGAAGGGGGTCAATGGGCGGGGGTGGGCAGGGAGAGGCTCCAGGCACACTAGCAACGTGAAATGAAGGTCTGAAAAATAGCGCGCGTGAAAACCTGGCGTTAGAGGCAAAAGTGAAGGAGAGAGAAACCATTTCAGTCAGCAAAGGCAGGGAGACCAAGAACAGTGATAGTAGTGATACATGTGCTGCACCACCAGATGGTGTCCAAGTACGAAAGGGCACTATGGTGTGGCTGCACATGGGGTACAGGGGACTGCAGGCGTGACATGCAGTGGGGCAGCTGGGGCATAGGGCCGGCTAGGCAGATGCCTAGGTGACACATAGATAAACAGAAACGCAATATCAGCAACTGATCAAGGTCAAACATGTCCACGAGTGTCTGTGTCCCACAGTGTCCCAGGGGACAGTACCTAGAAAATACCACAAAGGGCACAGAACATTGGCAGGCGGTGCCAGGGGGAAGCATGGATGTCCATGTAGGCACCCCTACCCCAGATCACACACCATAGGCAGCCGCCTACCAGCACACTTGATGGCCTGGGACTGCACACCACCAGCACCACCGGCATAAGGGCATGTCAGCATGGTGGCGGAGGGGTGCCGGTGGTGGTGGTGGGGGCAGTGGCATCTGCCCACACCAGACCAAGGCCAAGCCCTGTTTAGGTGGGTGCCGTGCACTGCAAAAGACAAGGTCTGTTTGACAAACAGTAATGTTATACCCAGGGACTGACATGCCTCTGTGGCAACAGTTTGGTGCAGTACACACAGCCAGTGTGTTCAGGGGAAGAAGGTCACAGGTTCAAGTCCCAGCTGTGGCTCCTGCAGACCATGTACCTATACATTACCCAGTACTAAACCATGGTAATAAAGAAGGAACCTTTTGCAGATAAAATAAACACGCCATAAACGCCTATATTCTACTCTACAGAGCACATTCACCATAGACATGTGCAGTACCTAGAGCAGAGGTTCCCAACTGCAGTCCTAGAGGGCCAAACACCATTCAGGTTTCATGTTGTCCCTAAGAAATATGCTTGAGATGCATTTGTATGTCCCGCCCACATTGTATGCAGATGTATCCCCTGCAAATACATTAGGGACAGCATGAAAACCTGAATCGTGTTGGGCACACCAGGACCAGAGTTGGGAACCTCTGCCCCAGAGCATCGGCCAGCTCCACTATCCAAAGTCTCATGGTGGGTCAGGCTGTTGAGCCCTGCACGGAGCAGCATCTACCAATACTAGAACCCGCATACCTTAGCAATGCCATCATAAACCTTGAAACACGTTCGACATATATCAAGCGGTTGCTATGATTAATGTCAGATAACAAGTCCAAAATGAAACACAATTTGTTAACAGAAATCCATCAGAGCAACCTGTCTGATATCTGTAGAGTGTGTCTCGGTTTATGTCTCTGACAGTGTTTATCACCCCGGAGAGTGAACCCAACAGTACTGAGTACCATAGCAATGCCTGCGCTGTGCCCAGGACTGGTATGGCGGCCAGGGCTGCCAACCACCTCTATATTTGCACAATGCTGAAGTAGGTGTGGGAGTGTGTGTATGTCTATCCAGTGTTTTGTGGCTGTCCACACCTTGAGGAGCCCACAATGCTTGCACTTTTTCCAGTGTTAGCCTGCCTATGTGCATAATGAGGAGCAAGGTACTTTGGCTATGGGCTGGACAGGGCAGCCTGGGCAGGATGCATCTGCACAGGGCATAGGGCAATGGCTGGGACATTGTAGTGGCTGACCACCACCTGCAGGCACAGGGTGACCACAGCATGTCATGCTGGGGGGGGAGGGTCACTCTCACCCTGACTGAGCAGTGACCATGGCATGGCTAGGTCCCCACATAGTGCCATGCAGTGTTTCTCTCAAGTGATATATGGGAGTTTCCCTGGTGGGTGCCCATTCACTGACATACCACCTCTGGGTGCACACAGCTTCACCAGGAACATGCACTATGTACTAGCTAGCAGACTGACTGCAGCTAGTGTGTGTATGGCTGGAGAACCTTGCAGGGGGAAGACTGACAGTGCCCTCTGCTAGTGAATGTCAGATGGTAGTGGTGGGCAGCTGAGCATTTACAGGCCTACTGCCTGTCTGCCAGTGCTCTGTGTGATGCAAACAGATCTGCATTGACTGCCTTGGAGGGCGCTCCTTCCCCTGCAGGACCGGGGTAGCTGCTCCCACAGCCCTTCATCATGACCCTCCACTGCTGCCATTGCAAAGATGTAGAGTGTGGGTCTGTTGGTGGCAGATCCTGTCCTCCCACCCTGGCCCAGAGAGGGTGGGTCGGTAGGCGTTTCCCCCTAATCTGCATGTGGGTCCAGACACCCCTCCTGCCCTATAGGGTGCAGTAGGTGATGGCAATGAGAGGAAGGTGTTTCTGCTGGTAGCACAGATTGTAGAGATGTATCAAACTGTTACATGCAGCAAAAGAGATTGCTTCAGACAACCATATCAGATGAGACCCCTGAGGGATCAAACTCAAGACCTCTGGGTCATTGTATTAACCAGTGGGCTACAGCTCTATACACTGTCTCACAGTGCTGCCACTAAGTTAAGGTTACCACACGTAAACAGCCAACGCGCCTCCTATTGGGCGATACACAGTGCATGATACGTGGACACCGGCACGCCCACCTCCCTAAATGGCATTGCTCACACTATCGTTGGGAGTTTCACTGGTAACATTAGGATGGTGTAGGACACAGACCCCATAGCAAATATCAGTGTGTCCACCAAAAATAAAACATCACCTCAACTGGAAAACCTAAGGTACCCTGTAAAGTGCCTTAGCTGTGGGTATACCCGATCCCGGTAAGCACAGCTGACATTTACTGGGTTGACCTGCAGTTGCTGTGTAGTCAGCTTGTGCTATGAGAAAAGGCATAGCATACTGGTTAATACGATGCCCTCAGAGTCACTGCTTATGGGTTTGAATCTCCTCTACACCAACAGCAAGATGAGTGTTAGTAACAATCAGACACATCTCTACAATCAGTGACACAAGCCTAATACACTATAACCTTTGTCCTGTGCCTCTAAGGAGAGGCGTGGCGTGGTGTTGTGTTGGTGAAAGAGTGTCATAAGGCGCCTAAAGCTAAGGTGCACCAGATGCGGTCCAGGCCAAACAGTGTAAGTCATGCGATGTTGTAAACTAACCTGTGAGCGGCGTAGTAGGGCATGTCACAGCATATGCATGGTGCAGCATATGTGCATGTGTCATCAGCACATGGGCATCCCCCAAAATGGTGACGTGATCCTGCAAGCCAGAATTTAGCTGCCACGACCTACGACAGCTGGCAGCCTTAATCTGCACCAAGCAGCCGCGCCTCTTCCCAGGCGCCTCAAAACACCAGGATATGGAACGCGTCAGGAGGGCGTGGGTGCGCATAACAAGGCGCTTCAACCGTGTAGCAGACTACCCACGTGAGGTAAGTGTATGGGGACAGGTCACTAAATGGAAGTTGTGCAGCACAATATCCAGCAATAAAAACACATAAGACATGCATCACATGCGCGACTAGAAGGGGGACTAGAAAGGGGGGACTGTTACTTCTGGAGAGAAATCTGCAACTGTGAGTATATACTTCTGGTAATTTTCTAAAAAGAATTCTTTGTATTAAAGCTACTTAATCTGTGAACCCACTGTTTTTTGTTGGATCAGTTAGGGCCTAGTAGCAGCAATTAAAGTTTGAATTTAAAACACAGAGGAGAGCTTTCTGGTTACATTTCATACCCAGCAGAGAGCTTCTAGTTTAAATTTAATAGTCACTCAGGGCCAAGTAACAGCAAAGTAATTTTAGTTTAAACTTAACACACAGAAGAGAGTTTTCTGGTTAAATATAGTACCCAGCAGAGAGCTTGTAGTTTAAATTTCAGAAGTTAGAGCCTAGCAGCAGCTAAGAGCTATAATTTAAATGAAATCAGAATTTAGCTTATCTCAGCAGCACAAGCCAGGGTACTGGGATAATCATAGTTTTATAGGTACTTACACATCTTAAAAGACAGGAGGTGCTTTCAGGTGAAGCTCATTACCCAAATCAGTCATACACTAAGGACCTGAGATTAATTAAGCTTCAGGTGAACAAGGTATATTAAACGTATTAGGTACAGTTTTATTGGTATAAATACCCATAGCAACCCCTAGTAAGTACGAACTTAAAGATCTAGACACAAACTTAAAACTAAGATGCAGACAGCAGTCCAGCAGTGGGATGGGGGCTTTCCAGTCTTTTGCATTGAGTGTCACATGTATGATTTTCTCCCAGTTGGTGAGAGGTCTTACGTGTGCACTAGGTGCAAGGAGCTCTTTTCTATCAGGGAACAAGTCCGTTCTCTAGAGGCTAAAGTAGCAGACTTGGAAAGCATAAGACAGACAGAGAGGTACATAGACGAGACCTACAGGGATATAGTCCTGAAGTCCCACCTCCAGTCTGGCAGCACCCCTGTTGCCATGGAGGAGAGAGGTCACGAGACAGGAGAGCATCACCCTGGTGTGGCAGGAAGTGATCCTGTAACTAGGACCTGTCCTCCAGGTGATGTAAAACCCTCTCGCACCGAGGAAGTTTCTCCAGGGCCATGTGCCCATGAGGGAAGGGTTAGGACAGCCGTTACAGTTGGTGATTTGATCATTAGGCATGTAGATAGTTGGGTGGCTGGTGGACGTGAGGATCGCCTGGTAACATGCCTGCCTGGTACGAAGGTAGCGGACCTCACGCACCACCTAGATAAGGTCCTAGATAGTGCTGGGGAGGAGTCTGCTGTCCTGGTACATGTCGGTACCAATGACATAGGAAAATGTGGTAGGGAGGTTCTGGAGGCAAAATTTAGGCTTTTAGGTAGGAAGTTGAATCCAGAACTTCCAGGGTAGCGTTCTCCGAAATGCTTCCTGTTCCACACGCAGGACCCAAAAGGCAGGCAGAGCTCCGGAGTCTCAATGCGTGGATGAGACAATGGTGCAGAGATGAGGGTTTTGGATTTGTTAGGAACTGGGAAACATTCTGGGGAAAGGAGGGGCTCTTCCGAAGGGATGGGCTTCACCTTAACCGGGATGGAACCAGGCTGCTGGCATTAACCTTTAAAAAGGAGATAGAGCAGCCTTTAAACTAGATATTAATGGAAAGCCGACATTTGCCCAAGAGCGGATGGTTCGGAAGAATGTATCCTTGAAGGATACTACCAAAAGCAGAGAGGTTCCACAAAAGAGTAAAGTAGCCCAAATTCCCTCAAGTATGGAGCAGACAGAGCTTAAAGATCCCAATTTACCCATGTCTAACAATAGCCAAATTAACATGAACAAAATACATTCTCTAAAATGCTTGTATGCAAATGCTAGAAGTCTAAAGAATAAGATGGGAGAGTTTGAATATATAGCACTAAATAAAAGGTTAGATATGATTGGAATATCAGAGACATGGTAGAAGGAGGACAACCAGTGGGACACTGTGATACCTGGGTACAAACTATATCGTAATGATAGAGCTGATCAAATTGGTGGAGGGGGTTGCGCTCTATGTTAGAGAGGGCATTGACTCAGAAAGGATTAAAGTTTTGCAGGAAACAAAATCTGCTGTAGAATCTATATGGATTGAAATTCCATATAAAAGGGGGAAGGCAATGGCAGTGGGGGTGTACTATCGAGCACCTGGCCAGAATGACCAAATGGATGATGAAATGCTCAGAGAAATCAAGGAAGCTAACAAAAGTTACAGCACAGTAATAATAATGGGTGATTTCAATTACCCCGGTATCGACTGGGTCAGTGTCACATCAGGACATGCTAGGGAGATAAAGTTCCTAGATGGAATAAATGACTGCTTCTTGGAGCAGCTGGTTCATGAACCGACCAGAGGGGAAGCCATATTAGACCTAGTCCTTAGTGGAACACCAGATCTAGTGCAAGAGATAAGGGTGTTGGGGCCACTTGGCAATAGTGATCATAGCATGATCGCCTTTGATTTAATTAGTGGAGGAGGGATAGTAAGGAAATCCACAGTACTACCTTTTAACTTTCGAAAGGGAGACTATGATAAAATGAGGAAAACAGTTAAGGAAAAAACTAAAAGGAGCAGTTGCGAAGGTTAAAGACGTACATCAAGCTTGGGTGTTGTTGAAAAATACTATCTTCGAAGCCCAGACCAGCTGTATTCCACGCTTTAAGAAAAGTGGAAGGAAGTCCAAAAAACTGCCAGCATGGTTTAAAGGTGAGGTCAGAGAGGCTGTTGTTGCCAAAAGAACATCTTTCAGGAAATGGAAAAAAGAGCCAAACGACGAAACCTGGAAACAGCACAAGCACTGGCAAGTCAAATGCAAGGCATTGATAAGGCAGGCAAAGAGAGAATTTGAGAAGAAGTTTGCTGCGGAAGCAAAAACGCGAAATAAAGACCTTTTCAACTGCATTCGTAGCAAAAAACCTGTGAGAGAGTCAGTTGGTCCATTAGATGATAAAGGGGTTAAAGGAGCACTAAGAGGCGACAAGGCGATAGCGGAGAGACTGAATGAATTCTTTGCTTTGGTCTTTACTGAGGAAGATGTAGGGATGTTACCCATGACTGAAGTGGTATTTAAAGGTGCGGAAGAATTGAAGGAAATATCGATACATCGGGAAGATGTCTTACAACTATTAGATAAACTGAAGAGTAGCAAATCACCTGGGCCGGATGGTATACATCCAAGGGTATTGAAAGAACTGACATATGAGATTGCAGAACTGCTAACAGTAATCTGTGAACTATCATTAAAATCATCTCTAATACCTGAAGATTGGAGGATCGCCAATGTAACACCAATTTTTAAAAAGGGTTCCAGGGGTGATCCGGGAAACTACAGACCGGTGAGCCTGACGTCAGTACCGTGAAAAATGGTAGAAACCATCATAAAGAATAAAATTACTCAGCATGTAGATAGTCACAACCTAATGGGAGACAGCCAACATGGCTTTAGACAAGGAAGATCTTGTCTTACTAATCTGTTATGTTTTTTTGAAGGAGTGAATAAACAGGTGGACAAAGGTGAGTCAGTTGATATTGTGTATCTGGACTTTCAGAAAGCCTTTGACAAGGTCCCTCATCAGAGACGTTTGGCAAAACTAAAGAGTCATGGGATAGGAGGCAGTGTACTATTGTGGATCAGGAACTGGTTAAAAGATAGAAAGCAGAGGGTAGGGCTAAATGGCCACTTTTCCCAATGGAGAAAGGTGAATAGTGGTGTACCCCAGGGATCTGTGCTGGGTCCGCTGCTTTTTGACATATTCATAAATGACCTGGAAAGTGGAATAACGAGTGAGGTTATCAAATTTGCAGATGACACAAACTATTTAAAGTTGTTAAAACCCAAGAGGATTGTGAAAAATTGCAAGAGGATCTTGATAAATTGGAAGACTGGGCATCAAAATGGCAGATGAAATTTAATGTGGACAAGTGCAAGGTTATGCATCTAGGGAAGAACAACCCAAACTATGGTTACACGATGCAAGGTTCCACATTAGGAACCACCACCCAGGAAAAAGATTTAGGCGTCATTGTGGATACCATGTTAAAACCCTCGGCCCAGTGTGCAGCGGCGGCCAAGAGAGCAAATAGAATGCTAGGTATGATAAGGAAAGGAATGGAAAATAAAACAAAAGATGTTATAATGACTCTATATCGTTCCATGGTGAGGCCGCACCTTGAATATTGTGTGCAATTCTGGTCGCCGTATCTTAAAAAGGATATAGCTATTTTAGAAAAGGTACAGAGAAGAGCCACCAAAATGGTAAAGGGTATGGAAGGATACTCCTATGAAGAAAGGCTAAAAAGGTTAGGGCTCTTTAACCTGGAAAAGAGATGGCTGAGGGGAGATATGATAGAAGTCTATAAATTAATGAACGGAGTGGAACGGGTAAACGTAGATCGATTGTTTACCTTATCAGAATATAGAAAGACTAGGGGACATGCAATGAAGCTACAGGGTAAACTATTTAAGACTAATAAAAGAAAATATTTTTTCACTCAACGTGTAATCAAACTCTGGAATTTGTTACCGGAGGATGTAGTAAAGGCTGTTAGTGTAGCTGGGTTTAAAAAAGGTTTGGAGAAGTTCCTGGAGGAAAGGTCCATAAACCATTATTAAGAAGTGACCAAAGATATCAATGTTTGACCCAGTACAAGCATTGTGGAACTTGTGTCTCTTGGGGAAACTGCTAGGTACATATGACCTAGATTGGCCACTGTTGGAAACAGAATACTGGACTTGATGGACCTTGGTCTGACCCAGTATGGCATATCTTATGTTCTTATGTTCTTATGAGACACATGTATGTGGGCAACCCTGTGATCAAGCTATCTGCGTATATTGCTGTGTGCACGTATGCCAATCCCCAGGAGCCACAGACATGAAAGCAGAGGTGCAGAGGTTAGCGCGGTGTGATGTAAGCTGCTCCTGTTGCAGAGCACACCTCTGCCCAACCCCCAGGAGTTGAAGTCCCCTTGACAGAGCTCTATTAGGCATCCCTGTGCCATGATGGCTGCTGCTATGACACATTACCAGCTCTGACCAATCCCCAGGAGACATCGGACCTGATCACAGAGGTTAAGTAGTCATCATGGTGCACTGGTAGCTGCTGCAGTTGGAGTACCACAGCCCTGCCCCATCCCCAGGAGGCATCAGATCTGATGACAGAGGTCCAGCAGTCATCCTGGTGGTGTGGTAGTTGGTGCTGTTTATGTGTGGAACATCACCCTTGGCCCCGAAGGCTCCCAAACCTGCACACAGAGGTGTATCAAACATCCTGGTGTCAGGTGGTTACTCCAGTTGCGGTGTCACAGGTCTGCCTTATCCCCAGGAGGCCCCAGACCAGCTGACACAGGTCTATTCTACATCTTGGTGTCATGGTGGTTGTTGTTGTTGCAGGTTTGCAGCTCTGCCCTTACCCCAGGAGGCCCCAGACCAGACTACATAGGTCTATTCTCCATCCTGGTGTTATGGCAGGTGCTGCTGTGTATGTGTGGAACATCACCCTATCCCCAGGAGGCCCCCAGATCTGATGACAGAGGCCCAGTACACATCCTGGGGTCATGGTGGTTGCTGCAGTTGCTGTTTCCCAGTTGTGGCGCACCTCCAGGGGCCCCAGCCCACAACACAGAGGCCTATCAGTCACCCTTGTGTTACGGCTGCTGCTGCTGTTGCAGGTTTCCAACTCCGCCAAATGTGAACCAGTTTTAATGTTAACCCGCCTGTGGGAGGGTGTTGTTTTGTTGTACCTTTTAACGTTTGTATGGCACCTACCGACACATATTTGTATTAAAACATTGTGTAGGCAGCCAAATCTTTCAATGGTCATGTGTTCTTTATACATACATGTTGTAACGGTGAGTGTGACCCCTGTGTGCATGTCCCAGTGTGTATTTGTGCCACATACATTGCCCCTGCCCTACAACAGGCTGTGTGGAGCACCATGTGCGCTGCCGGATGTATCCCCTGATGACATCATGATGTAACCATGTGCTGCACCGTCCAACAGACATGGACACATGCATGTTGTCACAGATAGTCAGTCTGTAGCAGGGATGCAGCACATGATAGGAGGGTGGGGAGGTGCGGATGTGGTACCCATGATGCAGCCTAGATGTGATGTATGCAGGGATCCATGTGTCTGACTCACTAAGATGGTGCGACTCACTAAGTTGGTGCGACTCACTAAGATGGGGTCTGGTGGGGTGAAGGAGCAGCGGCTCACTACAAGCGCTGGATGGGGGTAAACAACTGACAGCAGCTAGGTATATCAGCAGTCATTGTATTAACCAGTGTGCTACTCCTCTAGTCCTTTGATCACAGCTCAATGTGCAAACTTAGGGTTACCGCACGATGATGCGCCATAGCGCGTCTATCACACGATGTTGGTCAGGGCATCCTCTATCGCGCGATACCCCGCCATTGCTTCCTTTATGCCAGAACGCCCACCACCTTATATGGCATTCCTCACGTTATCGCTGCAACTAGAGCTGGGAACATTAGGACCGTTTAGTAAACATACCCCTAAGTTACTAGATGAATGTGACTCAGTGAGTTAAACAGTCTAAAACTATTACCCAAGAAATGTATTAAGGGATTCCTTTCCCAAAACAAATCTCTCCATTATCGGTGTCAAAACTAGGAGCGGGATGAGCCACCAGGACATGTAGCTCACTTTAGCCCAGCTCGTGGGAATATTGGGACTACTAGGAAGCATAATGCACTCTTTCTGCCAGTCTTGGATTCATCTTAGACAAAACAGAGACACTAAGGGGCTTGTTTACAAAGCCGCGGTAGTGGTTCGCGATCGCGATCGCAGCCGCGGCCCCATTGAAATCAATGGGGCCGCGGCTCCGATTACGATCGCAAACCGCTACCGCGGCTTTGTAAACAAGCCCCTAAGACTATCATTCCACGTATTAACCAAAGAATCTAAATTGCCCTCCTGCCCCGATGGATCAAATTTATTTTACAAATGAGACCCATGAACATCATTATCCATTGCCTTAAAATAGAATTTGATAGTTGGCTGAATAGAATGCAGATGCCTATCACATTGACTCATAAATCTAAGCGATGATAAAAAGCGATCAGCCCATGGAATCAGTGTTATCACTACTAGTGGTGGAACAGCCACATTAATTAAATCAGTTGACAAAAATGATTAAACGCTGACCCTTTCCATCAGTGAACTCTTAACCAAATGATAAAGCCCTAAAGAAGACATGGCAAACAATAAGTCATTAATACCCACTGCAAAGGTGGGGGGATGGGAGCAAGAGGCAGTCTTTGTAAATTGGGAAGCACTGGAAATCAATGGCAAGTGAATGTACCGAGGAGACAGAGGGAGAAATGCTGGATGACGATGGAAGGCCGGGGTGGAGGTGGTGGAGGTGGCATGGGCAGTAATCTGCCTTAGAACATTAGCATTTTAATGCTTCATAAGATATTAATACATTAATCATGTTAATAACACATTAAATGCTGACCCTTAATTAAAATCAATGGGCCCAATATTCAAGTTTGGACAAGTTCCTGGAGGAAAGGTCCATAAACCATTATTAAGAAGTGACCGAAGATATCAATTCTTGACCCAGTACAAGCATTGTGGAACTTGTGTCTCTTGGGGAAACTGCTAGGTACATATGACCTAGATTGGCCACTGTTGGAAACAGAATACTGGGCTTGATGGACCTTGGTCTGACCCAGTATGGCATATCTTATGTTCTTATGTTCAAAGGCATTTAAACGGCCACAAAGAGATGAGCCTTTAGCATGGATTTGAAAAGGGAGAGAGATGAGACTTGACATAAAGATACAGGAAGTTTGTTCCAGGCCTAAAGAGCAGCAAGATGAAAAGATTGAAGTCTGGAGTTGGCTGTAGAAGAAAAGGGCATAGAGAGAAGAAAGTCAGAGGAGGAGTGGAGTTCACGAGGAGAGGAAAGGTAATGAGGGGCAGTAGAGTAAATGTATTTAAAGGTTAAAAGGAGATGTTTGAAATGGATATGGAAACGGAAGGGGAGCTAGTGAAGTGATTTCAGAAGAGGGGTTATATGAGTGTATTAGGGCTGGTGGAAGATTAGCCATGCAGCAGAGTTCTGGATAGATTGAAGAGGAGAGAAATGACTCTGAGTGAGACCAGCAAAGAGGAGTCTGCAATAGTCAAGATGGGAGGTAACTAAAGAGTGGACAAGAGTTTTAGTAGTAGTTTCAGAGGAGAAGGTGAGAATTTTGTTAATGTTATAGAGAAAGAAATGACAGGTTTTAGCAAATGGTTGAATATGTGTGGAGAAGGAAAGGGAAGAGCCAAAGATGACTCCAATGTTGCGGGCTGAGGAAACAAGAAAAAAAAAAAGAGTATTGTCAACAGTGATAGAGAAAGGAGGAAGGAGGGTTTAGGGGGAAAGATAAGAAGTTCAGTTTCAGCCATGTTAGTGCCGCTGAATATCCATGGCTGCTGGCTCTACACGCCCCGATGTTAACCGCATGGGATATGTCAGAGCATTTCGGGACTTTACGGTGCAGAGCGGAGGTGGAGCCAATCGCAAATAGGTCAAGGGTGATATTGAGCCACTGCCTGGTTTATGACATGTGGTAAAAGCCAGGCTCAGGAAACCCTGGCCTAACTTGTACTGCATATCACTAACCGGACAGTGGCTGAGTATCGCCCCTGACCTGTTTGCGATCTGGCTATGCGGCGACCCCAGATATTCAGTGCCGAGGCCAGGTATGATTTATTGCTACCTAATGCCACATCCATCTGGGCATGCACAATGTCATGTGGCAACTTTACCTACAGCCTGCACTCTTTAGGTCTACTTCATTCATCCTGTGGCATGTGGATACTTGTAGTTCCTCTGTCATTGTCTTACTGGGCCTGATTTTATAACAGGATGTTTATACGAAAAGTCCAAAAAAGCATGTATTTTAAGCCTATTTTATAAGGGATGCCCAATAGATGCTGAAAAAATTTGATTGCTAGGAATCATTTCTAGAGAACCTATAGAATGAATAGTCTCTGACACGGAAGATTATCTTTGAAAAGCGATATAGTGTCAGATGTTTGTCATACAGATAAGTACGTCTCTTTAACTGTGTTGATTATTTATGAACTGAATTATATACAAAAGAGCTTGCTTAGCCATAAAACTATTCATGAATTGGATCTAGATATGAATGAAGTGAGACTGAAGGGCAATGCACTTTAGAACTATGATACTTGCTGCATTGGACCGATGATGAACGTACCAAGAGAGAGAATACTGACACTCTATGAGATTTTGATAGTCCTTCTCATCATATTAAATAAGTTTGTTATTTACTAATACTGTTTGTTATTTACTAATGCTGAGGTCGGACGCTGGAAGACCAACTGTATATAAGTTACCAAGTGTATGTTACCCCGCATGCCGATATAGCATTTACGATTCCTGTTACACTAGTTACCCCTCTCTGGAAGCATTCTATGTAAACATTAAGAGTTTTGAATGTAAAGCACTTTGACTGAAGGAGAAGGCAGTATATAAAACTTGTTAAATAAAGAAATGCCTTTTGGCTTTTTTCTGTCATCTGTAGGACCTTCAGTAGTTAGGGAAGGGTGGAACATTGACTAGCTCGTGTACTGTGGTTGTATTGTTAGAAATGCTGTCTTTGCAGGAACCTGTGCTCATGGATTGAGCTACTCTGCTTGTAATCCTGAATTAAAGCACCATTTGTGAAGCTCTGCGGCCTTTCTTTGTCAAGGGACAGGGCTCCACTGATGTAAGTGTGTGAAGATACCAGGCTACAGGAACATTTTGCAGCCACCATGGGCTCTCACCACACAGTTTATAAAATACTGGTGTGCTTTGGGGCACCCGTACACACATCTCTGCTTACTAGACCTATATAAAATTACCCCCCAAAAGAGTTTCTATGTATGGATCATCTTCCAGCAGAAATGGTAGGGAGAAAAATCAAATGGAATTAAAATATATGCTAAGAGGTTTATCAGTGGTGGGCTAGAAAGAGAGAAATGTTAGACCATGGCTTTCTAGTAGAAGGGAAAATAGGGAGACTATATGGATCTTGTGGGTTTTTAAATGTCCTTTTCCATGTTTCTGTTCATATGCTCCTGTTAGTGTTGCCAGCTGTTGTTAGCCAAATAAATCATGCTTTGAAATAAAATTTTCCTTCCTATAGTTCCACAATTACCCATATTAAGCTTGAAATGGGAGCTCCTGTGACAAGAGTGTACCTAGTAATGACTAACACGTTTCTACAGCTTCATTATCTGATTTTAGCACACAAAACCACCCTTTTCTTCCATTCACTATAATTACGAATTTAATTTTTCTCCAAAGCATTTCTTACTAACCAGTAAGAAGCTAAATCATTGCTGTCCTTTGTTTCACAGTTAATAAATATTAAATTGTTCCTGGGATAATGAATGCATATTGTTTTCCACAGAAACTTCAGCATAGGATATCTATTGTAGACTTTTCATAATTCAGCACCCACGTGCGTTGCAAGATGCCAAATTAAGAACAGGCTGCGTGCAGTGATGCGGGTGGCGTGACCCAGTTCACATTTGTGCTGCAGTTTGGTGTAGCATACTTTGAACCTGCAAACCAATTTTAAAATCATTTTTCAGAGCTGGCCTCGCAATTGTGGACAGGGCCTTTACGTTCAGGTCTGCTTTTGATTACATTCTAACTCCAGCTTCCCAAATGGCCCTAGGGACAGATGAGCTCACATTTCAGCTTGCTCAGAACCTAGCATTACAAATTAATCTACAGGAAACAATTGCTTGAGCAATTTAAAGCCGGTGTGGGCAACAGACTTCTCATTCCCATTACTGAGGGAAAAGAAAACCGGTGCGTGTGTGTCTGTATGGGAAAGAGAGAGAGAGAGAGAGAGAGAGAATCATGAGCTGCTGAGATTGCTACTTCATACAGTACTGTATTGTTTGCCTCAGCTTTTAGCCTCCTTGCAAGGTTAAGCTCGGTAATTGAAATTTTTTTTGGTGCCAGAGTGCAAATAGCGCAGTCTTATGCATGCACGTTCACTTTCAACATGATGGCAATATCTACAGTTTCACAACCTTCTGTTGTTTTGACTACAGCCCTTAAGTCTATATCCTAGTCCTGACACTCTCATGCCAATAGTTGTTTTAAGAGAAGCTCGGGACCAGCGACCTAAGAAATTGCAGTGTCACAGGGCAATTGCTGTTTAACAATACTGAATCAACAATTTTGTTTTAGAATTTAGTAAACTAAGCAGCGTGTGCGAAAATGTTCAGCTCGCCCGCAGAACATAAGACACAGACTTTGAAGGAAGATGATTTGGCCAGCTGTAAGTCAGGGGTTTTCAGCAAGGACACTGAATGGGTTTGATTGTCAAGATATACAGAATGAGAATATTTTGCATATTCTCTAAAAGCAAGACAAATGAGCAGGTGTAGGGAAAAGGTCTTTATTAACAAACTAACAAACGTATGGACCATTATAAAGAACAAAATTACTGAACATATAGTCATGATTAATCGGACAAAGCCAACATGCGTTTAGCCAAGAGAAGTATTGCCTCACCAATCAGCTACATTTTTTTGAAAGTGTAAATAAATAGCTTGATAAAGGTCTACCAGTAGACGTGAAGGCACATTCTACAAATGACGTCCAAGGGCAATCTGGGACCTCCAAACCAGAATGTCTGAAAAGAAAGCAAGCATGTTGAAGTTCAGGCACGATTTCAGAACCATGGGTATCCCGATATGAACATCTAAATAGACTTCCCCGGAACAGCATTTACGTAAGACCCAGCAAATCTAGGAATAGTTGAACAATTAGGATGTGGAGGAGTAGTCTAATTGTTAGACCACTTGCTTTGGGAATCAAGATACCAGGGTTCAGTTCCCACTAGCACTTCTTGTGGCCTTGGGCAAGTCACTTTAACCCTCCATTGCCTTAGAAAATCCAAGTTATCAATGTCCCTGTTTAATGTACATTACCAAGTTTAAGTTGTAATGTAAAACAATATTAAAAAAAACCTGTTAAATAAATAAATTAGAATAGTGAGGGGAAAGCCAGGGTTTGGATCCCACTGCTACTATCATTGTGATTGTGGAGAGTACTTAATGGTGGAGTGCCATCTTCTCAACATCCTCTGGATGTTTTATGACCAAAGTGAGATCTTTCTTGATGCCTATTTGTGCCTGGAGCAGGTCTAAACTTGGATGGTGTCGCAAATGTCCCCAACATTTCGGAAAGCAAGCAAGGACATCTAAATCCATTGCACCACCTCATACATGCTTCCACCACCCCCCCCTGCCTTCTTGGCTGTCTCCACATGCACACCCCCCCCCCCACCCCCTGCCATGATTTGGATGTCCACATGCACATTTTTTGACATCAACAACTCAACTAAGGCTTTTAAAATGACCCCGATACCATATCTGGATTTTCAGAAAGCCTTTGACAAGGTCCCTCATCACTCAAGGGAAAGCTGTTAAATCAAAAGAAGATTGTGAAAAATTGCAAGAGGATCTTGAGAAATTGGGAGACTAGACATCCAAATAGCAGAGGAATTTTAATGGAAAGAAGTGGAAAGTAATGCACTTAAGGGCATGTTTACTAAAGTGCACTACTAGGATAGCATGGTGGACAGCATGGTTCTGGCACAATGCTAAAAGGTATCATAGTGTCCCTATGCTAAAAACCCCATGCTACCCTGGTAGCATACATTGGGGTTGGGACTGGGTGGGATGGGAGTGTTCCTGGCACATTGCAGCTAGTGCGGGCATTAGTGGCCACACTTGTGCTTGACCCTAATAGGATAGGTGCAAGTAATGCCACCTCAATGGGTGGCATTAGCTGAAACCACAGCCAATGGTGTCTGCACACACCCCCTGCAGTTACTGTACCTAAAAGCCCCACACTGGTAATGTGTACCCCATTGGGAAGAAGAATCCAAATCATAGCTACACGATGCAAAGTTCCAAATTAGGTGCCAACAGCCAGGAAAAGGATCTAGATGTCATTGTGGAAATAAGTTGAAATCCTCTGCTCAGTGTGCAGTGGCACCCAAGAAAGCTAATTGAATTCTAGGCATCATAAGGAAAGGAATGGAGACCCATAGAAAGGAAATCACACTGACTGTACTGCTCCATGGTGTGACTGCACCTTGAATATTGTATACAATTTTGGTTGCCACATCTAAAAAAAGATCTAGCAGAATTGAAAAAGGTACAGAGAAGGGTGACCAAAATGATAAAGGGGATGGAAGGATACTTCTGTGAGGAAAAACTCATAATATTAGAGCTGTTCAGCTTGGAGAAAGATGGCTGAGGTAAGATATGATAGAGGTGTATGAAATAACGAGTGGAGTAGAATGAGTAAACATGAATGGGTTATTTACTCTTTCAAAAAGTACAAAGAATAAGGGACATGCAATGAAGCTACAAAGTAGTATATTTAAGACTAATCATAGAAAATATTTTTTCACTCTGTGTAATTGAGCTCTGAAATTTGTTGCTAGAGTACAAAGCTGTTAGTGTAGCAGGTTTTAAAAACGATTTGGACAAGGTCTTGGAGGAAAAGTTCATAAACCATTATTAAAGTGAACTGGGGGGTATCTACTGCTTATCACATGGATAAGCAGCATAGAATCTGTCTGTCTTTTGGGATCTTGCCAGGTATTTGTGACCTGGATTGGCCATTGTTGAAAACAGGTACTGAATCATACCAATGGGCTTGATGGACCATTGCTCTGATCCAGTATGGGAAATCTTATGTTCTTATGATGTTTGTTCATTTAAGGGCATATTTACTCAACCCCACACCAATAATAGGCATGTGGGCTTCTAGCTAACTGCAGGGGGCATGTACATTCACCCCCCTTCAGTAAGTGCAAACCAATCACGCTTTAATGTAGTGAATGAGTTGCAGGTGCAAATAATGCCACCCACTGAGATGGCATTAGCTGCACCAATGCTACTGGTGTGAAGTGCAATTAGCATATGTGGCTAATGTCCATGCTAGCCGTGCTGAACTGGGAATGCCCTGTACCCTCCAATGATGCATGATGCATGCTGCCAGGGTATCATGGGTTTTTAGCATAGCTACCCTGTGCTACTTTTTATTACCTCACTGAAACCGTGCACCAACCCCAGGCTATCCTAGTAGAATACTTTAGTAAACATAAATGAGAATGCATCAAACATGAACAAAAAAAATCACAAAACAGAAAACTGTTACTACTTGGAGATTCCATCATCAGAGGAATTAAACTTGGGAACACAGCGCAAAGGACAGAAGATGGTCAAATGCCTTCCAGGCTCTTCAGCCAGCAGGAATACAATCCAAATTGTTAGCATAGTTAGTGTGGAAAGTGAGCACTCCAAAATTGATGTTACCATCCACTTGTGTACAAATGATCAGGCTAGAAACAGTACCTCTACAGTACAAAGGGACTTCCAGATTCTGGGAGAGAAATTCAAACCCATTGTCAACACTATAGCATTCACAGTTCTACCTCTTCATGCTAAGGGGGAAGAGAAACCACATTACATAACCATCTTTAATATGTGGCTCTCACCCTGGTGTAAACAAGAAGGATTTAAATTTGTAGAGACCAATTCAAACCTGTACATCCCTGAGCAGTCCAGACATCTGGACGGCCCGGGGATGCATTGATTCCATCCCCGTGGGAGCAGAATCGTGGAATAGTGGCTGGATGTCCGGGATTTGCCCTGATTCAGGCACCCTGGATGTCCAGCCATATCCCCAGCTAGCTCAGCCTGCTTCCTGCAAGGAGCTGCAGTGCCATGGCGTCATGTTGCTATGGCACCATGACTCCATGCAGGAGCCGCATTCCCGGCGGTAGCAGTAGACTCCTTGTTCCTCGCAGCCCGACTCCCCGATCGGGCCTTCCATGGACAGAGTTGGGCTGCAGGGCACCCCTGCACCCCTCACCTGTTTTTCATGCCCTGGCTCCAGCATCCCCTGACATCTATGAGAACTAATTCTACCTCCGAGGCCGACACTGGATGAACAGTGCCTACCTCAGAATCGGCCCTGTACGTCTGGGGTCATGGTGCCGCCCACTGCCCACCCTAACTCCACCTCCAACTCGTCCCCTCCTGCCCACAAACAGAGCTCCCCGCACAACCCTGTTCTACGTGTGGGGAGCCCTGTTTCCTGCATAGTGATCCAGGAGTTTAGTGGGTCTAGACATCTGGATTGGACATCCAAACCCGCTAAACATGGTTCAGATTCTCTCCCATAGGCAACTGGGGAAAAAATGGAACAACAATAGGCTATACTATATTGATGAATTTCATTTCTATGTGACAGGGAAAAGGTTCCTAAGTGAAAATGGCAGTCATTATGTGAACAAGCATTTAAACTAGGGAAAGGAGGTGAGGGATAGTAAAGAACAAGTTCAGGAAGTTACTCCCAGCAAAAGCATAACATTGGAAACAGTCACCATATTAACCCACACATAAATGGCAAATGGGAAGAAGAGTGTAAAATAAAATCTATGCAAAATACAAGCAAGCCAAACAGCAATTGTTTGAAGGTAATGAGCACAAAGGCTCGAAGCATAGTCAACAAAGTTCCTGCCTGGAAGCCCTAATGGTGGAAATGGATTTTGACATTGTGGCCATTACAGAAAAGCAGTTTAATGAGTCACATGAATGGGATATAGCCATATTTGACTATAATTTATTTAGAAAAGATAGAGAAGATAGAAAAGGAGGAGGAGGAGCCCTATATGTCAAACCAATATTAAAGCTGCTGAAATGCAGGAGACATGGAGAAAAGAAGTGCTGTGCACTGTTTTGGAAAATGGAGATGGCACTATTATCTATACTGGTGTAGTCTACAGGCCTCCAACTCAAACAGAAGAAACACATAAAGACTTCATCATTGATATTGCAAAGGTAGCCTTGAAGGGAGAAGTGATCATATTGGGTGGCTTTAATCTAACCGATGTGGACTGGAGTATTCCTTTTGCAAATCTGGAAAAAAGAAAAATGATTGTGGATGCCTTCCGGGGAAAGTTCAGTGCTGGATTTAGTACTAACCAATGGAGATAGAAACATAGAAACATGACGACAGAAAAAGACCACATGGCCTGTCTAGTCTGTCCTTCCATATCAACAACTACAACAGTCCTCTTTTTACCTTTAGAGATTCTCCGTGTTTGTCCCATGCTTTTTTGAATTCAGTTACTGTCCTCATCTCTACCACCTCCACTGGGAGACTATTCCATGGATCCACTACTCTTTCCATAAAGAAATATTTCTGCATATCACTCCTGAATCTATCTCCCTTCACCCTCATCCCATGTCCCCTCGTAGCAGAACTTGCTTTCAATTGAAAGAGGCTCTCTCCCTGAACATTTATGCCACGGAGGTATTTAAACATCTCAATCATATCACCTCTATCCCGCCTTTCCTCTAAGGTATACATATTAAGATCCTTAAGTCTGTCCTCATATGCTTTATAATGAAGACCACTAATCATTTTAGTAGCCACCCTCTGCACCGACTCCATCCTGTTCACATCCTTTTGAAGATGCGGTCTCCAGAACTGCACACTATTCTCCAAATGAGGTTGCACCAAAGACTTACACAGAGGCATTATCACCTCCTTTTTTCTGATAGCCATTCCTCTCTGTATGCATCCAAGCATCCTTCTAGCTTTTGCCATTGCCTTTTCTACCTGTTTAGCTACTTTAAGATCATCAGACACAACCACGCCTAGGTCACGCTCTTCTTTAGTGGACAAAAGTACTTCACCCCCTATACTATATTGCTCCCTTGGATTGCTGCAGCCCAAATGCGTGACCTTACATTTTTAAAATAAAATCCCAGCTGCCAAATTCTAGATCATTCTTTAAGCTTAGCTAGATCCCTCCTCATATTATCTACACCTTCCTGAGTGTCTACTCTATTGCAGATTTTGGTATCATCCGCAAAGAGGCAAACCTTACCCAACAGCCCTTCAGCTATATCACTAACAAAGATCTTAAAAAGAATTGCACCAAGGACAGATTCCTGGGGCACACAACTGGTAACATCCTTCTCCTCAGAGTGAGCTCCATTTACCTGTACTCTTTGTTGCCTCCCACCCAACCAATTTCTAACCCAAGCAGTAACTTTAGGGTCCATCCCTAGGGTGCTCAGTTTGTTTATAAGTCACCTGTGAGGAACAGTGTCAAACACTTTACTGAAATCTAAATACACCACATCTAGGGCTCTCCCTCGGTCCAACTCCTTGGTCACCCAGTCAAAGAAATCAATCAGATTTGTCTGATAAGACCTACCTCTGGTGAATCCATCCTGCCTCGGATCCTGTAATCCACTGGACTCCAGAACCCTCATTCCTGATCGTGTCCCAGTCTAGTCCCGAGACCTCTGGGTTCCCAATCCTATCCAGCAGCTTGGAGACTGAGAAACTCCTCTTTTTATGACATCATCAGTATATCTCTCTGAAGCCCGCCTTATGCCAACCAGTTGCCTCAGTTTCCAAGCAGCTGGATAGATGTGAGCCCGGGGGTCTCGGGCTCATTTGAGAAACAATTAAGGACTACGCTAGTTTAAATTCCTTTATTTGGGGGTTATGAGCAATCTTTTCTTTTTGTTTTGTTGTTTTTCCTAGGGCCCTGGGACTTTAAGAATGGTAGCACAATTTGTTTTCCCCCTCCTCCTTCTGTGCCTGATTTGAACGGAGCCTGCCTCAGACGTTTGCCTGTTCTGGCAGCGCTGCTGTTCAGCCGAGAGGCTTCATTATTTTATGGAGAGTGAGGGGAGGTCAGCCGGCGCCACGCAGAGGGACCTGCCTGCTCGTGCGCCTGGCCTGCCCCAGATACTGAATCAGCGGGCGGCGATTTCACTGCCTTCGGTCCCGGCTTTCTATTCCCGGAGGCAGTCTCCGTTGCATGAACAGGTGCGATTTCTCGAGAGGGCAGCTCCTAAAGGTAAGAGCTTGGGGTCTGGCAGCTCGCTTTTGGGGTGGCGCGCGCTTGGCGCGCTTTTCGTTCCCGGGCCGAGCCGCATGGCGGTGGCATGGTCACACAGCCTGTTTTGGCGGTTCAGGGAGTTGTGACATCCGGGGGCCCTAGATTTATTTCTTTGAGCCAGGAAAGGCGCTTGTGGAGGAGGCTCCCCCTTTCTGGTCTGCCGGACGACGAATTAACATTTTCGGTGGGACTTGACGGTCCTCGGTGTTTTTTTGTTTTTTCTTTGCTCAGCGAACGTTGATTCGGGGGAGTGCCTCCTGCCACATTTTTTTTTCTCAGGCAAAGCAGTTATTTAGCCATAATGCCCTCCAAGCCCCTCTGCGTGGTGTGTGGGGCCAGGAAGGTTTCTGTTGCCGGGGTTTATAAGGCCTGTGTGGGAGAGGCTGGGGATTCCGAGCAGCCTTCCTCCCACACAGACCAGGCCTCGGGGACTGGACCTGATGCTGCAGCTGCTCCCTCAACAGTCTTGGAGCAGGAAGACCCTGTGGCTGGTCCATCTTCCAGTGCTGGCGGTACCTCCTCTCAGATGGGCTTCCCTAGGGAACTGTCAGCTATTTTTTCACAGCAGTCTGTGGCCTTGCTGAAGCAGTCTGCGTTCACCAATGCGCTGCAGCAGCATGTAGCAGCAGGGACTGAGGGTGACAGAAAAAGCCTGGCGTCTCCACAAATTCTGCCTACCGCAGCGCACGGCAAGAAGCCCCGTGGTGACAGGGAGTTGGCAGATCTTACGGGAGGTTCGGAGGATCCTTTCTCAGAGGAGGATAGTCCCAGTATGGCCTTAGAAGATGAATAAGAAGAGAGTGAGATCCCTGAGTGTGAAGATCAGGCCAGGGTGCTGCGAGTCTTCCGAAAAGAGGAGTTGTCAGCTCTTATTGCCGAGTCTCTTAAGGCGCTCAACATTCCGGTGCCTGGGGACGCGGGAGATGACACGCTAGAGGACCCCTTGCTTCAGGTGTTCAGACAGACTCAGAGGGCATTTCCAGTCCATAGGGTTTTTACGGAAATGATTCAGGAAGAGTGGAACGTTCCGGAGGGCTCATTGAAGGGCTCTCGGGTTATGAACCAGTTGTATCCCTTATTGGAGAAGGACAAAGAGGTATTTAAATCGCCCAAAGTGGACGCGGCCGTCTCGGCTGTGACCAAAAAGACGACCATACCGGTTGAAGGGAGTGCTGCCCTCAAGGATGTTCAGGACAGGAAATTGGATGTGCTCTTGCGGCAGGTGTTTGATATTAATGCCATTTCTTTACAAGCGGCTATCTGCGGTGCTTGGGTGGCTAGAGCCTCATTGGGCCCAGCAGGTGCAGGAGGGGCACACGAGCCCTTTAGCGGCGGAGGCTTCGCGGCTAGAATTGGGGCGGCCTATTTGGCGGACGTGCAATATGATCTTATGAGAGGGCTGTCCAAGAGTATGGCGTCGGCGGTGGCGGCCCGGCGGTACTTGTGGTTGCACAATTGGGCGGCTGATAGCTCATCTAAGACTAGGTTGAGTAAACTGCCTTTTAAGGGCCGTCTGCTGTTCGGAGAGGATTTAGACAAGATTGTTAAGGACCTTAGAGAGTCCAAAGGCGGACGACTACCGGAGGACAAGCCCAAGCCGGCTCGGGGGGTCCCAAGTGGTCGAGGACAGTTTCGGGACTTCCGACGGTTTCGTTCGCAAAGGTTCGCATCAGGCCACAGGGGCGTTTTCCCTATAGAAGCCAGGGGTTTCGAGGGTTCTAGGGAGCGGGTAGAGGTTTTGGTTCCACCCCCGCCGCCTCCTCCCTTAACTTCAAGAAATCACAATGAGATGAGGAGGGCCCAGCCGCCCTTCGTTCCCGTGGGGGGGCGCTTGCAGGAATTCCTTCCTGCCTGGGCCCAAATTACTTCAGATCAATGGATGCTCGAAGTCATTCGGGAGGGTTACGCCCTGGAGTTCTTGCATCCTGTACGAGAGGCTTTTGTGCAGTCCCCCGGGAGGTCCGTCGCAAAGTGTGCGGCACTGCGGGAGACGGTTCAAAAGTTGTTGGACCTCAGGGCGATAGCTCCCGTTCCCCCAGACCAGTACGGCTGCGGTCGATACTCCATTTATTTCGCGGTGCCAAAGAAGGACGGGGGAGTTTGGCCCATTCTCGATCTCAAAGGGGTCAATCGGTGCCTCCGGGTGTCTCATTTTCACATGGAAACCCTCCATTCCGTCATAGTAGCGGTGCGGCAGGGAGAGTATCTCACCTCACTAGACTTGATGGAGGCGTACCTGCATATCCCAGTGAGGCCGGATCACCACCAGTTTCTCAGGTTCGCGGTGCCCTTCGGTCATTTTCAGTTCCAAGCCTTGCCGTTCGGGCTAGCAACTGCCCCAAGAGTCTTCACCAAGGTCATGGTGGTGGTGGCCACGGCACTCCGCAAAGAGGGCATTCTCGTTCACCTTTATCTGGACGATTGGCTGATCAGGGCCAAGTCGCGGGTCGAGAGCGTGAGGATCACGGCCAGAATGGTGGAATTCTCACAAAGTCTCGGGTGGATTGTCAACATGACAAAAAGTCACCTGCAGCCTTCCCAGAATCTGGAGTACCTGGGAGCGCGCTTCGACATGGGCATTGGCAGGGTGTTCCTACCGGAGCAGCATGCACAGAGCTTAAGGCGTATGATAGAGAGGTTCCTACGGCTCAAGGCCCCCTCGGCGTGGCAGTACCTGCAGTTGCTGGGCACCATGGCGGCTTCAATAGAGATGGTGTCGTGGGCCAGAGCTCACATGAGGCCCTTGCAGAGGGCATTGCTTCGCCACTGGTCGCCTCAGCTGCATCCCCTGACCCGAAGATTAGTCTGCCCGGAGGAGACCCGTCAGGCTCTGCTCTGGTGGTTGCTTTACGGCTCCTTGGAGCGGGGGAAGGCCCTGGAAGTGCCCGCGTGGGTGGCAGTGATGACAAACACCAGCTTGCTGGACTGGGGGGCCCATTGCCAAGGCAGTTTTGCTCAGGGGGCTTGGAGTTCGCAGGAGAGTCAGTGGTCCATCAATCGCCTAGAATTGAGAGCGGTGCTCCTAGCTCTGAGGGAGTTTCAGCAGATGCTTGTGGGAAAGGCGATGAGAGTGCTGTCGGACAACACGACGGCGGTGGCCTTTGTCAACCGACAGGAGGGCACCAGCAGTGTGGCCCTCGAAGCCAAAGCCGAGGTCCTCTGCGACTGGGCGGAAGAGAATCTCTTAGATCTGTCGGCGGCTCATGTAGCAGGGGTAGACAATGTGGAAGCCGATTTTCTCAGCCGGGTGCGCGTAGATCCAGGGGAGTGGGTTCTACATCCCGAGGTGTTCGAAATGCTTGCCCGCCGCTGGGGGTCACCGGTCATGGATCTCATGGCGACTCTCGTCTCCACCAAGTGCAGCCGCTTCTTCAGCAGGCGCAGGGAGCGGATGTCCGAAGGATTGGACGCTTTTCTTCAGCCCTGGCCAGAGGGGCAGCTGCTTTATGTCTTTCCCCCGTGGATGCTGATAGGCAGGGTCCTGCAAAGGGTGGAAAGATTCAACCGTCACATGATTCTGATAGCACCGGATTGGCCCCGTCGGCCCTGGTATGCAGACCTGGTGAGGTTGCTGGTGGCGAAGCCCTGGCGCCTTCCCTGCCAGCCGGACTTGCTGTCTCAAGGTCCCCTCTTCATGCCTCACGTGGATCGGTTCTCGCTTACGGCCTGGCACTTGAGAGGGCGTGACTGAGCTCTCGTGGGTACTCATCGGCGGTCATCTCTACCTTGTTGAAGTCCAGGAGGCATTCTACTTCTATGGTGTATGTGCGGGTCTGGAAGATCTTTGAGGCGTGGTGCGCGGAGAGGGAGCTAGAGGCTTTGCGGGCTTCTCTTCCGCAGATCCTGGAGTTCTTACAGGATGGCTTCAATAAGGGCCTTGCAGCTGCCTCCTTGCGTGTTCAGGTAGCCGCCTTGTCTTGTTACAGGGGCATGATGGCTGGTCAGTCAATTGACGAGCAGCGGGATGTGAAGCGGTTCCTGAGGGCGGTGTTGCTTGCTCGGCCTCCGTCTCGTCCGGTTTTCCCCAAATGGCATTTGCCCTTTGTATTGGAGGCGTTGGAGCGGGAACCATTTGAACCTATGACGCGTGCATCGCTTAAGGACCTTGCGTTGAAAGTGGTCTTTTTGGTGGCTGTCTGCTCGGCGAGACGTGTGTCAGAATTGCAAGTTCTCTCCTGTAGGGAGCCGTTCCTATCTTTCCTGGCCTCTAAGGTAGTTTTGAGGCCGGTCCCGGCTTTTCTCCCGAAGGTGCTCTCGCCTTTTCATGTTAATCAGGAAATTTCTTTGCCTGTTTTTGGGGGGGGGCTCGGATTCCCCTTCTTCGAGGAAGTTGCATCTCTTGGATGTCCGGCGGGCATTGAAGAAGTATCTCAAGCGGATGGCGAGTTTTTCGGCAGTCCGATAGGCTCTTTGTTCTCTTCGCGGGGCGACGGAAGGGGCACACAGCGTCCAGGGCTTCCATTGCGCGCTGGATTAAGGAAGCTACTGCGTCGGCTTATGTGCTGCGCGGTAAGGCAGTTCCGCAAGGTTTGAGGGCACATTCCACGAGGGCGCAGGCTACTTCCTGGGCGGTAGTGCGTTTGGTATCACCGGTGGAGATTTGTAGGGCAGCGACATGGTCATCTTTGAACTCTTTCGTGAAGCACTATCAGCTGGATGTGCAAAGGGCGGAGGAGACTTCCTTTGGTTCCACAGTTTTGCAAGCTGGTTTGCCGGGACCCGCCCGTATTTAACAGTTTCTACACTGCTCTGGTAAGGACCCAGAGGTCTCGGGACTAGACTGGGACACGATCAGGAAAATGAAATTAGACTTACCTGCTAATTGTTGTTCCTGGAGTGGAACCAGTCTAGTCCCGTATCCCTCCCAGCGTCCCTTGGCAAACGAGGGTCTGGACTTGGTCTATAATTCACAGGTAAGACAATTCTCCTTCGGGGTGGTTCCTTTTTGAACCATGTTAAAAAAAAATAATGCTGAAAGCACAGAAGAAACCCTAGATAGTGAAAGGGACTTTGAATGGGAGGGGTGAGTAAGGCTATTGGCTATGGCTACTCACAGCAGGTGTCCGGGTTGGCTGACCTCGCTGGGGGTTGTTAGGGGGCCTGGACAGTTTCCATTTTTTGTCTAGGCACAGTTAGGATGAAGTTTTGCTCCTTTGTCACAGTTGCTATATTGTGTTAGGTCTTTAGTTTATTGGACAGATACTTACTTGTTTCTCTGATGAGTCTGCTTTGTCAATAGGTCACTGGTTGGCATAAGGTGGGCTTCAGAGAGATATACTGATGATGTCATAAAAAGAGGAGTTTCTCAGTCTCCAAGCTGCTGGATAGGATTGGGAACCCAGAGGTCTTGGGACTAGACTGGTTCCACTCCAGGAACAACAATTAGCAGGTAAGTCTAATTTCATTTTATTTTCTCTTTCAGCAGCGTATCCAATAATTTACTCACCACCGAAGTTAAACTAACCGGCCTGTAGTTTTCAACCACATCCTTACTTCCACTTTTGTGCAAAGGCACCACATGAGCCTCTCTCCAGTCCATTGGCACCACTCCCAACTCATTGAAAAGGTCAGTCAGTGGAGCTGCTAGAACATCCCCAAGTTCCCTTAGTAGTCTAGGGTGTATCCCATCCGGTCCCACGCTTTGTCTATTTAAGTTGAGCTAGTTTCTCACGAACACAGTCTTATGAAAATTATTCAAGATGTCCCTCGCTTCTGTTTGTGGGTGTTTTCTGAGGTCCTGCTCCTGGTTCTTCATCTGTGAATACAGAACAGAAATATTTGTTAAGCAATTCCGCTTTATCCTTATAAGCTTCTATATATTCCTCCCCTGCACCCTTGAGTCTGACAATACCACTTTTGCCCTTCCTCTTCTCACTAGCATATCTGAAAAATATCTTATCCCCCCATTTTATTGCATTTGATATTTCCTCCTCCTTTTAAATCTTTGCCTTCCTGACTACTTTGCTAGGTTCTCTAAGTTTTTCCAAATATAGATGCCTGTCTTCCTCTTTCTGTGATCTCTTGTATTTCATGAAGGCCTCCCTCTTTTTCTTCATTTTTTCAACTACTTCTTTCGAAAGCCATAGTGGTCTCCTTTTCCTTTTACCTTTATTTACCATTTTAACAAAAAGGTTGGTTGCCCTTAAAATATCCCCTTTCGGTTTTGCCCACTGTTGTTCTACATCCCCCAGCTGTTCCCATTCCACTAACGACTTCCTGAGGTATTGGCCCATGTTGGCAAAGTTGGTCTTCCTAAAGTCTAAGATTCTCACCTTTGAATGGATTCTAACAACCCTAGTCCTAATACTGAACCACACCATCTGGTGATCACTGGATGCAAAATGATCTCCCACTACAACATCAGAAACACTTTCACCATTGGTAAGCACCAAGTCCAGTATGACCCCTTCACGTGTGGGGTCTGTTACCAATTGCCTGAATAGTTCTTCCTGTAGAGAATCCAGGATCTGCTTACTTCTAGATGATACTGCAGCAGGAATGTGCCAATCAGCATCTGGCATATTGAGATCTATCAGTAGCACATCCCCTTTCCTAGCAATGCTGCGTATGTCTTCAAGTAACTCTCTGTCCACCTCTTCCTCTTGTGAGGGAGGTGTGTATATCTCACCAATGCAAATAGATTTCTCTTTCCCTCTTTCTAGTTTAACCCACAATGCCTTCTCTCTCCATTTTAAGCTCTGCAATTCATAAGAACATACGATATGCCATACTGGGTCAGACCAAGGTCCATCAAGCCCAGTATCCTGTTTCCAGCAGTGGCCAATCTAGGTCATATGTACCTAGCAGTTTCCCCAAAATACACAGGTTCCACAATGCTTGTACTGGGTCAAGCATTGATATCCTGGGTCCCTTCTTAATAATGGTTTATAGACCTTTCCTCCAGGAACTTGTCCAAACCTTTTTTAAACCCAGCTACACTAACAGCCTTTACTACATCCTCCGGTAACAAATTCCAGAGTTTGATTACACTTTGAGTGAAAAAATATTTTCTTTTATTAGTCTTAAATAGTTTACCCTGTAGCTTCATTGCATATCCCCATGTCCCCCAAAGCTTTAATAGCAGTTTTTAGATATAGTGCCACTCCTCCTCCCCTTCTTCCTACCCTGTCCTTTCTGAATAAAGTATAGCCAGGTATAGTTACATCCCAATCATGGTTTTCTGTGAACCATGTTTCTGTAACTGCCACTAAATCCAAGTCAGCCACTTCCACCAAAGCTTCAACATCAGGGATCTTATTTCCCATGTTACAGGCATTTATACACACTGCTTTCCATATGTTACCCCTGTTACCCATTTTCATAAATGTATTTAATGTATCACTTACCTGGGGGCTTTCACCTACCTGGTGGCTTTCTTCACCCATCCCCAACAAATCTAGTTTAAAGCCTTTTTCAGTAGATTAGCCAGTCTACTACCGAAGATGCATTGACCTTTCTTGGACAGATGGATGCCATCTCTGCTCTGCAACCCTTGGAACAGCATCCCATGGTCTAGGAAACCAAAACGCTCTTGATGACACCATCCACGCAGCCATGCATTCATCTCCAGGATGTGAGCCTCTCTGCCTTAGCCTTTACCCTCAACAGGGAGGATTGAAGAGAACACCACCTGTGCACCTAACGGCTTCATCCTCTGTCCCAGAGCCATGAAGTCACTTTTGATACATCCCGAGGGATACCTGGCAGTATCATTTGTTCCAACATGGATTAGCAACATTGGGTAATAATCAGTGGGTTTGATGAGTCTCAGCAAACTCTCCGTAACATCTTGGATTTTGGTACCAGGCAGACAGCTTGGACTTCAAGCTGGACATCAAGTCTGGTCGGCAGATGGATGCCTCAGTACCCCTCAGAAGAGAGTCTCAAACCACCACTACCCTTCGCTTCCTTGTGGTCACTCTGCAACTTTGGGGTACTTGAGCTCTGGTTCTTCCCTTTCCAGGGATGCTTTCACCTCCTCCACTTCCAGGGCTGCATAATGGTTTTTCAATTCAAGGGCTGGATAAGTTGGATTGGTGATTCTGCAGGCCCTGGTGACTTGTGTCCAACCATTGACATTCTGTTGGCACCCATCTACTCCTCTGCTGGAGAGCCTGGTTGCTGCAAGAAGCATATCATCAATGTACTTCTCACTGTCTTGAATGCTCCTCAGCCTCGCCACCTCCTCTCTGAGTTCCTCCACTTGTTTCCTCAGAGCTTCAGCATGCAGGAACCGGTCCTTCAACTGGCATTAGGATCTCTGTCTGGACAGAGGCAGAAGCTGTAATGGGGCAACAGCTTTAGCGATATGATTTTTCCCAGCCATTGTTCTGTTCGTGGAGCTTACATATCTGTTAAAGCAAAAGAGAGAGATCTACCAAGTACCAGCTGGTTTTCCAGCTGTCCTTTCAAAGAAAAATCAGTTAAATCTCTTTAATTATATTCAAAATGTGCTGCTACAAGCAATGTTCCCTCTAATTTTCTGAACGCTGTGTGCGCATAAAATATCAGCTGTGTGCAGCTTTTGAAGAAAGGTTAAATTTTTGTGCGCCACATAACGACACTTGGAGTTATATACTTTAAAATTTGACTACACATCAGAATACAGGATTAGACCACACTGATTTTAATCAAATTAAATGAAAATTGACGATTACTAAATGAAGCGGGAAATTTCTAGTAATTGCAATCATAAAACTTTTAAATTTTAAGACGTCTGTGTTGTTTTCTATCAGAATCAGAGCCATAATTTTTGTGCGCTCTGTTGTAAAGTATGTGCGCTCGCTCGGCGAGGTATGTGCGCGCGCACACGCGCACAGCTTAGAGGGAACAGTGGCTACAAGTCTCTGTGCTTTGTTAAATGAGGAGGTGCCCTATAAAGCAAGACTGCTCACTAGGGGTGGGTGGGAGTCGGGGTGGGTCGTGAGGGAACTAACTCCTGATTAGGTGTCAGCAGTTCCCAAAAGCTGAGAGCTAGCAATTTAATAAAAATAAACCCGCAAATCCTTACCATTGTTTGACCTGTAGAGACCCTGTTAGGAATGCCTCAACAGGGCAGGGCTCTGGAGCCTTTTATGCAGGCCTCAGTTGCTCTCAGGTAATCAGTCCCACTTACTCCTGATCAGGTGTCAGCAGTTCCCAAAGCTGAGAAGGTTACTAGAGTTCAACAACCTACTCTGCTCAAGGAAATTTCTAGTAAAGCCCCAAAAAGAAAGTAACTTTACTTTAAAAATATACAAAAACCCTTTTAAGAGCTCCCAGTCAGGGAGCTAGCAATTTAATAAAAATAAACCCTCAAATCCTTACCGTTGTTTGACCTATAGAGCCCCTGTTAGGAATGCCTAACAGGGTGTGTTGAACGTCCGGGTGGGTGCGCATGTGAGCAGCAGTGATTATCACATGGTGTGGTTTGAGGTAAAAACCAAGGCAGAGTCCAATTACAGCAAACTCAAAGTCCTAGACTTCAAAAACACCTACTTTAATAAAATGGCAAAGTGCCTGAAGGAGGAGTTGGCAGGATGGAGGAAGTGGATTTGCAGTGGGCTAAACTAAAAGAGGCAATAAAAGGGGCAAAGCTTATATATGTAAGGAAAGTAAATAAAAACAAGAAGAAAAAACCCTATATGGTTCTCCAAAAAAGTGGCTGCATAAATAAAGGCAAAAAACCCAAGGCTTTCACAAAATTCAGAAAATCGCAAACAGAGGAATGCAGAAAAGAATACAGGATAAACTTAAAGACAAAGAGAGAAATAAGGATAGAAAAAGCAAAGGTGGAGTAAATGATAGCTAAAGATGTGAAGCATGGAGACAAAACATTTTTCAGGTATATTCGGGAGAAGAGGAAGATCAAAGGTGGAATTGCAGGACTCAAAAGTGCCAAGGACGGATTCACAGAAAATGGCATTGAAAAAGTAAGCATGCTAAACAAATACTTCTGTCCTGTATTCACTAAAGGAAATCCTGGAGAAGGACCATGTATGATTGACAGATATACTGTACAAAGGGGAATGAAGTAGATACCACACCATTCACAGAAGATGATATGTTAGAACAGCTTGCAAAACTGAAGGTGGACAAGGCCATGGGACCAGACAGGATAAATCCCAGGATAGTGAAGGAGCTCAGAGAGGTTCTGGTAGAGCCTTTAAAGGATGTTTTAAAAGATCCTTGGAGACGGGAGAGGTTTGCAGAACTGGAGAAGGTTCCCCTTCACAAAAGTGGTAATAGGGAAGAGGTGACAAACCATAGGCTAGTAAGCCTTACCTTGATGGCAGAAAAGTAATGGAGGCACTCCTGCATGAGAGACTAGTGGACTTTCTAGAAACAATAGGTTGCAACATGGTTTTACCAAAGGACAATCATGCCAAACAAATCTGATTGAGTTCTTTGACTGGATGCCCAGAGAACTAGATCAAGTGCATGCGATGGATGTGATCTACCTAGATTTCGGCAAAGCCTTTGATACGGTTCCTCATAGGAGGCTTATCAATAACCTCAGCAGCCTGGGGATGGGTCCCAAGGTGTGAAATTGGTTGACCGACAGATGACAGAAGATGGTGGTAAACAGAACTCACTCGGATGAAAGGAAGGTGAGTAGTGGTGTGCCCCAGGGATCAGTCCTGGGACAGGTACTGTTGAATGTATTTGTGAGTGATATTGCTGAAGGATTGAAGGGAAAAGTCTGCCTTTTTGCAGATGACACAAAAATTTACAACAGAGTGGACTCCTCTGAGAGAGTAGACAACATGAGGAAAGATCTACAAAAGCTGGAAGAATGGTCTAATGCTTGGGATTTAAGGTGAAGAAGTACAGAGTCATGAACTTAGGATGCAGAAATCTATGGGGATTGTATGCAATAGGGGTGAGAGATTGGTGTGAATGAGAAGGACCTCGGAGTAAATGTTTCTAAGCATCTCAAGGTGGCAAAGCAATGTGACAGGACAGTGGTCAAAGCCATAAGGATGCTGGGTTGCATACAGGCAGGAATAACCAGCAGAAAGGAGAAGGTATTAATGCCCTTGTACAAGTCGTTGGTGAGGCCTCACATGGAGTATTGTATTCAGTTTTGGAGACCATATCTGACAAAGGATATAAAAAGACTTGAAATGGTTCTGAGGAAAGCGACCAAAATGATTTGGAGCCTGCACCAGAAGCCGTATGAGAAGAGACTTGAAGACCTAAATGTGTATACCCTGGAGGAGAGGAGGGACAGGGGAGATATGATACAGATGTTTAAATATTTAAAGGGTATCAATGATCAAATAACCTAAAATGAGCATAAAATGAAGCTGCAAGGAGGTAAACTTAAAAGCAATGTTAGAAAATACTTTTTCACCGAGAGTGGTAGATGCTTGGAATGCCCTCCTGATGGAGGTGATGTGGACAAATACAATGACAGAATATGAAATGGCACAGGACAGACACAGTCGATCTCTTTATATCAAGAGGATAAAATCAAATTAAACTTAAGTCTTTTTTATATCTCAACAAATAGAGAGGGGAAACCTGCACAGAGCGGCAGGTGCATGTATTCTAGCCACTTTACTGGGTAAACTAGATGGACCGTACTGGTCTTTATCTGCCATCATGTACTATGTTACTATGCTACTATGTCCATTAGCTTTGCCTTTTTGCATGCGTAAATGGTTAATGATAATAAAAGATATAGAGTTGGATGGGTATGGGTTGGATTTTTAGTGGAATTATAGAACTGTAGGGTATTGTATGTGATTTTATGTGAATTGATTATACACTGCTCTGGGTGGACGTTCAACAGGGCAGTTTATAAATGTCACTAAATAAATAAATGCTGGTTTATGCATGTAAAAATCCCTAATTATGTATGTAATTATGTGCATAAAAAGTGAAAAGAAAAAGAAATGAACAAATGCCTGTAAAGACTAGCTTGCACTGCCTCCATTTTATGCAAATATATATTTCATGCATATTTATTAGGAATAGCCTGAAAATCACAGTGGTCTGCAACCCATCCATGATTGCAGATTGAAACTCCTGTTCTAAGGGTAATTTTATAAAGTACTGCATAAAAAAGCACATCATACATGTAGAAAATGGCTATGAAAAGCGGTGTACTGTCATGAATGCATAAAAAGTAGGTACACCTGGCTGCTCATGTAAATAGTTTCCACACCCAGGAATTCTGGTACTTCCAGGAAAGCCTGATGAACAAACATGTTGTGATGTATTACATCAACAAGCAGGGAGGAACCGGATCATACGTCCTTTGCTGGAAGACAGTCAGGATGTGAAATTTCACCTTCTCTCAGGGGATGACTCTCAGAGCTGCATACCTGCCTTGTGAGGACAGTGTCCTGGCAGACAGGGTTCGCCATGTCCTTCAATCTCACAAATGGTCCCTGGACTGGGAAGTGCCTCAGGCTATCTTTCGAGGGAACAGCATCCTTTGAAAGATTTGTTCACCACTCCTCAGAACAAGCAAGTGCCTCAGTTCTGTTCCAGGACAGGGATGCACAGAAGCTAGCCTCATGTTTGTCCTCCATTGAGGGGAGAGTCTTCTGTACACATAAGAACAGTCATACTTGGGCAGATCAATCCATCAAGCCCATTGTCCTGTTTCCAACAGTGATCAATCCAGGTTAGAAGTACTTGTCATATACCAAAAGTAATCAAATTAGTGACTCGGGAGCTATTTATCAAGATACTAATACCAAATAAAAATTCCTTTTGGACATCCAGTCAGTGATGCATATCCAAATCTTCATTCAGCATAATCAAATTGTAGTAAACATAAAATTAAGATGGAAGGAAAAAGACCTTTGGAGGTATCCAGCTGTAACAATAACTTCTTACCTTCCAAACATCATTGATCTGTTTAATCTTTTTTCTCTGTTTCTCTCATCTGCCTTTTTATATACTTATAGCTAGATTTCATTCTTCCTTCCCTCCTCCCTCCAGTCAAGGCTGGCCCAACCATTATGCCGTATGCCTTATGATGAAGACCACTGGCCATTTAAGTAGCTATCCTCGGGACCAACCCAATCCTGTTTAAATCCTTTGAAGGAATAGTCTCCAGAATTGTATACAGTACTCCAAACAAGGTCTCACTAGAGGCTTATAGAAAGGCACTATTATCAGGCTGGTGCAACCATTAGGCAATCTAAGCAGTCGGCTAGAGTGCCGGCCCTCTGAGGCTTCCCATTGCCACAGCTATTGTACTTCTTGGCCGCAACAGCTCTGCGGTGACACTCGATGCTGACTTCCTACTGCATACAGGAAGTTGGGGATATGGTCTGGGTGAGGTCTGTGTGGGACAAAAAAATCTAAACATGTATTTCCCATTTTATATAGGGAATGCAAGGCAGAAATCTTCCATGTTTTGATTTAGACCTACTTTCTGGCACATGCAGGTTTTAAAAGGTTGCATGTTGGCCAGCCTTTTGCAGAAAGGATTGAAGGGGTTATCCTCTTTAATCCCCCAAGCTTATTTCCCCTTCCAAATTGAAATGAGTTCAAGACAGTTCTCTGTGTAGTAACTAGCAGCATCTATGAGGTGGGATATTCAGCGATGGCGGCTAAAGCGGTTTTATCAGCTAGCCATTGCAGCTGAAACCTAAACACAGATATTCATTGCCAGGGTCATACCTGGCCACCAGCACTGAATATCTGGGTCAGCTATATAGCAAAGAAGCGAACTGGGCAGCAGCGATATTCAACCGTAGGCCGATTGGTTTCTGCATTGAAAGTTAGGCCAGCCCTTCATGTGCCTGACTTTCTCTGTTTTGCCATAATGCAGCTACTCAATATCGCCACTGTTCAGTTGTTGCCGAGTGCTGCTCCCAGAAAGCCTGATGTTAGTCAGCTAGCACTGGGACATGCAGTGGCAGAACCCGGAGATATTCAGCGGTGCTGCTGAATATCCTGGTCAGTGCAATTACCGTGGTTAGCTAACCACGTTAATCACTTAAATATCCCCCCCCCCCCAAATGTCTAAGCTTGCCAAATGGCTCACAGGAAAATTTGTCAACATTTACATATGCAAGATGTGAATTGCAGGCACTTACATGTGTAAGTTGCCAGGTTTCCACTAGTTACTTTTCCCATATGTAAATTTTTAAACTGGCTCCTCCCACTGCACATGAATATCAATCCATGTGCATTCCTGAATTTTCTTTCATGTATTTTAGAAATAGCTCCATGTTTAGCAGAGCCATTTCTAAAATGCCATCGGAATTAAGTAGGTCCCAACCTCGAAGGTCGACATTCTGATCTCCACATAGGGGACTACTCTGAAGCACATATAGCGCTATTTGCCCCCTGTCATCCCCGTTCACAGGCTCCCTGTACGGATTCCACTCCATTCATTATTTTATAGAGTTCTATCATATCTCCCCTCAGTCATCTCTTTTCCAGGTTGAAAAACCTTAAGCTTTTAAGCTTTCCATCATAGGGGTATCCTTCAATCCCCTTTACTATTTTGGCAGCTCATCTCTGTACCTTTTCTAATTCTGCTATGTCATTTTCAAGATATGGTGATCAGACTTGCACACAATATTCAAGGTGTGGTCGCACCATGGAACGATACAGATGCATTATAATATCCTCTGTTTCATTCTCCATTCCTTTCCTTATGATTCCTAGCATTCTATTTGCCTTCTTGGCCACTGCTGCACACTGGGCACAGTGTTTCAATGTATTATCCATGATGGTGCCTAAATCTTTTTCCTGGGTGGTGGTTCCTAACGTGGAACCTTGTATCATGTAACAATTTGGGTTGTTCTTTCCTAGGTGCATAACTTTGTATTTGTCCACATTAAATTTCATATGCCATTTGAACATCCAATTTATCAAGATCCTCTAGCAATTTTTCATAATCCTCTTGGGGTTTAACAACTTTGAATAATTTTGTGTCATCTGCAAATTTGATTACCTAACTCATTATTCCCATTTTTAGGTCATTTACGAATATGTTAAAAAGCAGTGGACCCAGCACAGATCCCTGGGTACTCCACTATTCACCTTTCTCCATTGGGAAAATTGGCCATTTAGTCCTACCCTCTGGTTTCTATCTTTTAATCAGTTCCTGATCTGCAATAGTACACTGCCTCCTATACCATAACTTTTTAATTTCACCAAGTCTCTCTCATGAGGGACCTTTTCAAACTCTTTCTGAAAATCCAGATACACTATATCGACCAGCTCACCTTTGTCTACCTGTTTATTCACACCTTCAAAAAATATAGCCCTCTGTCGTTTTCAATTGCCTCCCAACCCCTCTAGATCCTGCAAACCATCTCCCCTCCCCATTTTTCTGCATTCCCTCTGCCAGCCCTATTCATACCGCCTCATCCCCATTGTCCTCTTAATCCCTAGTCAATTTCTTAGACCCTGCCTTCTCAGCTAATTCCCAAGGCTGCATTTTTCTACCCCACCCAATCCCTGAGTCCTCATCTAGAATCCTTCCCGAGCCCTGAGTCCCCACTTATATTCCCAAAATTCAGTAAATCATTGTCTTCTTCTTATCTCTCTCCTAATTTTAGAGTCTTCTACATAAATCCTTACTCTCCAACATCTCATGCCTCCAGGATCTTTCCTCCAGCTTCCTTATCCCCTTTCCTATCGCCCGCCTATCTACTTTTTTCTATAATTTTAATTAGCCCCCTTTTTACTTCTCTTTACCCCAGCATCCATCCCTGTGGCCTTCCCTCACCTTCTGATGCATATGCCTTTGCTTCTTCCCCTCCACACACACACTATTTGTCCTCACCCTTTTAACTCTCCAGAATCTGCCTTTTTCTCTTACCCTGACCTCAGTATTTGCGAACATCAGCTCCCATGCCTTAGTACCATCATTTGCCGCTTTGTCTCAAGCTGACCTCAGCATTTTCCAGCATCAGCCCCCTTTGCCCCATCTCCATCTCCATTCCCCCTTCAGTCAGAGTCAGCTACTCCCCTTCCTCCCCCTCTTCATTCCCAACTTCCCCCGCCACCCTACTTTGCTACTCTTTATTCCTTTTCTATGATCTCCAGGGATGAAACCATTCACCTTCTTTCCTCATCCAAACTCACTATCTGCTCCTCTGATCCTATTCCCACCCATCTCCTTAGCTCCATCTCCTCCACTGTAGTCCCTTCCATCTCTTATATTCTCAACCTATTGCATTCCACTGCAACTTTCCCTGCAGCCTTCAAGCATGCTGTGGTCACTCCTCTCCTCAAGAAACCTTCACTAGACCCTACCTGTCCTTCTCACTATCGACCCGTCTCCCTCTTCCCCTTTGTTGCTAAACTACTTGAATGTATGGTTCACTGTCATTGCCTCGACTTTCTTTCCTCTTAAGTCCTTCTGGATCCTTTACAATCTGGCTTTCATCCTCTACATTCTACTGAAACAGCTCTTGCCAAAGTTTCCAGTGACCTGTTCCTGGCAAAATCCATGGGCCTTTACTCATCTTCATCCTTCTTGACCTTTCTGCTGATTTTGACACTGTTGACCACAACCTTCTCCTTCATACCTTGTCCTCACTTGGTTTTAATGGCTGTGTTATCCTGGTTCCCTTCTTATCTCTTCCATCACTCTTTCAGTGTTTGTTCCAGTGGATCCTCCTCTACTGCCGTCCCTCTCTCAGTTGGTGTACCCAAAGTATCAGTCTTGGGTCCCTTCCTTTTCTCTCTCTATACCCAGTCCCTTGGTGCACTCGTCTCTTCCCATGGCTTTCAGTACCATCTTTATGCTGATGACTCCCAGATCGACCTCTCTACACCTGGAATCTCTCCAGCAATCCAGGCCCATATCTCTGCCGGCCTTTCTGACATTGCTGCTTAGATGTCTCACCGCCACTTGAAATTGAATATGGCCAGAACTGAGCTTCTTATTTTCCCCCCTAAACCCTCTCCTCTTCCTCCTTTCTCAGTCTCTGTGGATAATTCCCTACTCCTCCCTGTCTCCTCAGCTTTCAACCTCAGGGTCGTCTTTGACTCCTCTCTCTCCTTCTCCATGCACCTCTAACTGATAGCTAAAACCTGTCATTTCTTTCTCTACAACATCAACAAAATTTGCCCATTCCTTTCTGAACACACTACTAAGACACTTTTCTACTCGTCACCTCCCATCTAGGCTATTGTAACCTGCTCCTTGCTGGTCTCCCTCTGAATCATCTTTCTCCCCTTCACTCTGTTCAACACTCTACTGTGCGGCTAATCTTCTGCCTGCCTCTTCATGCTCATATTATCCCTCTTCTAAAGTCTCTTCATTGGCTTCCTGTTTCTGCATCCATTTCAAACTTCTCCTGCTGACCTATAAGCACATTCACTCTGCTGCTTCTCACTACCTTTCTTCTCATCTCTCCCTACACCCCTGCTCGGGAACTCCACTCTTCTGGCAAATTGCTTCTATCTGTGCCCTTCTCTTCTATTGCCAACTCCAGAATTTGACCCTTTCACTTTGCTGCTCCTTATGCCTGGAACAAACTAACAGGTGCCTTCTCTGACCCTTTCAAATCCAGGCTGAAAACTCACCTCTTCGCTTCTTCTTTCGGATCTTGACTCATCTGATGTCCTTTGTGTCTCCTTACCATTTCCCCTAGCTGTATCCCATGTCTACAGCTACTATGTTGTCTGTCTCTATTAGACTGTGAGCTCCGTTGAGCTGGGACCATTTTTAACATGTATCCGTGCAGTGCTGCATATACCTTGTGGCGCTATACAAATGTTCAGTAGTAGTAGTAGTAGTACAGTCCCAGCATCAACCCCCTTCAGTTCCAACTCCCTTTTCCTGTGCCAGCCCCATGCATCATCTGCCATATTAATCACCTTCCAGTCCCAGTCTCTCCAGTATCAGTCCCATAATTCCTTGCCCCAATATTAGTCTTCTTCCAGCTCCAGCCTTAACATCTTCCCCAGCCCTTATCCTCCTTCCTGCCCCAGAGTCCCCCAGCATCAGATCTCTTCCAGTTCTATCCCCCCAACACCAGTTTCCTTTCAGTTTCAGTCTTATATCAGATCCCTGTCGATTAATGATTTACTCAGAAGCGAGGAATGTTTCCCTTCTCTCCCTCGGCTGCACTGCATAGCTGTCAGTGGCACTAGGCTGTTTTCGAAAGGCAGAAACGGGTACTACCTGTTTCTTGCAAGAGGCAGGAAATGTCTGTTTTGACATTTTAAAATGTTGCAGTGATGATGGCAGCAGTATAGCGCAGCCACAGGAAAGACTGAAAATGTTCCCACCTCTGTGAAAGGGTGAGCTGTGAGCAGAGCTTCAGTGCCCTTCCACTGGGGCGCCTCGAGCCAATGCCTCACTGACTCCCTTCTTAAGCTGACCCTGTACTAGGGATCACTGTAGGAGCCTATTTTGCCTTTATAAAATAAATATAGAATAGGTGCTGTTTGGCCATTATCCCACTAATGTACACAAGCTGAAAAGTTTGCACTTAGAGTATGACACAATGGCACATTTCCCTTTATCTCCATTTGCTGACTCAGGCAAATCTATGATGGTGATTCAGGGTGAACATCCTGGGTAAAGTATGTCTCAGTAAGGTAGCGGCAGATACACGGGTTGGAAGGCGAGGAGATTAGGTATTTATTTATTTATTACCTTTTTTTTTATACCGCTTTTCATTTTATCAAAGCGGTTTACAGAAAATAAAACATTCTTACAAGGAACGGTTATAGAACTATTTACATTTAACAGTTTACAGCTCTATAACTATACACAATGTATAGGTACAAGCTTAGACGACATCTTGTTGAGGGAGACAGTTATGTAGGGAATTAAATCCTGTGGTTGTGTGTCTCGTATGCTGCTGTAGTGTTTGTTGAAGAGGTAGGCTTTTAGATATTTTATGAAGTCGGCGATGTCTGTAATATCTCTTAGGTTGTGTGGGAGTGAGTTCCATAGTGGAGGTGTATAATATTTGAATGCTCTGTGAAGCACTCTTTGTGAGGAGTTGGACGGTATGGAGGTTGTTGAGATGGTGTTTTGGTGGAACTTCCTCCTTGAACGTGTGTTTGGGACTCTTTTGAGATTTTGTTTAAACATTCAGCAGACTTATTATTTAATATCTTGAATGTCATCATTATAACTTTTTATTCAATTCTGGATCTGATGGATAGCCAGTGGAGGTCTTTTAAGGTGGGGGTGATGTGTTCATGTTTCTTTGATCCTGTATCTAGCAGCTGTATTTTGTGCCAGTTGCAGAGTGTGAGTTGTGCTTTTGGGTAGGCCATGGAGTATCATATTGCTGTAATCTAGCTGCGGGGTGATTATTGCCTGGCAAACATTTCTGAAGTGGTTCTGTTCCAATATGGGTCGTAGGTTCTGTAGGTTCTTAATTTTGTAGTAGACCTTGGAGGTGGTTTTGTTGATATAGAGTATGATCAGTGAGTGACTGATATGTACTGGTATGTATGTGAGTTGCATGCGTGTGTGTGTGTATCAGTGCTATGGTGTGTATATTTATCTCTGTGGAGAGATTTTAGCTGTTTATCTGTGAGGTGTGGTAGGAGGATGTGTGTGTGTGTATGTGTGAGGTGTGTGCATTGTCTGCGTGCCTGTATGTGTGCACGTGTTTGGGATGAGGTTTGTGAGGTTGCGGGTGTAGGCTTCCTTCCTCCTTGAACTCTGTCTATCCTCCTGCACCCACTCCCTGTCCCTTCCATCCCTTGCACTCTCCCCATACCTTTTCCACCTTCTCTCTAGCATTCTCTTCCCTCCGCTTTCCTCCCTCTCCCTTGCACACTCCATCTCCCTCCCCTTCTGCCTCTTCTTTTGAACTTTATCTCCCTCCCCTCCTTCCTTCTCCTCCTGTACTATCACCAGTCTTCCCAGCTAGCCCCCACTTCTCCCCTTTCACTGTCTTGCACTCTCCCCTCCCCTCCTCCATTCCATGCCAGGAAGTGCATCCCCCTCCTCTTTTCCACTTTCCACAACTTCATATCTCTTGGGCTCTTCTTCCTGCTATTTCTTCACCAGCCTGTGGCTTAGATGATCTTTTCCCTTCCTCCCCCCTCCTCTTATTCTTCTCTTACTGCTTTTCTTGCCTTTGAGGCAGTTACAGTGTGCAGTGATTGAAAACTCCTGATAGCACTGCAAAAGCCTTCCCTCTAGGGACACAGCATTCTTCACCCCCACCAGCTGCAACCATGGTTTCGATGTGCTATCTGCTGGCAGGGGAGTGGGATCCTTCACCAGCTTCTCACCAGCTGGAAGTGGACGAATGGACAGACAGACAGATGAATGGACCCTTCTCAGCAGGAATTGCCATAAAGAGAAACACACCCAGAAATTCTAAAGCGTGATATATAAATTTGGAGATCTATATGATAAAAACTAAAGAAGCAATACAGCTGTGATTCCCAAACCCATCCCATAGAATGCTCAGCCAGTCAGGTTTTCAGGATATCCACAATCAGTATGCATGAGAGAAATTTGTATGCCATGGAGGCACTAAATGCAAATCCTCCTCATGAATATGTATTGCAGATATACTGAAAACCCAACTGACTGGGGATCCCGAGGATAGGTGTGGGAGACACTGCAATAGAGCAAAATGCAATGAGTATGGAATATTCATAAAGCAGGTAAGAAACCTGTCTGACATGGTTCTGACATTAACTAGACTTTTAGTACAGTGTCTTGTGAAAGTATTCATCCCCTTGGTATTTGTCCTGTTTTGTTGCATTACAACCTGGAATTTAAATGGAGTTTTGGGGTTAGCACCATGTGATTTACACCAGGAATGTCAAACTCCAGTCCTGGAGGGCCGCAAACCAGTCAGGTTTTCAGGGTATCCCTAATGAATATGCAAGAGATATATTTGCATGCGCTGCCCCCATTGCATGCAAATATATCTAATGAATATTCACTGGGGGATTCCTGAAAACCAGACTGGTTTTGCGGCCCTCCAGTACTGGAGTTTGACATCCCTGATTTACACAACATGCCTACCACTTTGAAGGTACAAAATATCCTTTGTGACACAAACAATAATTAAGACAAAAAACAAACAAACACAGAAATCAGGAGTGTGCATAGATATTCCCCCCTCCTCTCCCCCAAATTAATACTTTGTAGAGTCACCTTTTGCTGAAATTACAGCTACAAGTCTCTTGGAGTATGTTTCTAGTAGCTTAGCGCCTCTAGCCACTGGGATTTTCACCCATTCCTCAAGGCAAAACTGCTCCAACTCCTTCAGGTTAGATGGGTTGCATTGGTGTACAGCAATCTTCAAGTCATGCCACAGATTCTCAATTAGATTGAGGTCTGGGCTTTGAGTAGGCCATTCCAAGACATTTAAATGTTTCCCTTTAAATCACTCCAGTATAGCTTTAGCAGTATGTTTAGGAAGGTGAACCTTCATTCCAGTCTCAAATTTCTGGCAGACTGAAACAGGTTTTCCTCAAGAATTGGCCTGTATTTAGTAGCATCCATCATTATTTCAGTCTTGACCAATTTTCCTATCTCTGCCGATGAAAAAATCCCTACAGCTGATGCTGCTACCACCATGTTTCACTGTGAGAATAGTGTTTTTGGGGTGATAGGAAGTGTGTGGTTTGCACCACACATGACATTTCCCATGTTGGCCAGAGAACCTTCTTCCATGTGTTTGGGGGATCCACTACATACTGTTGCGCAAACTTTCTTTCTTTAAGCAATGTTTTTTTTCTGGCCTCTCTTCCATAAAGCCCCGCTATGTGGAATGTACGGCTTGAAGTGATCCTATGGACAGATACTCCCATCTCTGCTGTGAATCTTTTCAGCACCTTCAGTGTTATCCTTGGTGTCTTGGTGTCATCTCTGATTAATACCCTCCTTATGCACAGTCTGTGACTTTTGGTGGGCGACCTTCTCTTGTCAGATTTGTAGTGGTGCCATAATCTTTCCATTATGTTATAATAGATTTAATGGTGCTCCGTGGGATATTCAGAATTTGGGATATTTTTTAATAATGCAACCCTGATCAATACTTCTCCACAACTTTGCCTCTGACCTGTTTGATGTGCTCCTTGGTCTTCATGTTGCTTGCTTAGTGGTGTTGCAGAGTCAGGGGCCTTTCAGAACTGGTATATTTATACAGGCATCATGTGACAGATCATGTGAGACTGATTGCACACAGGTGGACCCTAATCAACTGATTATGTGACTGCTGAGGTTAATTGGTTGGACCAGATCTTATTAGGGGTTTCATAGCAAAAGGGATAAATACTATACCAATAAGGTCAGAAGTGAGATACCTCGGAGTTACTCTGGACAATAAACTAAACCTCAAGCCACACATAGACAAAACAATCCAAAAAGTCTACTACAAGATGCGAATCATCAGGAGACTAAAACCACTCCTCGCCCCAGAACACTTTCGTACCGTCTGTCAAGCACTGATAACCCCTCTACTGGACTTCTGCAATCCGATATACCTTGGACTACCGAAACAAGCCCTCAAACCACTCCAGCTAGCACAAAACACTGCAGCACGAATAATATCCGGTACTGCAAGACAGGAGCACATCACACCTACCTTAAAGGACTTACACTGGCTCCCAATCGGTGCACGCATCAGATACAAAACTATCATAAACCTATTTAAGATAAATCAGCACACATCAGCCAACAGCCTGCACTCCCTCATTCAACCAGACACCAGCACTCGTCCTAGAAGAAAACAAACACACAACCGAGTCAGCACCCCAAGTGAATTCAAACACACACACAAGGACACAACAGACAGAGCACTCTCCATGGCTGCTCCAACAATATGGAACAAACTACCGGACGATTTGAGGGCTACTACAGACCTCAAAGACTTTAGAAAACAGCTAAAAACCATGCTGTTCATAGAACACTATGGACACATCACATAACCTCAGAGAATGTATAACAGCACATGACACCGCCTAAACACTGTATGTATAGAAAATGTTTTTTGCACCACTGTATATAGCCCACATTGTACATAGCTCAAACCAATCTAGCACACAATACAACACACATTGTACATAGCTCAAACCAATCTAGCACACAATACAACACACACTCAACTAAATTTCACCCTCACTGCATGTTTAACACACTCACCTTACCCGATTGTTTGCTGTGATACCACCTTGATTAATAAGATAAGGCGGTTTAGAAATACTGTTAAATAAATAAATAAAATACAAATGCACTCACAACTTTTCAGTTTTTACTTGTTTTTTTATATATAAAAGATATTTTATTGTCATTTCACTTCACCAGTTTGGACAATATTGTTAGGTCCATTACCTAACATCCAAATAAACCTCCATTTTCATTCCAGGTTGTACTGTAATGCGACAAAACAGGACAAAAACCGAGGGGATGAATACTTTTGCAAGGCACTGTATTCAATGTTGAAGTCAGACTGCAGTAAGCACAATCTGCTAAGCTACTCATCCCTTCTGTAATGTTTATTAGTCATTTGTCCTTTTTAGCTTTTATCTGTATCATCAAAATCTTGGTTCTGAAAACAAAATTCCTCCAAAATCATTTCTGATATGGCAGGATCTTGTCCACAGAACTAAATTTGCTAGCTGAGTCCAGCTATCCTGCTTAACTTAGCTTTTTTTTTGTTTCTTGTTTCACAATAAACATGCAAGTTTTCTATTTTCTGTTCTTTCTTAAAATACTGTATATTGTAGCAAATTTCAACATTGAAACAATCTAAGATGTGGTATTGGGGTGCATGTTATTTGTTTTCTTTGCAAAGTTGACCTTTTGCTTGAATGGAGTACCTTCCTCTTTATATTTGATGCATACACCAGGGAATGCAGTGTGGAAACTCCTATTGATTGTTCTGAAGCAATTTCGCTCTGGTCAGGGCTGTGCTGGATTTGTAGTTATACCGAGAAGAAGTGCTATTGACTGTGCTAGGTAATTACCATGCTGACATCAGATTCTGCGAGTGGTAAAACTAATCCACGCTATAGCTCCTGGACCAGGCGACAGCAACAAGATGCTTTTATTTTTCTTATCCTACATGAAGATGGACACTTTATAGAATGTGAACTAAACACATCATAGAATATTTTAAGAGACAGGTAGATGCTAACTCATTTGTAATTTATTAGATATGCTTTCACCCAATGGGGTTAATATAAATACCCCGGAAAGGCCAACGTTCAAATCCCACTGGCACTCCTGGTGGCTTTGGGCAAGCCACTTAACTGTCCATTGCTTCAGGTATAAACTTAGATTGTGAGCCCTCTGGGGACAGGGAAATACACACTGTACCTGAACGTAACTCGCCTTGATCATCTCCTGCAACGGTGTGAGCTAAACACTAAATACTAATAAATAAATATTATTTGGATGCCATCAGGACTCAAAACAATGAAAGAAATGTGAACCTTAAATCACTGCTACTGTATGACTTGATTTAGAACCTCCTATAATCTAGGCGACTCTTTAGCCTCATCCAGGAACAGGGGGTAATTTGATACATTATTTTCTGCATGTAAAGCATCTATTACTTGCCAGACAATAGCTCTTGCAAAACTATGAACATAAGAACATAAGATATGCCATATTGGGTCAGATCAAGGTCCATCAAGCCCAGTATCCTGTTTCCAACAGTGGCCAATCTAGGTCATACGTACCTAGCAGTTTCCTCAAAAGACACAGGTTCCACAATGCTTGTATTGGGGCAAACAGTGGATATTCTGGGTCCACTTTAATAATGGTTTATGGACCTTTCCTCCAGGAACTTGTCCAAACCTTTTTTAAAACCAGCTACATTAACAGCTTTTACTATACCCTCCAGTAGCAAATTCCAGAGTTTGATTGCACGTTGAGTGAAAAAATATTTTCTCTTATTAGTCTTAAATAGGTTACCCTGTAGCTTCATTGCATGTCCTCTAGTCTTTCCATATTTTGATGGCATAAACAATCGATCTACATTTACCCGTTCCACTCCATTCATTAATTTATAGACCTCTATCATATCTCCCTTCAGCCGTCTCTTGTCCAGGTTGAAGAGCCCTAATCTTTTTAGCCTCTCTTCATAGGGGTATCTTTCCATCCCCTTTACCATTTTGGTGGCTCTTCTCTGAACTTTTTCTAATAATGCTATATCCTTTTTAAGATACGGCGACCAGAATTGCACACAATATTCAAGGTGCGGTCGCACCATGGAACGATACAGAGACATTATAATATCCTTTGTTTTATTCTCCATTCCTTTCCTTATGATGCCTAGCATTCTATTTGCTTTCTTAGCTGCCGCTGGACAATGGGTGGAGGATTTTAACATGTTATCCATGATGACGGCTAAATCTTTTACTTGGTGGTGGTTCCTAATGTGGAACCTTGCATCATGTAACCATAGTTTGGGTTTTTCTTTCCTAGGTGCATAACTTTGCACTTGTCCACATTAAATTTCACCTGCCATTTGGATGCCTAGTCTTCTAATTTATCAAGATCCTCTTGCAATTTTCCACAATTCTCATGGGTTTTAACAACTTTGAATGGTTTTGTGCCATCTGCAAATTTGATAACCTTGCTCGTTATTCCCATTTCCAGGTCATTTATGAATATGTTAAGAAGCAGCGGACCCAGCACAGATCCCTGGGGTACTCCACTATTAAACTTTCTTCACTGGGAAAATTGACCATTTAGCCCTACCCTCTGCTTTCTATCTTTTAACCAGTTCCTGATCCACAATAGTACACTGCCTCCTATCCCATGACTTTTTAATTTTGCCAAAAGTCTCTGATGAGGGAAATTGTCAAAGGCTTTCTGAAAGTCCACATACACTATATCAACTGACTCACCTTTGTCTACCTGTATATTCACACCTTCAAAAAATGATAACAGATTGACTACATGCTATCTACATTCCTGTGCCCACTCAGCTGAGTACATTTGGCTCAAATCCTGTACCATTACTGACTTTATACACGTCAAATTCATGTTTGTCTCCTTCCAGTCAGCCATAGTACTTGCCAAGCAAAACTATTATGTACAACTGACTAACTATCTTACCTCTGACCCTCGTCATCTTTTTATAACTCTCAAACTCTCTCCTCAAGGTGACTCCACCTCTGATCCCTCCTTCCCTTTTTGCCAAACCTTGGCAAAATATTTCCATGACAAAGTCCACAAGATTACACTCCAATTCCTCACAAGATCAGCTCCATCCCCTCTTCCTCCTGTTCACTCCCAACTCTTCCCCTCGACCTCTGCCACTCTTTCTTCCTTTTCGAAGATCTCTGAGGAGGAAGCCTTCTTTCTTCTTCCAAACTCACTGCCTGCTCCTCTGATCCTATTCCCACCCATCTTCTTAGCTCCATCTCCTCCACTGACATCCCTTCCATCTCCCATATTCTCAACCTATCGCTCTCCACTGCAACTGTACCTGCAGCCTTCAAGTACGCTGTGGTCACACCTCTCTTCAAGAAACTTCACTAGACCCTACCTTTCTTTCTAATTATCGACCCATCTTCCACCTCCCCTTCATTTCTAAACTATTTGAACATGCAGTTCACCACCATTGCCTTGACTTTCTTTCCTCTCAAGCCCTTCTCAATCCACTGCCATCTGGCATTTGTCCTTTACATTCTACTGAAACAGCTCTTGCCAAAGGCTCCAGCGACCTGTTACTGGAAAATTCCAAGGGCCCTTACTCAGACCTCATCCTTCTTGACTCTTCAGGTGCTTTTGATACTGTTGACCACCACCTTCTCCTTGACACCATATCCTCACTTGGTTTTAAGAGCTCTGTACTATTCTGGTTCTCTTCTTATCTGTCCCATTGCGCTTTCAATGTTTGTATGTTGGTTCCTCCTCTACTGCTATCCTGCTCTCAGTTGGTGTACCCCAGGGATCTGTCTTGGGCCTACTCTTTTTCTCTCTCTGTACCCAGTCTCTTGGTGCACTCTTCTCCTCCCATGGTTTTCAGTACCATTTTTATGCTGATGACTCTCAGATCTACCTCTTTACACCTGAATTCTCTCCGGCAATCTTGGCCCATATCTCTGCCTGCCTATCAGACATTGCTGCCTGAATGTCTCATCGCCATTTGAAACTGAACATGGCCAAAACCGAACCTCTTATTTTCCCCCTAAACCCACATTCCCCCTTCCTCCTTTCTCAATCTCTGTGGATAACATTTTACTACTCCCTGTTTCCTCGGCTTGCAACCTTGGGGTCGTCTTTGATGCCTCCTATTCCTTCTCTGCACACATCCAATTTAGCAATAACGTGCCATTTCTTTCTCTATAACATAAGCAAAATTTGTCCCTTCCTTTCTGAACAGACTACTAAGACACTTATCCACTCTTTAGTTAGCTCCTGTCAAGACTATTGCAACCTCCTCCTTGCTAGCTTCCCTCTGAGTCATCTCTATCCCCTTCAATCTATTCAGAACTCAGATGCATAGCTAATTTTAGGTCATTCTTGATATGCTCATAAAACCCCTCTTCTCAAGTCACTTCACTGGCTCCTTATCTGTTTCCGTATCCAGTTCAAACTTCTCTTACTGACTCATTCTGCTGCTCCTCACTATCTTTCCTCTCTTATCTCTCCCTACCCCCCTCCTCTGGAACTCCATTCTTCTAGTGGATCGCTTCTATCTGTGCCCTTCTTTTCCACTGCCAAGTCCAGACTTTGATCCTTTCACCTTGCTGCTTCTTATGCCTGGAAAAAACTACCTGGGTCTGTACATCAGGCCTTCATTTCTGACACTTTAACTCCAGACTGAAAGCTCACCTCTTTGAGGCTGCTTTTGGATCCTGATTCACTTGGTCTCCTATGTGTTTACCATACTTTAGATTTATTCTTGTCCTCAGTTGTTATGTTGTCTGTCTTAACTGAATTGTCAGCTCTGATGAGCAGGGGCCATCTTTTGCATGTGCCTGTGCAGTTCTGCTTATGCCTTGTAGTGCTCTACAAGTGATCCATAGATGGCAGTAGTTGTAGACTAGGGTACAGAGCTGCTGACAGCTCTGTGCACCCAATGACTAACATTCCTCCCCATGGATTTACTGTGGTGACCCATGGTACCTGCTTTGGTAGGCACTGCAGGACCTTTCCTATGGTATCTGCCAAGGCAGGTAATATGGAGTTGCCTCAAGAAATCCAAACTTCCATGGTATCTGATGACTTCCCATGGGAAGGACCGCTGCAGATACTGTAGAGGTGTGCCCCTTACCACACATTTTTGGCTGCTAATGCAGTGTGTTAGCAGCCAGATTTAGTATACATACCCCTAAGATTCATCTATTTCTGGCTTTGCAGATCATTTATGTAATGCGCTTATTAACAGGAAGCTGTGGAACATACTTTGCTTTAAAATTATATGGTGAAGATGATGATGATAATAATGATAATCATAGACCTAACAAGATTACAAAGAGGAAGAAATAGAGCTTATAGAAAGTATATTGCTATTTCAAAGAAAACAAAAAGCAGTGAGACTGGCTGTAAATGCACTAAAGGAGTAGTTACTGAATTGTGGTAGAATATTGCATTTTACCACAGCAACATTTACTGCGGGTCATTACCCAAGGATACTGATTCATGACTCCGGTGGTAAATAGAAGTTTATATTGCCACAGACAGGACTATTGTGCATTCCTGGCTACAGCAACAGATCCTAAGTCAGTCAATTATCTCCTCACTCCTCAAGGGCTCGAGGGTGGGATGCATTACCCCCCCCCCCCAACATTCCTGACAACAAATCTCACTAAATCCCCCTTCCCCATCACTAAAAGCAATATCACCTTTGAATCCCCCTGACACTCAAAAACACATTCTCCCAAACGCCTGAAAATCAAATGTCCACTGCCTATCTCTAAACCCCCAACACTGAAAAGCACACACCCCACCCCCTGAATTTTCCATAACACCTACCAGAGGTTTCCCTGGTGGCTATCGAAAGGGGCAGAAATGATCCCCAGTCAACCCCTATCAGTAGGCTCACACCCTTATTTGGTAGTTTGACCCCTAGAAGTAGTACTGCATTATTTTTCAGAAATAGCACAGTTTGCAAAGTTAAATGTAAGCTAAGCTATTTGATGTGCATAATAATGAGATGATTTGCATGCATTTGCATGTTTTATTTCCCATCATTATGTAGCTCACATTTCAGTAAATATTGCAGACTTTTGCCCAAACAAGCAAGCCTCACTGTTGCTGCAAGCCTACTGGTGTATCCCTACCTCCCCTTAACACTTGCTTCTTCTGCAGTTCCTGGTTGGCATTTGCTGCTGCACTGAGTGACTGTGCCTCTCCCTACCATCTCCTCCTGCCGTGCTCATGTCAGTCTATTTATCAATTGATCCCTGACCAAATCATATAGTACCTGGCCAGCTGACCCCTGGTATGGGCACAGTTGTACCTTCTCCGTCCTGACTGTTGTGACCCCGCTTCTTTAGCGCCCTCCAGCAAGAGCAGGTAGGGTTTAAGCGGGTTGTTTTCTTCCTGAACAGCTATTCTACAAGTTCCTAAAGCAAAGCCTCTTGGGATATGTAGTTTTGGTCACTGTCCAAGGAAGAGTAGTGTGACTTCAAAAAGTGGTTAAAGCAACAAGGATTTATTTCCCCTCCCGGGGCGGATTTTCAACAAGGAAATAAAGGTAACAAAAACAGATACCACTGGCAAAAGGACAAAGTAAAGTTTCCAACATAAATAGCTTCCTTCAGCACAAAACACTTGCTTCTCAGCAATCAAAATGAAACAGCTCTGTTTTCCCAGCTCTGTACTTTTTATCTCAATATCTCTGTACTTCTCTGCAAGGCATACATTCAGCGCAGGGATAATACTTCATCAGATATTGTAAACGTACAGTCCATCATATCTTCAGAGACACTTTCAAAACCTGGCTCTATTTCCATTAAGTCCTCCTGAGAGGTAGGAAATGTTTGTATTGTGGTTTCTTGGGCTCCGCCCTTCCTCCCTGCTTTAAGCTTTGTATTATATTCTTGAATCATGTATTGCTTAAAACAGTCCTTTTCATTACAGTCATTATAATCAATGCCCCAACCTTCTGGGTAAGTAGAATCACCTTGATTATAAAAATCCCAGCCTTTGGGCTTACCTCTGTGTTTGGCTGCAAAAGGTTTTCTCTGGGCTTTGGACCCGGTAGTGGAATCTCCACCTACTTTGTGCAATGAATGCTGAAACTTCCTTCCTGGCTTTCTCTCCTCTTGGTAATCCCCAGGATATTGCAGACAGCCTGGCTTGCTTCTGCCGTATCCTTTTCTTGAATAAAGCTTTGTAAAAGGTTCTCCTTTTACCTTTGAACTCAGCTCTGGCCCTGGGCTTGGAACCTGGACTCTTCCCTGGTTCTCCTCCTGGGTTGTTAGCTGGCCTCTCTCCGGAACCCTCAGCTGGCCTTGTAAGTAACCTCCTAGCTGAGCCTGTGCTGGAACTTTCTCTGGAACTTCCAATGGACGCTCCCTTCCAGCTTCTAAGGAACTTCTCCTCCCAGCTTCTAACGGATCTCCCCTTCCGGCTTCTACTGAACCTCTCTTTCCAGCTTCTAACGGATCTCCTCTTTTTCTCCCTGAGGCCTCTTTTTGTATCTGCCCTTTAGGGTAGTGGCTGACTCCTCCCCCTAGCAGGTGCTCTGAATTAGCTCTTGAGTCCTGAGCTAACCGGTAGCAAGGGCGTGTTTCTTTCTCCTGTGCTTGGTTTCCCTGGTAACTACCAGCCATGTGCTTTTGTTTATACTCCAGCACTGCTTCAGATTTCTCCTCTTTGGCTGTTTCTACCGGGCTGGAGGAATCCACCATGTCACACTGTACAACTGATTCATTCATTCATTCATTCATTTATAAATTGCCTATCACAATATTCCTAGGGTCAAACTGAGGAGAGGTGTGGAAGACTTTGATGCAGACTACAAAAAATCCACAAGTAAGTAGTACTGTTCACTGACTGCCAAGTGTTGGCTTGAGCAATGACATGAATGACTCACTACAGCCCCTCTCCCCCTATTGGCCCAGTCTTTTGATGAGAGAAAACCTGGAAACAAGTGCTCTGCATACCAACTACTAAAGCCCCTGGCTTTCAGTCATTTCTGTGCGTAGACAGGCAGTAATCCATGATAAGAATGGGGTCCAGCATGCCCTGGGCTGTAGGGGAAGATTGGGTGATGGGGATTGGAAGGGAAAGTGAGTGCTAGGGACTGGATGGAGAATGAGAGAAAATAAATGCTGAAGACTGGTTTGGGATAGCAAGTGCTTAAGAATGACTGGGGATGAGAGCACTTGGGATAGTGAATGTTAGGGAATGGCTGGGGACAGAGTGCGAGAGTACTAAGCAATGGTTGGGAATGTAATGCTAGCACTGAGGACATTGAATGCTGGGGACTGGCTGGGGATAGGGAAAGAGTGAGTGCTGGGAATTGGATGAGAACTGGCAAGACTAATGCGTGATGGGAACTGGATGAGGAGGAAGAGAGAGGGGTCTTGAAAATGGGGGGAGAGAAGGGAGTCTGAGATTGCTGGGTAGGAGGAAAAAAGGGACCCGGAGAAGAAGTGGAGATTCAAGGAGAACTTGGCAAATGAATAAACGATGTAAGATTGATTTAGGGGTATGCATGGAGAGTGTGACATGGAGAGTAACAGGAGGAGGAGACTGAGAGATGATGTGTAGGACTGAGACAACTGGGGAAGGGTTGAGTAACTAGAAAGAAATAGGGACAGGTTAGCAGAGGGGGCAAGGGACTGAAGAGATCTGGATCTGTGATGAAAAGAGATAGAAATCAGGTTGGAGAGGGGATTAGAGGCAGGGGCGGCCCAAGGGGGGTGCGGGGCCATGTGCGGAGACTCGGTGCGGGGCCTCATTTGCATAAGTGGCCTTATTTGCATAAATATTTGCATAATGTTACCATACACTAACTTTTAGTAAACATGTCTCTTAATGAGTGTATGGATAAAGAAAGACTAAAAGATTTCTATATTACTATAATCCAGTGCCAACCGCCAGGCACATTAGGAACTACTACAAACGCTGCCCATTTAGAACCCATAGCAAACCCGCCGTTTCCTGACAGCATTACCAGGACTCACAAAGTACCATACTCTACCTATCAAAAGGCAACACTGCAAATATTAAACCAGTACATTTCAGAGAATACTGGGGAAAGAGAACAAGTGGCAATGTCAAATAGGAATTACATAAATAGAATACCTCAGCTCAGTTACACATGCAGAACATAGACCATCACCAAACAAGGAATCACAATTTAGAAACAGGAAGGCAAATTAAACTGGGAACCCCAAAAGCCAAACTTGGAATGTACAACAACACTGTAGAAATAAAACTATAAATTAATTTCCTCTTGTACCAAACAAAGCGCAGACGTTAATGATGCACATTTCCCAGAGCTTTCATATTCCAGTTAATAAATTCAAAATAAAGAGATATCTTTCTACCTTTTGTGCATTTTTTTCAGTTGCAATTGCTCCAGCCACTTTCTTCTGGTTTCTTCATGTTTTCTGCTAACTGTCCATCATCTGCTGTCCATTTGTTCTTTCTTCTCTCTTCTAGTTTTTTTTTTTCCATTCTCTCTCTACATCTGCTTTAACATACTAATCTTTCTCCTTTTGCTCTTTCCTCATTCCTATTTCATCCACACAAATTTTACCCCTCCATCCTCAATCCCCACTTACTCTCCCAATACCCGGCCAATTGTAGATTTTTCATCCCTCCCACACAAAATATTTTTCCCCTCTCCATTTTACTCTCCCAGCCCCATCCCATTCTAATCCTCCCCCAACATCAGCTCCCTTCTAGTTCCAGTCTCACCCAGCATCCATTCCCTTCTAGTCCCTGCATCAGCCCATTTCCAGTCCTAGCCCCCCATCCATTTTCAGTCTGAGTCCCTTCATCAGCTCATTTCCAATCCTAGCCCCCATCAGCCCATTTCTAGTCATTTCCTAGCCCCACCATCAGCCCATGTCAAATCCTAGCTCCCCTCCACTCAGCCCAATTCCAGTCCAAGCCCCCCATGAGCCTACTTCCAGTTCTAGCCCCTCCATGAGTCCATTTCAATTCAAGCCCCCACCACAGCCCATTTCCAATCTTAGCTCCCCCAACAGCCCATTTCCAGTCCTATCCTAGCTGCTCCATCAGCCCATTTTCAGTCCTAGCTCCCTTCCCTCACAGCCCATTTCCATTCCAAGCTCCCTCCCCATCAGCTATTTGCAGTTCAAGCCTCCCCTTCCACTCAGCCCATTTCCAGTCATAGCAACCCCCCAACCCATTACCAGTCCTAGCCCCCCATCAACCCACTTCCAGTCCTAACCCCCCATCACTCCATTTTCAGTTTAAGCCCCCCTATAACCCATTACCAGTCCTAACCCCCCATCAGCCCACTTCCCGTCTTAACCCCATCAGCCCATTTCCAGTCAGCCCCCCATAGCTCATTGCCAGTCCTAACCCCCCCATCAGCCCACAGCCCATTACCAGTCCTAACCACATCAGTCCACCTCAAATCCTAACCCCTCCCCATCAGCCCATTTCCTGTCCTAGCCCCCCATAGCCCATTATCAGTCCTAACCCCCCCATAGCCCATTAGCAGTCCTAACCCCCCATCACCTCATTTCCAGACAGCCCCCATCAGCCCACAGCTCATTACCATCTTAACCCACCCCAGCAGCCCACAGCCCATTACGTCCTAACCCCTCCCCATCAGCCCATTTCCTGTCCTAGCCCCCCCCCATAGCCCATTATCAGTCCTAACCCCCCATAGCCCCATTTCCAGACAGCCCCCAGCCCATTGCCAGTCTTAACCCCCCCCAACCCAGCCCAGCCCAGTGCCAGTCTTAACCCCCCCAGCCCACCCCCGCCCAGCCCATCGCCAGACTTAACCCCCCCCAGCCCCCCCCACCCCAGCCCAGCCCATTGCAGTCATAACCCCCCCCCCCGCCCAGCCCAGCCCAGCCCAGCCCAGTGCAGTCTTAACCCCCCCCCGCCCAGCCCAGCCCAGCCCATTGCAGTCTTAACCCCCCCCCCGCCCAGCCCTGCCCACCCCATCCCACCCCAGCCCATTGCCAGTCTTCACCCCCCCCAGCCCATCCCAGCCCAGCCCATTGCCAGTCTTACCCCCCCCAGCCCAGCCCATTGCCAGTCTTTACCCCCCCCCAGCCCAGCCCAGCGCGTCTTAACCCCCCCAGCCCAGCCCATTGCCAGTCTTAACCCCCCCCAGCCCAGCCCAGCCCATCCCAGTCCATTGCCAGTCTTAACCCCCCCAGCCCAGCCCAGCCCAGCCCATCCCATTGCCAGTCTTAACCCCCCCCAGCCCAGCCCAGCCCAGCCCAGCCCATTGCCAGTCTTAACCCCCCCCCAGCCCAGCCTAGCCCATTGCAGTCTTAACCCCCCCCGCCCAGCCCAGCCCAGCCCAGCCCAGCCCATTGCAGTCTTAACCCCCCCCCGCCCAGCCCAGCCCAGCCCAGCCCATTGCAGTCTTAACCCCCCCCCGCCCAGCCCAGCCCAGCCCAGCCCAGCGCCAGTCTTAACCCCCCAGCCCAGCCCAGCCCAGCCCATTGCCAGTCTTAACCCCCCCAGCCCAGCCCAGCCCAGCCCAGACCAGCACCAATCTTAACCCCCCCCAGCCCAGCCCAGCCCATTGCCAGTCTTAACCCCCCCCAGCCCAGCCCAGCCCAGACCAGCACCAATCTTAACCCCCCCCCAGCCCAGCCCATTGCCAGTCTTAACCCCCCCAGCCCAGCCCAGCCCAGCCCAGCCCATTGCCACTCTTAACCCCCCCCAGTCCAGCCCAGCCCTGCACATTGCCAGTCTTAAACCCCCCCATCCCAGCCAAGCCCAGCCCAGCGCAAGTCGTAACCCCCCTCCTTGCCAGTCTTAACCTCCCCCAGCCCCCCATAGCCCATCAGCACTCCTAACCCCCCCGCCCATCAGCACTCCTAACCCCCAGCCCCCCCATAGCCCATCAGCACTCCTACCCCCCCAGCCCCCCCATAGCCCATCAGCATTCCTAACCCCCCCAGCCCCCCGCCCATCAGCATTCCTAAGCCCCCAGCCCAGCCCAGTCGAGGGAAATTTTTTTATTTTTAAAGCTGTCTTATCCGCGGCCGGGGCCGCCGCGGCAGAATCGAGTGTGCCGCGGTGCCCCCCCGGCCCACCACAGCCGGCCCACCCCCTCCATCCGTGAGCTCGGTCAGCTCACAGTCACCCCGCGCCGGCTTTCAGAGCGCGAAGGGACTAGTTTCCCTTTCGCAGCTCTGTTAAGCCCGCGGGGGCTGATGGGAACTTCCCATCAGCCCCCGCGGGCTCAACAGAGCAGCGAGGGAGAAACTCTTCCCTCGCGCTCTGAAAGCCGGCGCGGGGTGACTGTGAGCTGAACGAGAGAACGGATAGAGGGGGAGGGCAGGCTGTGCTGGGCAGGGGGGGCCCCGCGGCACACTCGATTCTGCCGCGGCGGCCCCGGCAGCGGAGAAGACAGTTTTGTTTTGTTTTTTAATTTTACTTTAGTAGGATCAGAATGTTTTTTGCGCGGGGCCCCCTGAAACGCGGGGCCCTGTGCAAAAAACATTCTCGCTCAATGGACGGGCCGGCCCTGATTAGAGGTAAGGTGAGTATGGGGAAGGGGGGGAAGATAAAAAAGGGACTGAAGGCCAGGGAAAAAAATGAGAAACAGAAGGACTTAGATCTGGTAAGCGGATAAGATTCAAGGAAAGTAAATAAGAGTTGAAGAAAAGGCAAGCCCAGAGGTTTAGGGAATTTGCAAATGACATGGATAGATGGGGAAAGGGAGAGCAATGGGGGAAATGGGAGGACTGAGGAGATGATGAGAGAGTAGGAGATGGGCTGAGACTTAGAGATGAAAAGCTGGTTGTTTTGTAGGTGACATATGAAAAGAGGGAGAGGGAGGATGACAGAGAAGATAAAGGAAGGAAGAGGCAGAAAAGAGAGAAAAAAGTGAAATACTGATGCTAGAGACAAGTATAGCGGGAGTAAGTGAAGCAGAGAGGAGAAGAGAGAAGAAACAGAAAATGAAAATGAAAAGGAGACTCTGGGTAAGAAGTTAGAAGACAGACAAGAGAAAAGCATGAAATAGAAATGGAGACCAGCACAATTAGAAAAAGTGTCCAGAATAGCAATCAGAATATGTCAGCTTTGGGCAGGTGCATCATTCACATCTTTGCACTTTGCTCTATACAGGAGAAAGTGCATTTGTGTACGTTTCTGCAGCATTGCACTGTATGCAATCTGACATCCTGGAGTTTCCATCTTAAATTTTAGCTACATATTTATATGTTTAATTTGTGGTCATTTATGTTGTATTTTGTATGTGGTTCAAACATTCTACAAGCATGTGAATCCTGTGTAGGGACTTGCACCAACCCAACTTGTTCTGCGTCCAGTAGGAGATGTCTTGGTGTTCTAGGGCTGATCAGAATATTTACTGTGCTGCCTTTTCATGGAAAGGCTTCTTGTTGTGTGAGTTTTCGAATTAGTGCTGGCTTGGAAGGTATGGTATGGTAGGTTTACTCTATAAGTCATTGGTGACCCATGACTCTCTCTTGGTCTCTCCCCATCCCATCTGTATAGCATGCCACTTCCTCTGCCATTTTCAATTTGACATTTGAACACAGAGGACTTCATAGTCTGATTGGTTCTCTGCATTGTAAACTGCACTGATGCAGAATAGCATGGTATATAAGAGAATATAAATACATTTAGATGTCAAGTTAAAGCCATCAAAGAATGCAGATACAAGTGGGACACAATTTTATCTTAATCACCAGGGCTTGACAAATCCCAGGTGACAGGTCACCACGGCAACTATAAATTGCACCCTGAGACCTGGGATTTCACTGCCCCCTCCCCCAGCCATCATCCAATAAGTTCACTATTCTTCCATGTTGTTCACTGCCCCACCGCGATCAATGTTGCGTGTAGCTTCAGCAGCACAGTGGAGGAAACTTGCTGATCTTGCAGTTTCAAGTCTTGTGAGATCAGCCAACTTCCTTCACTGTGCAGCTCAAGCTACACAGAGAGCCAATCATGTTGGGGAGCAGTGAACAATGCAGCAGATAGGTAACCTATATTGGATGATGGCTGGAGGAGGGAAAGTGAAATCCCAGGTGCCAGGACTGGGAGGGGGAAAAGAGAGAGATACATTGGTCAATGGCTGGAGGAAGGGGAAAAGAGAGAGAAACACACCGGGTGATGACTGGGGAGGATGAAAGGAGAGTGACACATCAGGTAATGGTTGGGGGAAGAGTAAATGAAAGAGACATACATTGGCTGATTGCTGGGGAAGGGGGAATGAGAAGGAAACACATCAGGTGATGCTGGGAGGAAGGGGGAGAGGCAATGAGATAGAGAGAGAGACAGACAAACAGACACTGGGTGATGACTGGAGACAATTAGAGAGAGACACACACATATTGGGTGTTGTTGTGGGCCAATGAGAGAGAGAGAGAGACAGAGACATTGGGTGATGATTGGGGAGATCAATGAGGGAGACAATGAGTGATGACAGGAGTCTGTGAGTGAGAGAAAGACTGGTATGAGACAGAGAAAAAGGCACTGTGTGATGACTGGGGAGCAATAAGACTGTATGAGACAGAGAGACTGGTATGAGACAGAGAAAGACACTGTGAAGACTCGGGAGCAATGAGAGAGACTGGGTGATGACAGGGAGCTATGTGTGAGAAAGAGACTGAGTGATGGCTGGGAAGTTGTGTGAGAGAGAAATAGATACTGGATGATGGCTGGGGGGGGGGGGCAATGTGAGAGAGAGAGAGAGAGAGAGAGAGAGAGAGATTGTGGTGTTGGTGGGGAGCTGGGAGAAATAGAGAGACTTAGTGATGGCTAGGGGGGCTATGAGAGAGAGAGAGACCAGGTGAAGGCAGCATGCAGGAGCTATGAGAGATTATTTTGCTTCATGTATTGCCAGGTCATGGTGATATGTAAAACAAAAAGGAAGTCACCTTGGGTGCAGCTAGAAAGGATCACCAGCATACTTCTGACAACATACTCATTGGGAATGGTGGGAGGAGAGGAGGAGAAGGGTCACTGCCTTCTGTTGGCACTGTGTAATGGCACATTAAGGGCCTGATTTATTAAGTTTTCTTTTCCCATAGAAAGCGGGAAAACAGTAAATCAGGCCTTAAAAAGGGAACTGTGATACAGCTTTTGGGTGGAGTGGGGAAGCACTGTGATCCAGGTCTTGGCAGCCAGCAGCTAAATGTTTATGCTGGCTCCTAAATTCCAAGAAAATTTGTCAAGGCCTGTTAATCACAGTAATTTCTGGTAAAATAGTAATCTGCCAGCATCTGCCATTAAAATGAAAAGGCAGCAGCATCTGCTGGTATAGCCTGTAAACAGGGCAAGTATTGTTCTCTGCCTTCTGGGAATTTACCTCTGGTTTGAAGTCAAGGAAAGTATTTTGGGTTTTCTGAATGTCTCTGTCTCCTTTTCAAGTGCTAATTATGCTGCTAGATTTTATGAGGCTAAAGTCTGTGCTTACAGAATGTGAATTGTAATTGTATTATTATTGGGTGTTGATCTTTTCACCTGTATTTCTTTCTGTCTACCTTTGGCATTCTCCCTTCTCTCCTTTTGAAAGGGCTAATTTTACTTCTGTGTTTGATAAGGTTGAAATATTTTGATGTGCTGGGGTACTAGCAGTGAGGGAGATTGCAGGTTGAAGAGGGAAATTTAGCTGGCGTTACCTGATTTTTTATAATATTGAAAGCATTTCAGTTGAACACTAGCTTTAATTTAAGAACTGCATAAGAGCAAAATCACTGTCTACGTTAACATTTTTCATGGCCTGGAGTACATAAAATAGTTGCACATTGAGATTTTAAGCCAGAGAAAAGGTCAGATATAATTCCCTGGGACATCTCAAAATTCTTGCTTTTGAGTAACGTGGCAACAGCAGATTTCCTGACGCACCATCAACTTGTTCTCCTCCAACCCTGGAAGCACTAAAATGCTTTAAAACATTTTTGTTAATATGAATAACGAAGAGAAAATATCCAAAATGGGAGAAAAATCTGAAAGTGACCTCAAAATGAATAAAAAATATTTACATGAACATACTGAAGATGACAATGTGGGGAAGAAGGTACTAAGGAAACATGAGAAAATGTCCCTTTACTGAGAGGTTACTAGATGCCTAGAAAAACTAACTGGCATACACAGTAGCAACCAAAACTATACAAAAGTGTTATGAGAAGGCGGGAGATAACAAGTACAAGGAATTAGGAATGGGGCCTGACTGTTTATTTCGTCCTATAGAGGACCAAAGGGAGAAGAACTCAAACCAATGAGCAGGGAATGGAGGTACCACTACACCAGACTAGGTTCCAACCATGGTTAAAGTCCTAACAGCACTGGGTCACCTGTACTGACTGGCAGTTATAACCTCAAAAGCAGTGTGTCTTTCCATAAGAATATCAGAACTGCCCGATTGGTTCAAACCAATGGTCCATCAAGCCCAGTATCCTATTTACAACAGTGGCCAATCCAGGTTACAAGTACCTAGCATATCCCAACGCTAGCTAGATTCCATGTTACTTATCACCAAAGATAAGCAATAGTTTTCCCCAGGTCTACATTAATAGTGGTTTATGGACTTTTCCTCCACAAATTTGTCCAAACCCTTTTTTTAACCCATCTATGCTGTTTTTTCCACATCCTTTAGGCAATGGATTCCAAAGCTTAATTATGCACTGAGAGAAATATTTTCCATGTTTCTTCAATGATGCTATGCATATTTTAGAAAAGGCTCCACACTCATCAAGCCTTTTCCAAATAAAAGGAAGATACGTGCATACTTACTCTTTGAAATTATCCCATGGAAAGTAAACACACCCATTTTTACACCTTCTATTTAGTATGCACACATTTCCAAGTTTACTTTATGTACATACACAAGTATTTTATCAACTATGAATGTAAGTGCAGTGGAGTGGAGGAGTAGTCTGGTGGTTAGAGCAGGATGCTAAGAATCAGGGAAGCCAGTGTTCAGACCCCACTGATGCTCCCTGTGACCTTGGGCAAATCACATAAAAGCCTCCCTCACCTCAGATACAAATTTAGAGAGGGAGCCTTCCAGGAACAGGGAATGCCCACTGGACTTGAATATAACTCACCTAGAAATACTACTGAAAAGGTATGAGCTAAATCTCACCTCCCCAAGACAGCTTCTTGAAAAGGTCTTCAGTGTCATCGTGGATAACTCATTGAAACCCTCTGCCCAGTGTACAGCAGTGGCCAAGAAAGCAAATAGAATTCTAGGAATTATAAGGAAAGGAATGGAGAATAAAACAAAGGATATTATAATGCCTCTATATCACTCCATGGTGTGATATTATGTACAATTCTGGTTGCCATATCTTAAAAAGGATATAGCATTATTAGAAAAGGTACAGAGATGAGCCATCAAAATGGTCCATGGGATGGAAGGATACTCCTATGAAGAAAGGCTTAAAAGATTAGGTCTTTTCTAAGCGGAAAAGAGACAGCTGAGGGGAGATATGATAGATGTCTATAAATTAATGAATGGAGTGGAATGGGTAAACATAGAGTGGTTGTTTACTCTTTCAAAAATAGAAAGATTAGGAGACATTCAATGAAGCTACAATGTAACCCACTTAGGACTAATAAGAGAAATATTAATCAAACTCTGAAATTCACTTAATCAAACACTTAGGGGTATGTTTACTAAACGTGAATAACGCGCGTAGTATGACGTTAATGACCGTAAGTGCAGTGTAATGCGCGTAAACACGCGCCAACGACCGGTAACATCGTACTACGCGCGGAAACCGCGCTTAACGATCGTAAAGCCCCGCGGCGCGTTAAAACAGCGCAGAAGGTGGAGAGTGGGCGGAGATAAGGGGTCAATGGGCGGAGAGGGGGCGTGGAGAGGCTCCCCCTCACTAACGCGCTGTAATTCTGAGCTCAATTCCAACGCGAATGAAAACCTGCCGTTAAAGGCATTTAAAGGGAAGAGAAACCATTTCCGTCAGCAATGTACAGAAAAACCGGGAAAACACACAAAACGTGAGCAGTGTGATACATGTGCACTGAACAAAATAGCACATAAAACGTTAAAAATGACCACAGGAAACATTTTAAAAAGCATAATACAGCTGGGCAACAGTGATAGCAATGGGCAACAAGGAACAACACTGCCTGGAAAGCACCAAATAAAAAAAGAAATGATGTGTGGAAGAGTCTACGCGTCACAGACCCTTTTAAATATCATTTCATTGTAATGGATTGTCCTGGGAGTGTTGTGTAATGTTTCCCAATGATATCATTGTTGCCCAGCTTGGTTATGGGTGTGTGCCCCTTTTGTGAGGTATTCTCTGAGGTTTATGTGCACCGTTGTCTGCATACAAGGTAAATGAGGTCACAATAAACCTGTTGCAGAGCAGGGTTTCTGACTCGTCAGGCCGGTTTAACTAACTCCAGGGACTGCACTGTCTCTGTGGCTACAGTGTGGTGCAACAGACACAGCCAGTGTCTGTAAGACCAGAGGGTCACAGGTTCAAATCCCAGCTGGGGCTCCTGCCAAACCAGTCCCCATAGCTTTACCCACCACTAAACATTGATAGTAAAGACACACCTTTATTGCAGAGAACATACGCATGGCCTATAATTTACCACACCAGAAACAGGCACATTACCGTAAAGCAGAGTTTCGCAAATGTAGTCCTGGAGGGCCCCACAACATTCCGGTTTCATGCTGCCTCCAATAAAGATGCCTGTGCTGCATAGCTATGCACCACCCCCATGTTATGCAGATGTAGCTCATGCATATTTATGAGGGACAGCATGAAAACCCGAACAGTGTTTGGAACACCAGGACTGGAGTTGGGGAACTCTGCCGTAAAGCAGCAGCCAACAGGGCCACACACCCACCCACAGGCCCCATTGGCCAATGCCACCTGGAGAGGCAAGAAATTGGGTCCTGCCTGTATCTCCCAATACTAGCAGTTGCATACCTTAGCAATGCCACCCTACACCTGGGTATATGGTACACAGCTATCAAACGTTTGCTATGAGAACTGGCAGATATCAATTCCTCTGTTAAGCACATTTTGCTCATTGAGCTCCACCATAACAATCATTCTGATGTCTGCGGTGTGTGCTGCAGGTCTGGTCTCTGACAGTGTTCACCACCCTGGGGAGTGACCCCCCAACAGTCTTGTGTACCATATCCATGCCTGTACTATGCCCAGGACTGGTGTGGTGTGTATGGCTGCTGACCACCTCTATAGTAGCACAATGCTGACATCGGTGTGGGGGTGGTTGTCTGTCTATCCAGTGTGTGGTGGCTGCAAACACCTTCCACAGGCCACAATGCCAGCAATGTTGCCAGAATTGGGCTGCCAATGTGCATAATGAGGAGCAAGGTACCATGGGTAGAGGCCGGACAGGGTGGCCTGGCCAGGGCGCATCTGCACAGGGCATAGGGCAGTGACAGGCACATTGTAGTGGCCGGCCACCACCTACACAGACAGGGTGACCTCAGTATGTGCTGCTGAGAGATCACTCTCACCCTGACTGTGCAGTGACCACAGCATGGCTAGGCACCCCCATAGTGCTATCTAGTATTTCTCTCATGTAATATATATGGGTTGCCTTTTGGGGCCCTGTCACTGATTTAACTGTGTATGCTGACATCCCAGTTCTGGGTGCAGGCATCTCCACTGGGCACTAGCAGACTATTTGCAGCTGGTATGTGTTGTGATGGAGTGGCTTGCAGGGTGCAGTGGCTGATGGCTTGCACCAGGGGAATATCAGATAGTGGTGGGGTGCAGCATGCCATATCTAGGCCTAATGTCTGTCTGCTATTGTGTTCTGGATGTGTACAGAGCTGCATTGACTGCTCTGTGGGGTGTGTGTCCCTCAGCAGGACTGGGGTTGATGTTCCCTTCTATGTCCACCTTGCAGGGAGGTAGATGTTGTATCTTTTGATGGGAGACCCTGTTTGCTGCCCCTGGGGGAGGGGGTGGTGGTGGTGGTGGTGGTGGTGGTGGTGGTGGTGCATGGGCCCTCCTGGGGGTTACACCTGACTGATACAGACAGAGATGTCCAAGGTGTTACTGCAGAAACTACCTGTCTCACACTATAACACTGCTGTGGACCTGCACCATGTCCTCTTTCAGCCATGGACGTTGCTGTGGACCTGGTGCTTGGCGCCTCACTGCACCCTCAGGGTGAGCACAGTACCCGCACGCTGTGACGGTGTGTGGCTACCCTGTGCCGGTACAACACACGGTCAGTACCCCCTAACAGGCCGAGGTGCTGTAGGGGTGCACATGGTCGCCTCCCCCCTACCAGGCCGAGGTGCTGTGGGTGTGCATTCCCCATCTTGTGTCTATCTGTGGACAGCTGATTTGCATGTGCAGTGCATCATGGGTGTGACTGCTGGCGCAACCCAACCCTGGGGGAATCCAGCGCCTGCTCACAGGCTTTGATAATCCATAGGCCATCCCACGTACATCTGTTAGCATTGTGCATAGGTGCAGGACACCCTACCGAGTCTGTCATATATGATACCCACACAGGTAAAAACACACATAACCACGCACGATTGTATGCGCGTCGCTACGCACGCCCAACGTACAGTGTTACACATACTGCGAGGGTCTGTTTCTGTATGGAGTACTCGACGTAAAGGAAAACATGCCCTCTCACAGCACACTGGGGACTTGAACCCATGCTGCCTGTAACAGTGGTCAGTACACTAACCATTGTGCTACAGCTCTATGTTAGAGCTCTGTCTCTGTACATCTTCCTACGATGTACGTCCGCAGCAACGCACGCACGTATGCCCACAGTAACGCACGTGGCCACGCCCCCAGCAACGCACGTGGCTACGCACCCCGCAATGCATGTGGCTGAGCAGCAAAGGCATTTAGAAGAAATGGCATCTATGTCGAGAAAGCCTCCCTTCAGCCAGCGTGACATATACCTGCTCACAGAGCTGTTCTGCCTCCGCCAGCAGAGGCTCTTCCCTGGCTCATCCAGGAGGCAGAACCTGGCAAGGGTCAGGAGGGCCTGGGACCGCCTGGCCCATAGATACAACAGGAGCTCAGACTACCCACGTGAGGTAAGTGCATGGGGACAAGTCCCCCAAATGATGAGACAAAACAAAACACACCCAGTAACGTCAGCACAAATACACAATGCACTGACAGGGAATAGCAGGTGCTGACACATCCTGCGGCTAGCAAAGTCTGCCACACACCCCTGAAAAAGGCACCCCTGCCCCAAGGGGGTAGCTGCAACCATGGCAGAGCAGCACCACAGATCACAGAGGTATGGTATAGGGTGCCTTTGCAGGCCAGGGATGTCCCCATCCACAAGACACCCCAGTCCCACCTCTCAGGCCAACAGGAAAGGAAGGGGGTCTGCACCATGTCTCCGTTAACCAACACATTTGCAAAATGCATCCTCTGATGCTGCAAGCCCCACATGAGGGCATCCCCCCTCCACCTTGCCCACTGTCTGCTGGTGCCTTGTGTGATTACAAAAGACAATCACCAGCTCCAAGCAGATGTAGGCCCCAAATGAGGGCATCTCTCCCCCACCCTGCCCACTGTCTGCTGGTCCCCAGCTCGTGATCACAAAACACAAACCCCAGCTCCAAGCAGATGTAGGCCCCAAATGAGGGCATCTCTCCCCCACCCTGCCCACTGTCTGCTGGTGCACTGTGTGATTAAAGAATACAAATCCCAGCTCCAAGCAGATATAGGCCCCACATGAGGGCATCCCCCCCCCACCCTGCCCACTGTCTGCTGGTGCCTTGTGTGATCACAAAACACAATCCCCAGCTCCAAGCAGATGTAGGCCCCAAATGAGGGCATCTCTCCCCCACCCTGCCCACTGTCTGCTGGTGCCCTGTGTGATTACATAAGACAAACCCCAGCTCCAAGCAGATATAGGCCCCAAATGAGGGCATCACCCCCCCACCCTGCCCACTGTCTGCTGGTGCCTTGTGTGATCACAAAACACAATCCCCAGCTCCAAGCAGATGTAGGCCCCAAATGAGGGCATCTCTCCCCCACCCTGCCCACTGTCTGCTGGTGCCCTGTGTGATTACAAAACACAAACCCCAGCTCCAAGCAGATATAGGCCCCACATGAGGGCATCCCCCCTCCACCCTGCCCACTGTCTGCTGGTGCACTGTGTGATTAAAGAATACAAACCCCAGCTCCAAGCAGTGGGAGGCCCCACAAGTGGGCAGACCCCCTCCACCCTGCCCTCGGTCAGCAGGTGCCGGCTGTGATACCAAAACACAAACCCCGGCTCCAAGGGGGGTCTCCTGCACCGACCCTGTTCCCTGGGAAACAGGCCCTGTATGGGATCACAAAGGAAAAACCACAGCCTAAGGGCATCCTAGTGAGGACTGTAGGTGACAACCTCCCACCCAAAAAGTGGCTGATTGGCACATGCAGATGTGTGTAGGTGGCACACACAGCTGTGATGTGTTATGTACGTGGGCCGCACATACAGTGCACATGGTGCACCGACCAGGGTGATGTGTGTGTGGCCCACACATGGGGCTGTCACACGTTAACGCAAGGGGGCATGAGCGCCCACCCAATAGGGGCAGGCACTTGTTGTATGCAATGAGAGTGGTAGATGCAGAGGCAGGGACCCACCACGTGTCCCCACGGTAGCTAAGGGCAATGTTCGTTGTCACCCCTACAGGTGGAGGACCTTCGAAAGAAGGCTCGCAAGCTGAGGGCCCGGTACCCCCGCTTCGTTGCCAGGGTGCAGCGCGAGAGGATGGCACAGCAGAATGGTGAGTACCGCGACATGGACATGTAGGGGAACGAGTGGTGGAACCACAGGTCCACAGTGACAGGGGAAGAGGATGTTTCCCCAGGGGATGACATGTGTTATCTCTCCCACAGCTGATGCACGTGCAGCCAACGTGGAGGAGGGGCCGGAGGAGCCCCCAGATGTTGCGGCCCAGGAGGGAGACCAGGAGCAGCGCATGGATGAGGATGGCGGACCAGAGCGGGGAGCCGAGGATGGGAATGAGCGTGCATCCCCACGCCACGATGAGGGGGAGGAGGGGGGTGATGATGGGGGCCAGATGGGAGGGAATGTGGGGGATGCTATGGAAATGGGGACTGATGGTGTGGAGCCTGGGGAGCAGGATGAGGAGGGGGGGATGTGAGTGGAAGGGAAGAGGAATTGGGGGGAGGTGGGTGGCAGGGAGAGGGAGGGGGAGGCAGGGGGAGGGGGATGGGGTTGTGGGGAGGGTGTTGGAGGCAGGGGGGAGGGAGGGGATGTCCAGCGGAGGGGGTGGGGCGGGGGCAGGTCCCCAATGGCATGCTCCGCCACAGGGCACTGGGGGCACCAGCCACCTGCCCCATGATCAGGGCGCGGCAGGCCCTCTGGACGTGTGCCTGCCACACATGGCCGCAGGCAGGTCTGCTGTCCATGCAGCCACACAGACACGGGGAGATGTGTGTCTGTGCGGTTGCATGTGCAGCCTGCGCCTGGCTGCAGCTGTGCGTGCCCAGGCACAAGCCCAGAGGCAGTTCGCCCTAATCCAGGGGCAGGTGCTGGCAACCCTGTCCATGGTGGCTGACCGTCTGCGGGAGCGGGATGACCACCCTGGCCGTTCCGCAGACGGTCAGCCACCATCCAACAGGGGTCCCCAGGGTGTGTAATGTGTGGGGACACATGGCACACCCACCCTGTGACGGACCGTGCCATTGAATGTCCACCACATTGGCCACAGGGATGGGAGCGGACACTGCAATTTGCAGTGGCATGCGTGTTTGGCCATGCCGGCCATCAACTGACAGCATGGGCCATGTCAGCCGGATGTCACGTGTCTGTGTAACTGTAAATAATGTAAATATGTTATAAAAATGAGTTATAAATGTTGGTTTGAAACATATGTACCTGTTGGTCAGATGTCCCTCATTGCCTGATGACAGTGGTGTGCGAGTGATGGGTGTGGCAGTGGGCACTATTGGGTCCAAGGGTGGACGTCGAACAGGTAAGGTATGTGGCATGGGCACCCCCCACAGACATGTCACAGCTACGTTGCTGTGTGGGTGGCCCACCAAGAGGGGTGGTGAGTGGCGTGCATGACTGACGTGCAACAGCATATGTGTGGGTCCCTGTGGTACACACAGCACAGAGTGACAATGATACATATGGTGGTGTGGAGCGGGTGGCCTTTGTGATCTGTACAGCATGACCCCATATTGTTGGCCTGTCATGGCAAGTGCAGGACAGCTGAGGTGTGTGCGTGGCGGTGGGGAGAGGGGGGAACCGCATAGTGTGCACCGCAGGGGCCCCTGAAGCTGACACCTGAGGGGGGGATGGAGCTGAACGTGTTTTGCTAGGTGTGACTGTGTAGGGCCTGGCAACAACTGTCAATATGTCACGCACGTGTACCAGCATGCAGGGCGGAAATGGTGGAGGGTACTCGATGGTCCTTAGGTCCGCTGCAAAACATACGACCAACATGCTGCATGTTGTTATGGGTGAACCTGCTGGGCCCAGGGGGTGCAGGAGCATATTGTCTGTGGAGTACATTGGCCCATCGGTGGGGGCGATGAAAGGTGTATGGGGGTGGGGGGGTGAACACAGCAGAGGGTGCGGACAGGGGCTCAGCGGGATGATGGCCAGAAGGGTGCCACACTGCGGCGTGTGTGCGGATAATGTGGGCTGGAGTGTGGATGGTGCGACAGGTGACAGTTGCTGGATGTCGTTTTGGGAAACCATTGTGTTATTGGGGAGTGCCAGGATGGGTGGGAAGGGGGTGTAGGTGTATATAGCGGCCACTGGTGCACAGGGTGACGGGTAGCCATTACCGTGGGTTGACACAAAGGTGCTGGAGCATGCATGCCTGTGCCCAGGGATCCACAGTGCACACGTGTGACGTTTGGGACAAGGTGGATGTGTGTGGGCGCATGTAAACCAGAGTACATGACCTGTGCAGTGTACATACTGTGCATGTCCAGGGTGGTGTGAGCAGAAAAGGTGTCTCCACATGCAGTACATACAGTGCACCCAGGGCCGGCCCGTCCATTGAGCAAGAATGTTCTTTGCACAGGGCCCCGCGTTTCAGGGGGCCCCGCGCAAAGAACATTCTGCATTATGTTTAAAATTATATGTAAAAAAAAAAGCTGGCTCTGGCTGCTGCCACGGCCTCCGCGGCAGAATGGAGTGTCCCGCGGGGCCCCCTCTCCTCGCTGAGCCTCTCTGCAAGGGCATTCAGATTCGCGAAGGGAGAGGGTCTCCCTCGCGTCTCTGTTAAGCCAGCAGGGGCTAATGGGGAATTTCCCATCTGCCCCTTTAGATGCGAGGGGCTGATGGGAAATTTCCCATTAGCCCCGGCGGGCTTACCAGAGACGCGAGGGAGACCCTCTCCCTTCGCGAATCAGAAAGCCTTTGCAGAGAGGCTCAGCGAGGAGAGGGGGCCCCACGGGACACTCCATTCTGCCGCAGAGCCAAGTGGTTTTATTAAATTATAAATTGCAATAGGCCGATATGGAGGGGAGGGGAGGGGGCTGGGCTGGGTTGGGCTGGGTTGGGCTGGGCTGGGCTGGGGGGGGTTAAGACTGGTGCTGGGCGGGGCTGGGCTGGGCTGGGACTGGGGCTGGGCTGGGGGGGGGTGTTTACGACTGGTAATGGGCTGGGGGGGGTTAAGACTGATAATGGGCTGCAGGGGAGCTAGGACAGATAATGGGCTGGGGGGGCTAGGACTGGTAATGGGCTGTGAGCTGTTCGGGGGGGTTAGGACAGGTAATGGGCTATGGGGGGGCTAGGACAGGACCTGGGCTGCTGGGGAGGGTTAGGACTTGAGGTGGGCTGATGTGGTTAGGACTGGTAATGGGCTGTGGGCTGGGGGGGGTTAGGACTGGCAGTGGGCTATGGGGGGCTGACTGGAAATGGGCTGATGGGGTTAAGAGTGGAAGTGGGCTGATGGGTTAGGACTGGTAATGTGTTATAGAGGGTGCTTAAACTGAAAATGGGGTGATGGGGGGTTAGGACTGGAAGTGGGTTGATGGGGGGCTAGGACTGGTACTGGAAATGGGCTGTTGGGGGGAGTACGATTGGAAATGGGCTGTGGTGGGGCTTGAAATGAAATGGACACATGGAGCGCCTAGAACTGGAAGTAGGCTCATGGGGGGGCTTGGACTGGAATTGGGCTGAGTGGATGGGAACTAGGATTTGACATGGGCTGATGGTGGGGCTAGGAAATGACTAGAAATGGGCTGATGGGGGGCTAGGATTGGAAATGAGCTGATGAAGGGACTCTGACTGAAAATGGATGGGGGAGCTAGGACCGGAAATGGGTTGATGGGGGTAGGACTGGAAATGGGCTGATGCAGGGACTAGAAGGGAATGGATGCTGGGTGAGACTGGAACTAGAAGGGAGCTGATGTTGGGGGAGGATTAGAATGGGATGGGCTGGGAGAGTAAAATGGAGAGGGGAAAAATAGTTTGTGTGGGAGGGATGTAAGAGCTACAATTGGCCAGTTATTGGGAGAGTAAGTGGGGATTGAGGATGGAGGGGTAAAATTTGTGTGGATGAAAGTGGAATGAGCAAAGAGCAAAAGGGGAAAGATTAGTATGTTAAAGCAGATGTAGAGAGATAGAATGGAAGAAACACCTAGAAGAGAGACGAAAGAACAAATGGACAGCAGACGATGGAGAGTTAGCAGAAAACATGACGAAACCAGAGGAATGTGGCTGGAGCAATTGCAACTGAAAAAATATGCACAAAAGGTAGAAAGATATCTCATTATTTTGAATTTATTAACTGGAATATGAAAGCTATGGGAAATGTGCATCATTAACGTCTGCGCTTTGTTTGGTACAAGAGGAAATTAATCTATAGTTTCATTTCTACAGTGTTGTTGTACATTCCATGTTTGGCTTTTGGGGTTCCCAATGTAATTATTGTGTTCCTGTTCCTACATTGTGATTTCTTGTTTGGTGACGGTCTATGTTCTGCACGTGTAACTGAGCTGAGGTATGCTGTTTATGTACTTCCTATTTGACATTGCCACTTGTTCTCTTTCCCCAGTATTCACTGAAATGTATTGGTTTAATATTTGCAGTGTTGCCTTTTGATAGGTAGGGTATGGTGCTTTGTGAGTCCTGGTAATGCTGTCAGGATATGGCGGGTTTGCTATGGGTTCGAAATGGGCAGCGCTTGTAGTAGTTCCTAATGTGCCTGGCGGTTGTCACTGGATTATAGTAATGTAGTAATCTTGTAGTCTTTCCTTATCCATGCCCTCTGTAAGAGACATGTTTACTTAAAGTTAGTGCATGGTAACATCTTGAAAATATTTATGCAAATAAGGCCACTTATGCAAATGAGGCCCCGCACCGAGTCTCCGCATATGGCCACACACCCCCCTTGGGCCGCCCCTGAGTGCACCTACACCAACACACATGCCAAATGGTGGCTGGGGGTTCCACAGCATATTGGCCCTGGGGTGTGGCTGGCCACACAGGACACAATGCACGCCACCACGACATGGGAGTGATGGGCGAGCAGTTAAGCCAATGGTATTGTGGGCATACCCATGGTGGACATGGGTGATGGGGGGGGGCGGCAATGTTGACTGACATCAGTGGGAGCGTGACGTGCCCTTCCCATGGCCCAGGGGATGGGGGTGGGGTGTGGATGTGATTTTCATGACACAAATGAGACAGGGAGCACAGGTCACCGTCAATGGCCATCTGTGTGGCCCTTTATTTTGCCCTTCCCCTGCCACCCCTTTTGCATCCCCGCCCACCCCTTGGCGTCTGCCGTCCAGCCACTGCTGTTGGAGCCGCTTGTGTTGGCGGCATCTCCGCATGCGCCTGATGAACACGGCGACCACCAGCACTCCTCCCTGCTGCCAGTCTCTCATGCGCCTCAGCGATGCGCTCACATGCTGATGCCATGCGGTCAGCATGTGCAACCAGGGCAGACATCGACCTCTGCAGGCGCCTTGTGATCCTCATATGGCGCCTCTGGTTGCGGGCCACGGAGCGCAGTACATGGCGGACACCTGTGGGGAACAGCCACAGTACCGTGTGAGTTGGGGGAAACAGCAACACCTGATCAGGGCCACATCTACCATAGCAGCATAGGACACTCACCCTCTGCATCACGATGTGCCGCCGATGTGCTGGCCTGCATCTCAGCAATAACGCTTGCAACCGCAGCCAGTGCCTCGTTGCGGCGGTGACCTTGATCATCCTCTGGCACGTCCCCTGTCCCTGCCGGTGACTCTACTGAGTCACCATCGGATATGTTGGGGACGTCCATGTCCAAATCAGCCAGGGGTGCAGAATGCCCCTCCTCAGCCACATCCACGACCTGGGCCCCTGTGTCCACAGGGCTTACTGGACCCATCTGTGTTCCCGCATGTGGCTCCCCATCCTGTCCGATAGCGCAGACATCACCTGGGTGCCACACGGTTACATCTGTCAGAGGGGTTGTCTCGCTGCCTGCCCACCCCATCACATACCCCCTTAGACATATGTGTGATGATGATCCACGTGTGTCTGGGCCATGTCTGTTGTGGCAGCCCACTATGTTTGGCCACACCCCATGCAAGTGTTCCCTGTGGTCTGCCTTCCCAGGATCCCCCCCCCCACCTCTGGGTGCGGTCGCACACCCCTGCCAAGGCTCTCCCTGCCCTCATCTTGACCCAACTCAGCATTTCCAAAGCAGGTGCATTGTGTCTCCAGGTAGGCCAAACCCTTACCCTTGTGGCCCTAGTGCTACTGCCAGCCCTGCCACGTGTGGCATTCAACATGTACACACCATCTGCTGTCAGTGGGGTTCAGACACCCATGCCCAGTCCCGCATGCACTGCCTACTGCCACCCACTGGCAGACACCCCTCATCATTGCACCTGAATGGGTGGACCCTCTGTGTCCCTTATTCCCCCCTTGTCCAGGACAGCCAACTACTGCCCCCCCCTCAGCCTCATCGAACACCATGTCACTGTGATACATCTTACCAGCCTGTGGGTGGGCCGTGTCCAACGCAGCAGGTAATCCGTGGACATACATGGGCCCAAGTCGTTCTGCCAGACGTCTCTCCAGGTCTGTTATTTGGGCCACGTGCGCTGTGCCCCCTCCAGTGCCTTGTGCCCCACGTTGTTCTCTCACCAGCTCTGCCCTTACATGGCGCTTGATGTCACAAAAGCGTTTGCGTAGATTCTCGATGTCCCGGTGCGGCCCTTCTGCACCTGCCACCGCCGCCTGCACCTCACTCCATGCCCTTGTGCACGTCGCAATTGTCAAAGTTGAGCTCTGACGGCCGAAGAGCAGGTCATGTCGGTCCAGGATGTTTGCCAGCAGGAGGTCATTCTCCTGCTGGCTGAACCGTACGGCCCTGCGACGGCTTTCCGCAGGGACAGGAACCCTCGGCTGGCGTGGTTGCCCTCCTGGTTGGCCACCTGGAGCCTGCGCCAACCCAGATGGTCCTGCAACTTGGTCCTGTTCAGATGTGGCTGGTGCTCCTTGTGGAGTGGGCTGGTCCTGTGCATGGTCCATCTCCTCAGTCCCCTCTGCATGCATACTGTTGAGTATGTCTCAGTGAAAGGGGTTAGCCATCAAGTTACAATCATATATATAGGGTATCCTAGGGTGTGGCTTGCAGGGCGTTGCCCACATGCACAGCCACGTGTGCCGTGGGTGCGTCGCTACGCGCCGTGAGTCGCACATTGGTATGCGCAGGAAGTGACATCATATGTGTGCGTTTCCGCAGTAGTTGTTGTCCGTTCACGGGTCCCCCCTACACTTCCCTTTTTGGGTGTTTAGTGGTGTGAAATGCTGCTGCACATGTGCACATATTGGTTATGCTTTTTCTATCTGCACCATAGTTGTAGCGTTAGCTGTTGCTGCACAACATCACACGTACGCGACCTCACGCTGTCGTTGCACGCGGTGCTACGCGCGTCGCACTGCGTATGACGTTGCATGCTCATGGGCACATGCATTCTATGTCATTCGTGTATTGGCGTCTGGGCGTGGCCGCATGTGTGATACGCAGTTTCTATACACCCTTCGACATTGCTCAGTATCACCTACATGGATGTGAAAGGCAGATGATTATCCACGGCTGCATTTATGGAACGCGCGACCCAGCGTGCGCTGCACTTTTAATCAGGTATGTTTTCTATCTTTTGGGATCTGGATCTTTCTAATTGCCCAGGTGAGTGTCACCCATGTGGTGTCCATCCCCGCCCACACCACTATATCTAGCCCTGCTATCCTCCACACTGTGTCCACCATGGCTCATACTGCACATGCAGGTGCTGCAGTGGTTGCTGTGATCGAGCTTGCGGAGTTGCTTTACCAAGGGGAGGGAGATGTTGTTCCAGGGGCAGCGGCCCTGGGCATGGGTGGGATGCCACTGCAACTCAGGCCTGCAGCTGTTTGGCCTGCACAGGCGGCTGTGGCTGACCAACGGCGCCTTCGGCGTGCTGAGCTCCACCCACGCCTGGGCCGTCTCTACAGGCCCAGGGTCCTGCTCCAGGACCTGCGGGAGGGCCAGGTATTCTCCCTCTACCGGCTGGACACAGGGGCTATTAGGGAGCTCTATCAGGAACTCAGACCTGACCTTGAGCCCCTGACTGCCCGGTCACATGCTATACCGGGTATGACCAAGCTCCTGGCTGCCCTACATTTCTTTGCCTCTGGCTGTTTCCAATCCTCGGTGGCAGCAGTGGGTGGGATGAGTAGGCCCACCTTCTCCCGCTGTCTCCAACAGGTACTGCATGCCATGGTCAGCCGGGTTGGGAATTACATTGCGATTCCCAACGGTAGGCAACATTGGGCGGCCCTGGCACAAGCATTCCATAGGATCGCTGGAATACCATACGTGATGGGCGCTATAGATTGCACACATGTTGCCCTTGTCCTGCCACGTGACAGGGAGGTTGTGTACCGCAACCGCAAACACTTTCATTCCCTCAATGTGCAGGTTATCTGTGATCCTACTATGCGTATCCTGAATGTGGTTCCGCGTTTCCCAGGGTCTGCCCATGACTCCTATATCCTGCAGAACTTGGCAGTGTTTGGCCAGTTTGAGACTGGTCAATATGGTGACTACGTCCTGCTGGGTGAGTATTCTGCGTATCTGACAGACACCTACTGTAGGTGGGTGTCTATACTGCATTGTCACCATTTCCCACTGCTTGCCTGCCCCTGCAGCGTTATTTGTAGCAGCACACTGTTGGGTGTGGCCCACGACCTCATGCTGGCTGACTGGTGTCTTGGTCACAGACATATGTTTTGTCACACACTTCTCTCTCTGTCAGATGTGTGGTTGTTTGGTCTCACATGTGTGTCCCAGCAGTCATGTGGTTTGCATTTCTCTGTGGCCTTTTCCTTCTTTTACCCGATCTGATGTGTCCAGGAGCGACCGTGCTGCATATGCTGTGTCCTCTCCATGCCTGGGAGCTACACATGCAACCTGCCCATGGCCTCCACATCTGGGCACGGGCATACTGCACTGGCAATTGTTCCCATGTCTCCCAGTGGGGTCAGTCACATTGCAAGGCCATATGTTGCATGGCTGTCGGTGAGGCACCCAGGGGGGGCCTTGGGCCATCCTCATGGGGGTCATCCTGTATACGCGGCCTACTCTCTCTGGCCATGCTGTGGGCTCCACAATGGTTGTGCTGTGGCCGTTTCACCTATTACACCAGTCTGCTGCATGCCTGTGGGCCGTCTTCAGGGTCCCCTGTCACCACCGCCTGTTGCTTCCCCCACACCACCCACGCAATATATCCCAGTGCCTTGTGCTGTGTATGCACCAGATCGGGTCATCCTCCTACCTGCACACCTGTGCTTCCCTGCACCCCCAAGTGCTACTTGGCAATGTACATCATCTTGCCACACAACGACCACCACTGCTCTTTGTCGCCACAGTTCATGCACATGTCCTGTGTCACGGTTACATGGGTGTGCTCTGCCACTATCCGCATGTCATGTTAGTTGCCACTGCCCGTGACAGCCTCTGCTGCACTACCACTGTGTTCACTGCGTTTGCCTCATATCTGTGAGCATGGCCTCTCGGCTGTCCAGTTCTGCATTGCTACGTCCCTCATTCCATTGTTCTCTCATTATGCATGTGACATTGAACCATTATGTTCTGCAGGTGATGCAGGATATGGGTGTCGCACCTGGCTGCTCACCCCTGTGCGTATCCCTCGGACAGGTGCAGAGGTACGGTACAATGAGGCCCATGCCTCCAGTCGCTCAGTGATTGAGCGCACCTTTGGCGTTCTCAAAAGTCGCTTCAGGTGTCTGGATAGGACTGGCGGGGCCTTACAGTATGGACCGCTGACTGTGGCACGGATCATCATAGCCTGTTGCATCCTCCACAACATTGCTCTCAGGCACAATGTTCCAGTCGAAATTAATGAGGATCTTGGGGTGGATCCTATGTGCCCCCCTGCACCTGGCCATGGTGACACACGTGCGGGGAGGGCAGCCAGGCAACAGCTGATCGAGGACATCTTTACCTGTAAGTTATGGTCTTGCTGGGGACGTGTCACTGGGTTAGCCATGTGTTAGATGGTGTGCGGATTGTGCGGCACTGCCAGCTAATGTCTCCATATTTCTGTCCTGTTCCTGGCTCCACAGGATGAGCGTCTGCATTCCAGGTCCACCCAGTGTGCAGTAATATGCTGTCAGCGGCTGTGCTGCATGTGGGATTTGTGTGTTCATATCTGCATCCTTCCAGTTTGCTCTGGTGAGTTGCCAGGTATTTGGGATTGCATGGCAGTCGTCACGTCTAGACACTATATGTTGTTTTCTCTCCATTACTCCTATGGTGCTACACATGTATTTGTACCACTGCTCCCTCACCCTTCGCTTCCATCTGTCACACATGTGGCCTTTACCTGTTCACAACTTTGGGGTCTGCATGGTGTATCTTGCACACATCTTGTGCATCTGTGTGTGTGCTCTGCCGCAGGACAGTGTATGGTTGGGGGGTGTGCTGATCAGCCACTGCCATTGGGTCACTGGACAGGTTTGTGACACACATGCATGTGATGTGCTGTGTGTCTCCATTTGTCGTTCAGTGTTTGGGGGCAGGACATCTGGGCTTCTTGCATGTGTACCTTCCCACAATGTGTATGTTCCTGATTTTTATTTACCTGTCTACATGATCGTTCTGTATGCGCTTCCCTGCCTATCTGTGTTGTAGGGCTGTGTTTGGCCCCCTCCCCAATTATGTTCGAGCATCCATATGTTACCTTCTGTTGGTGGCCGAATGTACATTTTGCACATGTGTCCTATAGGTTACTCCGATGTGTCACAGTTTTGAGAGTGATCCACTGTACATGAACATTGTGTTTCCGCAGGACACAATGCACCGTGGACATGTTCCTCTCACAGCTACACATGTACACATGGTTATGTCCGCTGTCCATTGGTGTCTGGATTCACTTTTGGGGATGTTTGTGCTTTTGCGTGACACGGACATTCCCTGTCAGGCCACTAGCATAACTTTCAGGTAGCCCTCGCCGTCCATTGTCTGGGACATACACGACGTGCTTATGCTGCATTTTGGCTATTGGTCTCAGGCTGCCGTTAGTTGTTATCTAGTTATGTCAGCGCTGCTGCACATGCCCTGGACCCCTGCGGTGTATGTGTGTCATGTGCATGTACATGATCCTATTGGGATGGTGCGGTGGTATTCACTGACATCTTCCTCAGTGGTCCATGTGCAGTGTGCTCAGTGTTGTGGCCATGTTATGTGGTGCTATCTATGCATTATGTGTGTGGCTGGTTTTAGGTGTGTGTCTCCTTTCTGTCCGCCAGGTGTCGTGGGTGTTTGTGTCAGTCCCTTACCTGATATCTGCATCTTTTCACGCAGGGCACAGGCAACAATGGTGACACATGTGTTCCACTGCATCCTGAGATCTCGTCATCCATATGTGGTTGGGCACAGCATACATGTGTGCGTGTTCCCAGATGTTGGCGACCCAGGGGGATATTCCTCTGCACGTTGGACACAGGCATTTTTGTCAGACTTATTGGTGGCCTATTGTTACTGTTCATGTGGTGCCTGGCTATCCTTGCTGCCCAGACCTCTTTTGGTGTTTACTCGTTTGCAGTTGGGGGGTGTAGAGCTGTACATGGGTTGGTGATTTATGAACTGTCAATGTTGGCATGGCATCTGGGCTTGTCACTCTGCATGCTTTCTCCAGAGTGCTATGTTGATGGGGATGGTGTCTGGTGTGCATACAGTGCGTGCATACACTGTGCGGTCCTATCATGTTTTGACCCTTAGCCTCACATATTACTGGCTGTTTCCAAAGTCTACTGTTATTGTGGCTTTGGTTTCTTGGATGGCAGCAGGGGGTGGTTAGGGTGTGTAGGCTCCACAGGCATAAACAGGTGGGTGACGTTGTAACGTGTGGTGGGTGGTGGGTGGGTACTTGCGACGTTTGCTGCCACACAGGACCCATGTAGTTTTTCACATCATATGGTACTCCTAACTGCAGAATATGCTTTCAGCTTGTGTCTGGTGATTGCCTGTGGGGGACAGATGTATGCACATTCGTGGTGTGGCATATTATTTGGTGGTTGGGTCACCCTGTTTCATTGACACCTGGGTGCATGACGTTTCGGTGGCACCTACACGTTGTCTTTTTCTTCTTTGTGTGCTGCTTACCTTCCCATATCATGTGTGCGGCCCCATTACATCTCCGCCCACCCATCCATGTTTGAGCTGTTCATGTCCGTGTGGCATGTTTGCTGTCCATGTGCCACATTGTCTGGACGAAGGGTACTGCTCCTTCTGGAGTGGTGCATGTGATGAGGTACCTGTGCACGGGTTCTGCTGTGGTGTGTTAGTCTGGGCATCATCCCTGATGTGGTTGGTGATTGACATGTTCCTCTTTTGGTCCTGTGCCCCTTTCCACAGCCCATCCACATGGGCCTCCATTGCCGTATCCAATTACCCGCCTCATGTGTCACATCCCTACTCAATTGCATGTTGTTTACAGTACATTACTCTCCTGGTGTGTGGGTGTGTGGGTATGTGTGTGGACATGTTCATTTGTGTCTTCCATCCCACCTGTGGACTGTGTTTCCATCCCACCTGTGGACTGTGTTGTTGTCTGTGGACCCCTCCTCCACATGTGTACTGAATCTTGCCTACGCTCTGTGGTTCCATCTCCTGACACGCAGCTGTGGTCTTTGATGTTGGCCCGCTGTGGTCCTGTCTGCATCCCTTTCAATGTGCCTCAGTGTATTGTTCAGGTCATCTCTTCTCTCCAGTGGTTTCCATCCGAGTGGTTATAGCTTTACACTCTCTCTGTTCCTCCTTTCCTCTGCCTTTCCCGCACTGATACCTGTTGTTGCTGTAACACTGGTTTCTTGGCTTCTGCGACCTGTCTGGCCATATTCTCGTGATCACATTTGCTGTGCCTCCTTTGGTGCATGTATTTGCATCATTGTGGTGTGAGGTGTCATGTATGTTTGGTGTGGACTGTTGCCCCGTATCCTACCCAGCTACCGTTGTCTACATAGCATCTGTTTTTGCTTGTTGGCCCTGTGCCTGCTCTGCATTTTCTGCTCAATTCCCTGGCCACCTCACCCTCCAATGGGGGACACATATTTTCCTCACCTGCCACACACAGTCTTTCCGGTACACCGGCTTGCCAACACCCTTTGCTGTGATGCCGTTGCTACCGGTATCTTTGTCTGCGCTGATGCCACACACGTGTGCTGCTGTAAGTTGTGAGGGTCCGTAAACCCCCTGTTCGTCCTCCATCTGTCGCCTGTTCATTGTCTTTACTGTGTGCTCTAGGTTGCTGTTTGTGCTACATCTGTCTCAGTTCCACAGAGGTCCTGCGTGCTCTCCAGACACCGCTTGCAGCCTATACGGCACATGAACCTTTGCGGACATACCCTTTCTGGTGCACCTTGCCATATTGTTCTAGGGGACACAGTTCCATCATCAGCAATTTCCTGTCGCGATCGACCTCATATTGCAGTTTAGGATGGTCACCTGTCTTGACATTGTCCTGGTACAACTTTTCGGCCTACTTCTTGCCCACACCTGTTGTGCTACTGTCGGTTTGATGCTCTATGCCAAGTTGCGCACATATTGCTATCTCCCGTCCTGGCCAGGCGCTGTGGTGGCGCCAATCCCCCTCCTATTGTCATCTCTGGACTGCTGCTGTGCATCTGCAGTGCACCATGGTTACTGTTGCATACACCCATATCCTTGGCACCCCAGCAGGCCCCTTGGGTGTCAACATGGCGCCCCTCGGTGCACAGTCAGGGGGTTCTGGGGTCAGGTATTAGGGATATCTGCATTTTGTTGCGCACAGTAACCCAGAGGCTGTTTTGTTTTTGATTTTGCTTTTGCCTGTGACATTCTGTTTTGCAAAGCGGTCTGTGATGTTATTGGGCCTTCTATATTTGGTAATGATCATGACCTTGGTCTTGATTGTGTTTGCCATATGCCCTTGTTTGCTGAGGCCTTGCTTTGTTTCTTTGTCAGGCAGCCCTTGCATGTACATAGTGCGACCTCTGTGCTTTTGTTTTGGGGGATTGGGTCATTTGGCGGTTTTGCCCCAGACGATGTCCACGTCATTATTGTGACTGTATTATGTGCACTGGCAATATGGGGCATATCGTTGGTTCCAGACGTGTGGGTGGTGCCCAGCGTCATGGGTCTTAGCACACAGTTGATCATTGTGAGCACCTTGGGTGGCATTTTGTTATCTTGCTTTACATTGCTGCTGACATCAACAAAGCCCTCACACTGCAGACTCCTCAACAGTGACTCAACATGGACCGTGTCACATGCCCTATGGGGCGCTTTGTGAATGCCATATAGGTGCTGTGGCACACAGTGAACATTAGCCTTTGCCCTCTGGGGTGGCTTTCATACGGATACACCTAATGACACCTTCCAATTACATTCCTGTGGATGGATGATTGCCAGCAGTACTTGTGGGACACACAAACCTGACAACCTATGACATTACTGATATGGTGTAGCAGTCAGGGCGCGCACTCATCCACAGATACGCCCACCTTGCTGGGACACATCCACCTAGTACTGGGCCCATAGTTTTGTCACACAAAGCATGTCCTTGTGCTGTTTGATGCTGGATTCCCATGGCAGGGCAATTGGGTTGTCCCCTGCATTGTTTCTGGTACCATTTGACGTGTTCTTTCCTTTCTTACCTGATTTGTGTATATATTTGCCTTTGTACGTTTCACACACCCGGTTACGGCTGCACATTCACAGCGGTTTCCTACCTTTGGGGGCTGCGCCTCTCAGGCTTACACGGACACTCCCAACGAGGGGTTGTGGGCAATCCTTCCTACTTCTCATGTTCGTTGTGTCAGAAAGGAACACTTGGGTTATCTATGGTTTAGACAGAGGGGTGACTGGTTCTACAATATGTGTGACTACTGTTTGTGGAGGGTACTGTTACAGGCAGCCTTGGTCCTTTGCCATCACAGGGGGACTTGCACTCTGAGACCCTGCACCACCAGGCAGTTCCTTAACCATTGTGCTGAATGATCAGTCTGCCTTCACAGACACTTTTTCTTGCTTCTTCTGGGGCACCATGTTGGGATACTGTATGTTACTACTATGTGCAGTGACGCACACAGTCATTTCACCGTACCATACCCGGGGGCTATGTGGGTATGTGCCCCTTCTGGTGTTCATCTCTGGACTGCTGGTCTGCATGTGCATTGCACCATGGGTATGGCTGCATTGGTACAGATCCTGGCCAGGACAGCAGCAGTTACGTGGTGTTCTGCTGCCCTTCTGTAGACAGCCAGGGGGTGGTTAGCAGCTCTGGGGCTGAGGGCCAGTGGGTTATTCATTGCCTGTTGAGCCAGTAGTCATGGGTTCAGACCCACAATGGGTCGTTTTATATGGCTGTCTGCAGCATTATATGTTTTACATACACCAGACTGCTACCGGTGACTGCCCCTCCGCGTACTATTACCTTACTGCGCATCATGGGCCCACCATGTGTCACCTTCTCTGGCTCCCTTTACATTACTTTGTGGACTGCTCTATGGGGGACATTTTGATGTGCCTTAGTGGACACTCCACTTTCTAATGTGGCATATGTTGTGCGTTATGGGGTGCCTTCTGCAGCAACCTTGGGTACGCCACTGTGTGTGTGTGTTTGCTAGCAACTTTACAACACATACAGGACATATACATGCCCCCACACTCCACTATATAATGTGTGGGTGTGTTTACTTGCACCCCAAAAGGAAAGGGAACATAGACATGCCCCCTCACTCGCTATCTAATGTGTGGGTGTGTTTGCTTGCACCCCTCCAAAACGAAACAACCTAAATGCCCCCTCCCTCACTGTATCATGTACAGGATGCTACATCAGCCAGCCCCTTCTGCAACTGGCACCCTGCGGACTCAAACCCATGCTGCCCGTATTAGCTGTCACTGCAGTAACCATTGTGCTACAGCTCTGTTTGGGTCAGGTATGTATGCTAGCAACCCTACAACACATACAGGACATATACATGCCCCCACACTCACTATATATGTGTGGGTGTGTTTACTTGCACCCCAAAAGGGAGGGGAACATAGACATGCCCCCTCACTCGCTATCTAATGTTGTGGGTGTGTTTGCTTGCACCCCTCCAAAACCCGAAACAACTAAATGCCCCCTCCCTCACTGTATCATGTACAGGATGCTACATCATCCAGACTTCTGCATCTGGCACCCTGCGGACTAGAAACCATTCTGCCCTTATTAGCGGTCACTGCAGTAACCATTGTGCTACAGCTCTGTATTGATAGTGTATGTCTGAGTGGCTTCTTATGCTTAACGCGCGGTGACGCCGCTAACGCGGCCCTGTAAACGCTCGTTACTTTAGTTACGCGCGTTAGGTGTTCCGCTGTCCCGCCCATCTCCTTATTTGGGGGTTTGTCTTATTAATGCGGATCCTAACGCGAACTGCAATAACGCGATTTAGTAAACATACCCCTTAGAGGAGCCTTCTCAATGTACCCTGAGGTAGCCTTAAAGTGGTATGTACCTCGTGGTGGCAAACAAGGCTGTGAATCTGGAAGTGAGCTGGCTGCTGTGGAAGGGAGCAAGGAAACAGAGAGAGAGAGAGATAGAACTAAGAGGCCGCTTGAGATAGCGTCAGGATTATGGCTGGAGCTGCATTGTTCAAGTAAAAATAAAAAAAGAGAGAAAAGAAAAACGGCAATTGCAGCCACCAGGAAAAAAGACGATTTCTGGGAAAAGAGATAGAGAGGCCATATGGAGGATAAGCCATGCCCCAGCAGCAATCTTAAAGAGGCCATGCACCAGGAAATAAAAAACAAAAAGAAAGAAGCACCAGATAGCAACCTCCCTAGAGAGAAGCACCAGCCCAGGAGGAAGGAGAGGGAAAGTCCCAGCCCTGAAGTGCACCACCAGGAACAGGGGCCACTGCAGCAAGGTTCCCCCTAAGAGCCCTCCAAAAAATCCAGGATAGAAGGTTCCTACACCCACCCCCCATCTCAGGGGTGACTGGGAACAGGAAGAACCCTGACATCAGAGGAGCAAGAAAATGTCCCCTACCTCAATCAGAAGAAGAGCTGACCCCTTACCAGAAGAGCAGGAGGGACATCCGACCATGTAAGGGAAGACAAGAAAAGAAGAAAAGCAGTAGATGATTACAGGCATGTGTGATCCAGTGCCTCTCATAGTAGAACACTGAGAACACATGCGGGGGCATATGCTGAAGAGAAGAATACAAGGCAGAAGATCAAAGGGCCCACATGCAAAAAAGCCCCTGGATAGAGGAGGACCGAATCTGAAAGAAGATAAGAGCCCCTCACCTCTTCTCAAGACAAGAGGGACTCGATCATCCTGCTCAGAGAAGGGGCATGTCAGAATGAGAGAGTAGGCCAGGTATCAAAACCGGAAGTGGAGAAAAGATTGAGCAACATGAGCAATAAGTAGCCCAGAGAGTGGAAGAGCGTCCCCTACCGAGGAACAGAAGACAAGAACGTCCAGTGAGAAGTAGCTTCAGTGACGTACCTGAGGAGAAACAGAGCCAGCAGAATACCGTCTAGTGCCTGAGAGAGTGAAACCGGTAGCCAGAGCGTAAGCAGTGGTATTAATTGCTGAAGGAACAGAGAGAAGGAGAACCGGAGAGACCCTCAGCCCTGCAGCCAAGCTGAGAGCAGAAAAAGACCAGGGAACCAGAGATAACGGAGTGACAGCAGAGTCTGAGTCCCATCTTGAGAAAGGAAAGGCGAACTGGTATAGTGCCCCAGTGCGAATGCAACAAGAAACTGAACTCAGCCGAAGAGGAAAACTGAGAAAATGTTTATTGATTACACCAGAAACATGCACAATGTGCATGTTCCTCGAACTACCGCTCTGAATAGTTCTAAGGAATATGAACCCTTGAATCAGGGCGTAGGGCCCGAAACGTAAGTCCGTGGAATTGTTACCTGACCGCTTCATTGAAATATGGGACACATTGGGGTATACGAAGACTTTCACTGGACTAGTTTCACACGCTAAGTACAGCCTTTTAATTTAATATAAATAAAAAGGAACGGGTTTGCCTGGTGTGACCGGTTTTAATCTCGGTCGCCTCCACCTCGTTCCGACAAAAACATAATGTTTTCAATCGGGGATTACACAGGTACACTACCAAAAAACTGCCTCCAGTTTTGCAACTGATTCCTATAGAGTTTGTGTTGCTGAATCCAGGAAACAATAGCCAAAATGTGTCCATCACGTTCACGTTTTTAATCCCCTGGGGCAAAATTAGATAAGAACATAAGAACATAACGATATGCCATACTGGGTCAGACAAGGGCTCATCAAGCCCAGATAACTTCTGTTTTCCACCAGTGGCCAATCTAGGTCATACTGTACCTAGCAGTTGGGTCCCCAAGGGAGGCACAGTTCCGAGCCAATGCTTGTATTGGTTCCAGCATTGCTATCCTGGGTCCCTTCTTACTAATGGTTTTTGGACCTGTCCTCCAGGAACTTGTCCAAACCTTTTTTAAACCCAGCTTACTACTAACGCAGCCTTTCCTACATCCTCCGGTAACAAATTCCAGAGTTTGATTCCACGTTGAGTGAAAAAATATTTTTCTTTTATTAGTCTTAAATAGTTTTACCCTGTAGCTTCCATTGCATGTCCCCCTAGGCTTTCTATATTCTGATAAGGTAAACACAATCGATCTACGTTTACCCGTTCCACTCCGTTCATTAATTTAATAGACTGTCTTCGATCTCCCCTCAGACCGTCTCTTTTCCAGGTTAAAGAGCCCCACCCTTTTTAGCCTTTCTTCATAGGAAGTAGCCTTCCCATCCCCTTTACCATTTTTGGTGGCTCTTCTCTGGAACCTGGTCTAAAAATTGCTATATCCTTTTTAAGATATGGCGACCAGAATTGCACCACAATATTCAAGGTGCGGTCCTCACCATGGAACGATATAAGAGGCATTATCAATATCTTTTGTTTTATTTTCCATCCTTTCCTTATCATACCTAGCATTCTATTTTCCTCTCTTGGCCGCCGCTGCATACTAGGGCCGAGGGTTTTTAACATGGTATCCCCTAAGGACGCCTAAATCTTTTTCTTGGGTGGTGTGTTCCTAATGTGGAACCGTGCATCGGTGTAACCATAGTTTGGGTTGTGCGACCCTATGTTTGCAGAACCTTGCAACTTCTCCACATTCAAGTGCATCTGCCCTTTTGATGCCCAGTCTTCCCAATTTATCACAGATCCTCTTGCAATTTTCCACTAATCCTCCTGGGTTTTAACACTTTAAATAGTTTTGGTGTCATCACCAAATTTGATTAACCTCAACTCGTTATTCCACGTTCCAGGTCATTTATGAATATGTCAAAAAGCAGCGAACCCAGCGACACAGATCCCTGGGGTACACCACTATTCACCTTTCTCCAATGGGAAAATTGTCCATTTACCCTACCCTCCTCTTTTCTATCTTGAACCAGTTCCTGATCCACATAGTACACTGCCTCACTATCCCATGACCTTTAGTTTTTGGCCAAAAGTCTCTCATGAGGACCTGGTCAAAGGCTTGCTTGAAAGTCCAGATACCATAATCAACCGACTCACCTTTGTCCACCTGTTTATTCACTCCTTCAAAAAAACATACAGATTAGTTAATACAAGATCCGCTCCTTGTCTAAAGCCATGCGTTAGCTGTCTCCCATTAGGTCATGACTATCAACTATGCTGAGTCTTTTTATTCTTTATGATGGGTTCTACCATTTTTGCCCGTACGGAGGATCAGGCTCACCGGCTGTAGTTTCCCGGATCACCCCTCATTTCTTACCCATATAAGGAATGGTCACATATTTCTTTTTAGCCGACGGCAGTTTAGGGGCTGGTGACCCAAAATAAGGTTGTAATGGTTAACTAACTATAAACCACGTTTGCGCCCTCAGTGATATTGAAGAGTGGTTTTGTATTCATTTTATACATTAACAGGACAGGGGGAGGCGGGGGGGGGGTGCTAAATCCAGGCACTCCCGGCGCTCTGGGCGGCATGTTTTTCTTGTTCCTGTTCGGCCGCACCTCGTTGCGGCTCTCTCAAACACGGTGATTGCGACATGAACTTCCTGTCAAATTTCAGTTTCTTTGCAAGTTCCTTAATGCCTTTTTGGTTTGCTCAGTCGTAAGCGCAGCCTTTATTCCGAAGTGGTTCACTACAGTTGTAGTATTTGCAGTGCTGTGTAGTTTGTGATGGCTCACAGAGCCAGAGGTTGCGTCACTCTCAGGACAGGTTTTTTTGTTGTACTTTGGGTGGGATATCCCGTGAAAAAGCGGCAGAGGAACATTTCTGGCATTTATTACAGAAAGTATATTTCGCCTATTTCGGTTTGAAGTTAGCGTCCAGGGAAAAAGAAAAACAACCGTGAGCTCCTCACAAAAGGTGTGCAAGACTCTTGTGAGGAAGATCTACTGCTTATGGATGAAAGTAAAAAACAGGCATTTTCGTTTTCGGAATACCTATTATGTGGCGTGAACCAAGAGACCACAGCAGTTGAACTGCCTTTTTTTGCTTCTTGCATTGTGAAGGGATACAACTTAAAATAAGACCGTAATCGTTACCCCCAACCTTATTCCCTCAGCATTAGGCCTATGTCCTCATAGCAACGACGTAACCTGTGTCCTGACCACCAAAATCTTTGGATCATATTTGTGTGTAAAAACGGTTCTGATCATGATGATACGTCCATCAGATTGGCTTTTTCCCGATGAGTCCATTACTTCCGAGTTTGTAACTGAACCAGAATTTCCGAAACCTGAACTTTTCTCTCCAACGGAATTGAATGAAAATTATAGGTCCGGGGATTTAGGACTCCCAAACGGATGCTGCCCACTGCTAGTTCTCTCGGCTTAAACAGAAAAATCTCTTGTCACCATGGAACACTTTTTATTGGTACCAGCAAACCGCGAGAACACAATTTTTGGGAAGTATTTCAGCAAAGAGGAAGATTTGGTATTTTGCAAGGATATATACGGAGTGGATGGAAAAGTTTAAACTCAAGTATGATCCTGCTGAATGGGCGGCCTGTTCAGTGGATTCGTCAAAAGACAGCATAAAAAGGTGTTCTTCTTCCTTCATAATGGCACCACATTCGCTTTCAGTTCCTATACTCACTCTGTTATTCTCCAAGAAACATACGAGAATTTGGCCCTGATTCTTCAGAAGATTCGTTATGTTGAGCATACGTGGATGCGATATGTGGAGACTTTAAAATTCTATCCCTGCTATTAGGGCAGCAATTCCGTTTCCCCAAATATCCCTGCTTCCTTTGCTTGTGGGATAGCCCAGGGGGCCCGCGACCTACACTGGGGGAAAAAGACTGGCCATTCGGGAGTATTTGAGACCCGGTGAGAAAAAATTTTCTTCATGAGAGCTTGGGTACCCTCGTGATAAAATTCCTATTACCACCTCTCCACATTAAGTTGGGTCTCATTAAGCAATTTCATCAAGTCCCTTCCAAAAGATGGTGAGTGCTTTCGGTACCTTTGCTCAAAGTTCCCCCGACGTTCTGAAGCAAAGCCTAACTGAAGGAGTGTTTTGGTTGGCCCGGAGTAAGGAAACTCATTTCAGATGTAGCATTCGCCTGAATACCGATGGCTGAGAAGGGAAAACGAAGCCTGGGATGCCTTCAAGGATGTTGTGCTCAAATTCCCTTGGGGAACCGCGGGATTA